>CM052887.1:17395270-17463392 GCA_028534135.1 Potos flavus
TGCTGTTTCCTTCATGTCATTTTTTTGGCTCATCCCCTTTAGCTTCAAGGCTGAACACAGTGAGTTAAAAGCAAATGGATTATTTAAAACCTACCTTTGCAGCTGGTCATCTCTCCAAACTCCCTCTTCTTAGACATATATACTTTGGGGAAGACTCAGAGAGCATGAAGAGCCAACTTTTATGTAATGAGAGTGAATAATGCATATCCATCTCTCTATTGACGACTGAAATTACCTCATATTTGTCAGGACCACTGCAGTGACAATATATTTTCTTGTAATTATACTTTTCCATGCTCAAAAAGCTTTTTAGACTTTTAAAATGAATCTTTGTAACATCCCTCTGGAGGCAAATGAGGAACAGGTGTAATTATCCCCTCTTCATAGATGGATAGGCAGACACAAGGGAAGGGACTGAAATCCGGCCGGGAAGGAAATCTAGCTAAGGGCCCAAATAATTCTAATACAATCTGCCTCTCTTATCAATGCCATTTTCCTTTGATTCATGAAAATGTGTTGTGGGAAACTCTGAAGACATTGTTTTTCCATTCTTCAGAGATGTCCCAAAATCTGTAGGGACATCTGAAGAGAGGAAGGGATGAGCGTAGTAATCATGGGCAGCAGCTGAATGAGTCTAGGAAACCAAAATGTAATCTTCCTGGAGAATATGATCAGGGTCCATGCTGAATTCCATCAGTACCTGATCAGCCAGCACCATGCTGGTATTTGCATAAAAGCAAAAGGGGAGGCAGGAGTTGGGAGGGGGGGCAAGGTAACATTAAGTCCATAGACATAATTGCACAGCTACAAACCTCTAAAAGTACCCAACATTTGGGAAGTACTAAGCAACCGGGAATTTTTCTGAATGACAATAGTTTTCAGTGCAACAGGCTTAGAAAATATGCTGTCTCTGGCCAGAAGCCAGACTGCTGACAAGAAACAGCAACAGGACCCACAGACTGTGCGGGGAGGAGAGTACAACAGCCTGAATCCCTGCCCTACGAACCGCCTTTCACATGGTGCTGCGTTTTGTTAGGAAGAGATTCCTACTACAAAAATTATCCCGTTTAGGAATTATTAGTTTTTTTTTGTCGTTGTTGTTAAGATTTTATTTATTTATTTGACAGAGAGAGACACAGAGAGAGAGGGAACACAAGCCAGGGGAGTGGGAGAGGGAGAAGCAGGCTTCCCATTGAGCAGGGAGCCCGACAGGGGGCTCGATCCCAGGATCCTGAGATTATGACCTGAGTTGAAAGCAGAGGCTTAACGACTGAGCCACCCATTCACTTTTTAGGAACGGACCCTATGACAGGATCATAAGGCGGAGGGCCTCAAAGTCTCAGACTGTCAGCTTCCACAAGGCTCTCACATACCCTTAGCATCTGAAGTCTTCTAGCAGCAGCAGCCCATCCTAGCCCTCCTGATCTCCCAATCCCCGCCCTTCACACTTGCCAATCTCCCCAGAAGCTCTCCTTCCTAGAAGCTCCCTCCCAGGAAGCCTAAGACTGTAGGGAATGAAGGGTGATGGAACCCTCAGAGGGTGGAGATCGCCAAGTACAAAACTCTGGGGTTTCCCTTCCTATAAGTGCCATTCTCTACCAAGTGGGGTAACTTCTGAAGTGTGGAATTCTGTTCAAGGGGGGATGGGGCAGAAAGGAACAAAATTCTCAAAAGACACAGACTGTAAAATGGGTAACTTACTATTCTAAAAGGTGAAATTTCAGAAAATAAGAATGAAGAACATATAAATAATAAATATATATATAATAAATATAAATAAATAATAAATAAAAAAACAAATAAAGAAAAAAGAATAAGAATAAACTTCATACCTATATAGCATTCCTTCTAATATTTTAAAATTGAGAGGGTGGGGCACCTGGGTGGCATGGTTGGTTAAGCCTCTGACTCTTGGTTTCAGCTCAGGTCATGATCTCAGGGTCCTGGGATCGAGCCCTCAGTGGGCTCTCTGCTTAGCACAGAGTTGGCTTGAGACTCTCTCCCTCTCCCTCTGCCCCTCCCACTCGTGCTCTCTCTCTCTCTCTCTCTAAAATAAATAAATAAATCTTTAAAAAATATTTTATTTTTAAAAAATAAAAAGTATTTTATGTTTAAAAAATAAAAAATATTTTACTTTAAATAAAATTGAGAGGGTAGCCTGCTCATATACAAATACCTATGAAGATGGCATATGTAAAGATAGAAATAGGGATTCAGAGGGAGGCGAGTTACTGTTCTAATCAAATAAAACTCACAGCTCAGTTAATTGGGCATATTTGATGTTACATCTAATTATGCTGCAAGATAATAAGATACTACAGTAAGGAGATCATTGAAAAGACTGTAATTAGTACTACTTGACACAGCTTGACCAACATTTTTAGTTTTTTTTTTTAAACTTTGATAGTTCAGTATAATTTGCCACCATCAGTATTTTCAGTTTTCCATAATGCCATGGTTGTTTGATTATCAGCATTCACACAGATATATTCATATTGGGAAAAGAATAAGTGCTAGGCTACCTGGCAGGCTTAGTTGTAAAGCATACAACTCTTGATCACGGGGTCATGATTTCAAGCCCCACGTTGTAGGTAGAGTTCACTAAAAACAAACAAAAAACTATTTATAAAAGAAGAGAGCCGGATCAAATTCCTTTTCACTCAGAAATTTGTCTCTCCCGTGAACTTATGTCCCTACTCGTCACGTGTCTTCATCCTCCCCCATCCCTGTTAATATTGGTGATTTTAACTAAAGTTATCAAATGAAAATAATTACCTAAAGCAAAAAAAAAAAAATCAGGCCCATCCAATCAATCTTGTGGGGAAGAGCTGAGGAAATCTGCGTATTTAAGAAGAACCAAAGTAATTCTTATCAGGCAAATTCAAGAAATACTGTACTATGGGGTCCCTATTTTCCAAGTCAAAATCAGAGCTCATAGATTTTTTTTATTGGTCAGTGAATTTATTTACAACAAATGTTTTACTAAGATATACTTACTTACTTCAAATACAAATAAGTGAGGCGGAATACCGATTAATGGTTTAAAGATATAGATATAAAATTGTATATTAACATTTTTTTAAAGATTTATTTGAGAGCGAGAGAGGAAGAGAGAGAGAGAGTGAGCGAGCATGTGTGCAGGAGTGAGGAGGGGGCAGAGGGAAAGAATCTTCAAGCAGACTCCCCACTGAGCTCTGAACCCGACGGAGGGCTCGATCTCATGACTTTGAGATCAGGATTGGAGCCGAAACCAAGATGCTCAACCAACAGAGCCACCCAGGTGCCCCTGCATATTGACCTATTTTAATAAAATTCCCTCTTGGTTTTTCTCTTCTTCTTCTTCTTCTTTTTTTTTTTTAAGATTTCATTTATTTATTTGAAAGAGAGTGAGCGAGAGAGAGAGCACACGAGCAGGGGCAGAAGGAAAGGGGAAGCAGACTCCACTGCTGAGCAGGGAGCCTGATGCACGGCTCCATCCCAGGACCCTGGGAACATGACCTGAGCTGAAGGCAGATGCTTAACCGACTGAGCCACCCAGGAGCCACCCCTACCCACCCACCCCCGCCCCAGCTTTGGTTTTTCCAAAGAAGAAGATGACTCTACCTGAAATGAGAGCCATCCAGGACATATAGCTCCTGTCTGGCCAGGAGTTCTACCCTGAAAGGGGGTGAAGATTGGGGGTGTCAGTGGGCAAGAGCAGATGAGTGGTGGCACAGAAAAAGGAGAGGAGAATGAGAACAGACTGGATCCCAGACTGGGAAGGAAAAGGAGAGAAAGTTTTGGAATCAAGGGGCCAGGATTACATTGGTGGTGGGGCAATCACCACTGACTATTCAACATCTTCCACAGCATAACCATTGGCGTCTGCAGCTATGGCTACTGCTGTATCCAATATACCCTTCAGACACAGAATAAGGTCAGAGAAGACAAACACTATATCTTCTGTTTCTTAAATAGCTCCCATAAAAACAACAAAGCTGATTTACCTCAGAACCACCTAAGGCAGAATTGAATTTCAACAGAAAGAAATACATATTACCTAAAGAAATATACATTCCTCTAGGAATGAAGGGAAAAGATCATTTATTATGAGCTTCCTCTGTATTAAGTACTGCGGAAATAGGTCTGGTGTGTGGATCCAATATTCACTCAATAAATTCTTCTTCAGTGTCTGTCAGGGGCTAAGCACTGGGTTAGGGGCTAAGAATACAGAAGAAAGAAGAAATGGCCTGGGTCCTCGTGAAACTTACAATACAGTGCAGACAGACATTTAAAAATAAACACATAAATGTGGGTTGTGTCGTGGGTTTAAAATTTACAGTCACAACCCAGATGTGCTGGAGTGTGCCTTTATCTTTTTCTGATGGAATTCAAACTCAGCTCTTGAGTCCCCTTTCTGCTGATGGGAGGAAAATTAACTCAGTTTTGCCGCGTGAAGATAACTCAGTATCTTTCCATTTAAAACTAGTAAATATTCATTCTGATTCAGGGTTTTCCTTCTTCTGTTTCCCTTTTTCTTGCGGATTAGCCAACTTCCCCAGGAAGCCTTAACTACCGTGCAGCATCAGGCACGAGGGGCTTCTGTAGTGAGCTTGTCCATGTGGTCCTGGGAAGGTCACATATGCGCCTCAGCAAGGTACAGTTTATTTGGCAGTTTATTCGGCACAGCGGTATTTGGCATCCACTGCTGGTGTCCATGCTCCGTGCCGGTGCTTCCAGCCTCAAGGTCCACACACAGTCTCTCCTGGTTCCTGGGCCTCTCCACATTTTGCCACCACCCTCAAATCCTACAGGACCTTCAAACCTCTCAGCAATTTCCCCACACCACTCTGGCGTGTGCGGGGTTCTCGAATGCCGTCCTCAGCCCATCGGCTAGGGCTCACTCAGTCCTTGTTACCCAAGCGTCCTATTGGCTGGGTGCTATTCCAAACTTGAGATTCATCTAAGTAAACCTGGGTATTGCAATTACCTCCCTTGGTTTTGCCCCATAGGGGGCAGGGAGCAAAGTGTTTCTTCTCAGCACCCATTGGCATCTGTGCTCTACTCTTGCCTCCTTGGAATTCTCCTCTCCTCGTCTGTTTGGAGGACAGAGTGACCATAAGGTTTTTACAAATCTGTGAAATCAGGACCAATGCAGAATGAAGAAATAGCGTCAATCTCAGTTATGGGTAAGGAGTGAATAAAAAAACTGCATGTATATGGGATAACCCTGGCCCAGGAGCTCTGTCCTCCTCACGTACAAGAGAAGAGGAAGAAAGAATTAAATTTAACTTGGTGCTTAGTCACAAGAGAAAAAGTTCCAATGTGGAAATGATTATCGTGAACTGTCAGATTCACGTTGCCCCACTCCCAGCTGGAAACCATGGTTTGTGAGTTCTTTAGAATTCAGCTATACAGGGGCACTCAAATCAGTTAAGCGTCTGCCTTCAGCTCGGCTCATGATCCCAGGGTCCTGGAATCGAGCCCCACATCTCAAGAGAGCCTGCTTCTTCCTCTCCCTCTGCCTCTCCCCCCTCTTGTGCAAATAAATCAATAAAATCTTAAAAAAAACCAAAAAACCCAAACAAACAGAATTCAGCTATACACAAAGTCACATTCATGCACTGCCGACTTTTCTGAATATAGGTTGGGGAAGTCCACCACAGTTACAAATTGTGACACTTGCTGTGAAGGAAAGTAGAGGCTGCTCTGGAAGTGTATATTTAACAGAAGGCCCAAATTAGATTAGAGAGTAGGAAAGGCCTGGGGCAGGAGACAAGCGTTCTCAGCCTGACAGCAGCTGCTCCTACTGACAAGCACCCCTCAGCCGGTCACAGAGCACGCACAGCCCGCTGGGATCCACCAGCAATGCCGGCTTCCCCCGACCTCTCGCTGTTACCATCACTGCCCAAAATAACACTACCACGTTTGGTGAAATCTGATAATAATATACATGAACACTTTCTTTAGTATTTAAAGCTGCCTTGAAACTATACTACAGGCACATAAGCAGCAAAATCCAGACTATGGGGAAACCTACAGGTCAGAAAATCTGTCTTCTTCGATATGAATAGAGAGAAAAGTAACATATAGATTAGGGAGAAATAATCACAATATGGGGGAGTAGGCCTCGATTCAAAAAAAGGAACTGAAAAAGTTGATGTTTATAAAACAACAGGTAAGTTGAATACTGACTGCCTATTTAAAGAATTTTAGGGGCGCCTGGGTGGCTCAGTTGGTTAAGCATCTGCCTTCAGCTCAGGTCATGATCCCAGGGTCCTGGGATCGAGCCCCTCATCGGGCTCCCTGCTCAGTGGGGAGTCTGCTTCTCCCTCTCCCTCTGCTGATCCCCCTGCTTGTGCTCTCGCTCTCTCTCTCAAATAAATAAAATCATTAAAAAAATTAAAGAATTTTAGGTTTGATGATTGATCTTGTGATTATTTTTAAGTGTTTTTTCCTCTAGAGAAATATACTTCAAATAACTAAAGAGGACATGATATGATCTCTGTAATTTGCTTCAAAGTAATACAAAAGGGGGCGTGAGTAAGGAAAAGGATAGAAATAGTACTGGCCTTAGGTTAATGGATATTGGGGCTGAGGGATGGGTACATAAAAACTCATTGTACTATTCTCTCTACATTTGTGTATATTTAAAATTTTCCACAATAAAAGTAAAAAAAAATACAAAAAAGTGAAAAATTACCTAGAACCTGCTTTGCCATTCTACCCTTCATGTGTAACCGTGTGTGACTGGATGGGTGCTCTCAGGCATACTATGCCAATGGAAGAGAGCTGTCAGTTTTCTCTACATCTAGGCTCTAATGTATATATTCATTACATATGTTTAGTCTTACATACATCGGTTAAAATAAAATTACGATGTAATAGATTAAAATGGAAAGGAATTTTGATGGTAGCAACATAACAATATTAATCATAACAGCAGCAAACATTTGTTTCACTCTTATTGGAGTAGGGTGAGCAATGTTGTGAATGATTTGTCTGTATTCAACTTGTTCAATGTTCACAGCAATCCTAGAGGTGGTTATTACTCCTTTCTTCATCTCTAAGATGAGAACACTTGCCTAAGGTGATACAGCCAGCTTCCTTCTAGGGTGATCTGAGAGGATCAGATAATATTTGTGAAACAGTGTGTGTGAAAATAACTTTAAGTGTCAAACAGATATTAATTACCATTATTATGACTGGGGGGAGGAGTTTAAATGTCTTAAATATATTTAATCATATAAGATGAAAAGGAATAATAAAATATTTCAAAACTTTGGAAGAGCTTATTATAAAACGATATAAGATCTAGATAATAATCATCGGCGGTCGCCCAGACCACATGATGGCGAACTTTGTAATGGACGGATCAGAGTAACAACTCTTAAATGCACTAATAAAGGTTAACCTATAAAAGACAGATTGCCAGACATTATGTGTCTTCTGATGGTGGTACATAACCCCATCTATGATGAAAAATCAAGCCTCAATCTGATTGAGATTCTAGACCTAACTCTAGTTTACAGAAAATGCTGGAGACAGAGATACACTAAACTGTTTAAAAGAATCATACAGAAGGAATCAGCCAAATCCAGAATGTGAGAATTATTATAGGGCAAATGACTTGGTGTCTTCAACAGATAAATTTTAAGAAAATAGTGGGGGAGGGGGAGAAGAACTATAATTTTAAAAATATTTAAGAGGTATGTCTAAAATGTAGTATTTGGATCTTGATTTGAACAAATTAATTGTTTTTTAAAATGGGAGAAATTTGCTTACTAACAGATTATCTAAGGGATAACAGGAAATAATTGTTATTATTTAAATGAGATATAGTATTGTGGGGGGTTTTTTAGGCCTTGTCTATTAGCAACACAAATGGAAATATTTACACATGAAATAATATATTTATGTTTAGTTTCAAAAAGTTAGTGTGGGAGGGGATAGGGCATATTGATGAAACAAAAGTGGTCATGAGTCAGTCATTATTGAAGCCAGGCAATATGTACATGGGATTTCATTATAAATATTCACTCTATTTTTGTGTATGTTTCAATTTTTTCTAGAACAGAAGATATTTAGGAAAAGAAAAACAAGTTACACCAACTAAAAATATTTTTAAAGGTGAAAACAATATTATTATTCTTAAATTGTGGAAATTCCAGGTAAGATTCACTTTCTGTGTGTGAAGAACACATTGCAAATGTGTTCTTAAGAAAGATGACATTAAGGATTTGTTATTCTTTTTTTCTCTTTCTCATTTAAGAATTAAGAACTAAAAAAAAAAAAAGACTATGTAAATTATAAATTATTCTCTTATTTAACAAACACTCACTGAGCCTACACTAAATGCCAGACTCATTTTGCCATATGTATTTGTGGAATTTTAGTTACAGTGTAAAATTCAGATGGGGATACGAGGACACCAAGCAATTAGAAATCAGTACAGAATAATGTTGTTAGCAAAGCTAGCTAGCCACTCCTAGAGATTTGTGCTTCCCTCTATAGTGAAGGGTAGTTCAGGGATCCACCTGCCCAGTCATGGGGCTAGTTCCACCAGCAAAAGTGTTGGTACATGTCCCTCCTTGACTGAAATAGCTAAAAAGCGTATATGCTTTCTCCACTCTTCCTCCAATTTCCAACGCCTGAGCAACTCTGGGAGCTTTGTATTAAAGATGGCAGAGGGACGCCTGGGTGGCTCAGTGGGTTAAGTGTCTGCCGTCAGCTCAGATCGTGATCCCAGGGTCCTGGATGGAGCCCTGAGTCAGGCTCCCTGTTCAGGAGGAAGCCTGCTTCTCCCGCTCCCTCTGCCCCTTCCCTTCCCCAACTCATGCTCTCTCTCTCTTTCTCTCAATTAAATAAATAAAATCTTAAAAAAAAAAAAAAGATGGCAGAGCGTCCATTACTGGGCAACTAAATAGCTGTAAGAGGCACAGGGCTCCATCACCACCATTGGCAATATACAAATACACGCTATCATCACTGAAGAAGTATACTTATGTGATGGTAAGCCACTGAGATTTGGGGTTTTATCTCTTTTGGAGGCTAGTACACATGTCATTTGATAAGAGGGATGCCGCGGTGTCTATTAATGGGTGACAAATTACTGCAGTTGAGAAATAATAGAAAATGTTTCATGGAGAAGGTGGAACTTGAACTGGATCTTGAACTCTAAGCTATATGTAAATGACTCAGTGGAGAGAAGAGGTGGGAGTGGGAGTTACCTGAATAAGGAACTAACACGGGGACCACAACAGGAGTTCACATGCAGCCAGGGAACAGGGAGACCACCCTGGTGAACAGGGGCAGGTTGGGGAGAGTGGGAAATAAGGATGAATAGGCAGGGTGGGAGGAGGGTGTGAAGGTCCTTGAGAATCTAGGAGCTGATTCAACAGCAACCACTGAAGTTGCTGGAGTACAAGAGTGCCTGTCAAAAGGTCTACATTAGGAAAATCGGTGAGACAAAAGAGCGCAGGATGTATCTAAGGGAAATAGATTAGCCTGAGTGACAATCCAGTTTAGATATAATTAGAGACCCTATTGGCAAACGCAGTAGAAAGGAAGGGGTAAATGTAAGTGTCATCTTAAAGCACAAATCCACAGGGCTGGACAACAGAGGAAAACCCATGAAACTAAAAGATTATTCAATCAGGAGATCTACGTCTAGTCCTAACTATGTCTAATAGTAACTCCTCGAATTTTAAGTTATGTTTAAGTTATGTTTGAGGCATAATATTTAATATCTCTGTTTTACTCTTCTTCTGTAAAATGAGGAGACAGAACCAGAGGTCCCCAAATTTCTTTCCATTGGGGGAACTCAGTGGTTATGAAATCACAAAGGAAAACATAAAACAACGTGACATACCCAGTAGGAGGTAGAGAAAGGGAAGTACTCTATTGGATGACTGAAACAGTTTATTTGAAAACTTTTTAAAAGATTTTATTTATTTATTTGACACAGAGAGAGAGAGACAGTGAGAGAGAGAATACAAGCAGGGGGAGTGGGAGAGGGAGAAGCAGGCTTCCCACTGAGCAGGGAGCCCAATGCGGGGCTCAATCTCAGGACCCTGGGATCATGACCTGAGCCGAAGGCAGATGCTTAACAACTGAGCCACCCATTGTTACCAATCTTTTGTACTATGATGTAGTGATACATGATGCCAAAGTACTTTAACTCTCCAAGATTTTCACTTACAACTTGGTTTTAAGAACAAGATCCTGAACATAATTTGCCACAACAGTTACACTAGTTGGAGTATTCCCTCTTAGAGATGAAAATAACTCTAGAGTTTATTTCCTGATTTTAAAGATAAAAAATGTGGACATACATTTTAAAAAGGTTGTCTCACATATACGCAATATGATCAACTTTATTATTACCATCAAATCACCTATAGCACCAGCTACTTTTTTCCCTAGATAACTATGAATAAAGTAACATTAAAATGTTACTTTATTTTCTTTCTTTTATTATTGAAGTATAATTGACATATAATGTTATATTAGTTTCAAGTGTACGACATATTGATTAGACAATTCTACACATTATTCAGTGCTCACCATGTTAAGAGTAGTCATCATCTGTCACCATACATTATTACAATATTATTGGCTATTTTTCCTATGCTGTATTTTTCATCTCTATAACTTATTTATTCTACAACTGGAGGTTTTTACCTCTTAATCCCCTTTATCTATTCCTCTATCTCCCCAACCACCTCCTCCCCTAGTAACCACCAGTTTCTTCTCTGTATTTAACGGTCTGTTTGTTTCTTTGTTGGTTCATTTGTTTTGACTTTTAGACTCCAAATATAAGTGAAATCTCATGTACTTGTCTTTCTCTGACTTATTTCACTTAGTGTAATACCATCTGGGTCCATCCATGTTGTCAAAAATGACAAGATCTCGTTCTTTTTTATGGCAGAATAATATTCCATTGTAAATATATGTACCACTTTATCCATTCATCTGTTGATAGGCACTTGGGCTGCTTCCATATCTTGGCTATTGTAAATAAGCTGCGATAAACATAGGGGTGCATGTATCTTTTCAATTTAGTGTTTTTGTTTTTATGAGTAAATACCCAGTAGTGGAATTACTGGATCATACAGTATCACTATTTTTAATTTTTTGAGGAACCTCCATACTGTTTTCCACAGTGGTTCTGTCAATTTGCATTCCCACCAGCAGTGCATGAGGGTTTCCTTCTCTCCACATCCCCACTGACACGTTATTTCTTGTCTTTTTGATACTAGCCATTCTGACAGGTGTGAGGTAATATCTCATTGTTGTTTTGATTTGTGTTTCCCTGATGATGTAGTGATATTAAGCATCTTTTCATGTGTCTGTCAGCCATCTGTATGTCTTTTTTGGAAAAATGTCTATTAAGATCTTCTGTTCATTTGAGAGAGAGAGAGAGAGAGAGCAGAGGAAGAGGGAGAGAGAGAATCTCAAGCAGACTCCCCAGTGAGCACAGAGCCCAACAGGGGGCTCGATCCCTCAACCCTGAGATCATGACCTGAGCTGAAACCAAGAGTCCAATGCTTAACTGACTGAGCCACTCAGGTGCCCCTGCTTATAATATTAAGTATGTATCTACCCTATGATCCAGCAATTACATTTCTAAATACTTACCCAAGGGAAAGGAAAACAATGTTCACAAGAACACCTGTACAAAAATGCTCAGAGCAGCTTTATTTATCATGGGCCAAATGTGAAAAACACTCAGATTTCATCAGTAGGAGAATGGATAAACCAACCGTGGGCCAGCCATATAACAGAATACCACTCAGCGGTAAAAAGGAACTAATTATCAGTGCACACAACATGGATGAATCTCGACATTATGCTGAATGAATGAAGTCTTGCGCATAAAGCATATTTATAATCCCAACCATATGAAGTTCTGAAACAGGTAAAACTAATCTATGGTGGTAAAAATTAGAACACTGTTTGCCTGGGGTAGGGCCAAGGTGGATGAGGATCTACTGGAAGGAAGCATGAAGAAATGTTCTGGAGTGAATAGTAACGTTCTCTGTCTTAAAAGTGGTTGAGGTTACACAGGTGTCTACATTTGTCCAAACTCAGCAAATGGTAAGCTAAATATTTGTACAGGTCATAGATGTATATGCTACTTGAAAGAAAAAAAATAATTATAAGCTAATCTAGAATACTAGTTAATGGTACTCATGCTGAAACTTTAGAGATGAAGTATATTGATATCTGTAACTTGTTGCATCAAAAAATTATGATTGATGGATGCATGGAAGAATGGATAAATGCAAAGTGGGGTGATAAAGCAAATATAATAAAATGTTCAAAGTAGAATACATATGTGCGGGCATACAGATATTCACTATACAATTATTTCAACCTTTCTGCATGTTTGAAATTTATCGAAATCAGATGTTGGGTGGTGAAAAAAAAAAAGGGACTTCGATTATATTTCTTATTGTGATGTTTGATCAAAAAGTAATAACCATTGATAAAATAAATTTTAGAGCAACAGGAAAAGAGGGATTTGTCCATAAAATGAGGTTAGTGAACATTTAGTAAGCTCCTGATTCCCTAAGGTGTGCCTGGCTTTTTATAAAAGATACTAGATTTAATAAGTGTTAAAATTGTGGACACTGATGTTAGTATGCATCACTGAAGGGATTTGCAGGAAGAAAATCAGTGTGGGGGTGAGGGAGACTACAAAGAACAAAGGAAATAAAACTGAACTAAAGAGAATAGGGAAAACCAAATGAATAGAACAAAAAGTACATTTTCATTTTGACCGATTTCATAATATGAAAAAGCAAAATGGCCAATTTTGAACTCTACAGAATCATGGTAGTAATGTTTTTGTACACATATTTTCAGGTTCTGAACTAAATGCTTCAGTGAGATTTTACATGCTATTTGAATATTTACTATGCAAAATGACTGTGGCAGAAAATAGGCACATTGATCTTGGTTTTAGTATCTGTCAAAGCAGTAATCAAGGTAAATGTGACTGGAGGTTCCACTTCAAAAACAAAGGGAAGGGCAGAAAAATTCAGCTGACAGAACTGAGGTTGGTAGGGGAAAGTGTTATGGAGGGCACTTCCAGAACTGAAGATGAAAGGTTTCATCATTAATGCAATACAAGTCTGTCTGTAATGAAGTATTTGACTCCTGTCTTTCTCAAAACAGATTTTCTTTGAGCCTTAAACCCTGAACTGTGCTGTGTCCGTGAAGATATCACAGAATGGCCTGTTTTCACTTGTTAATCCCAGCCCTAAAAGCATTCTTTTACTTCACCTGTTAGAGGATAGTTTAAATTAGCTTTATTGATCGAAGAACTAGACACACTTATATAGTCCCTGACCCAGCAGAGCATGAGAAGTACCTGAAGTATGAAATAAATGCAGAGTGGTGTTGGTAAGGGGTTATATTTTCATGCACAAGCACAACATTTAGTTTCTATTATGCAGATTCTTTTAATTCTACAGAGAAGAAAATTACTTGCACTATTGAACCACCATTGTCTGCAGTAGGTAAACATAAAGAATCTTAAATCAATTGACTTAATCAATTTAGCACATTGCCATGTCTGTTTCAAGAAGGAAATTCAATATTCTGTCACCACAACACGCTTGCCTGCAGTCTTGATACACAGATTGCGATCTTTTAGGAGGTAATACTAGAATTTCACCTCGTTAACTCATTTGAATGTAAGTACTTTAAAAACCTGTTTATTTAAGAATTAAATAATTTGTTTTTCTGGTTATTAAACATTGTCAAGCTGTATTTATGAAATAGGATTCTGCAAAAGAATTATTAATCCAGAGAAGCCTTCGAGATGATATTCTGGAAAGAGATTTTACTTGCCACTTGAAGCATGAATATAACTTGCCTTCTGCAGTTTTGCTGGGGTGGTCTGGTCAAGCATGGTGATACTGAGCTGTAAGGTACCTGGTTTGGCCAGTGAGTGGCTCAGAGGTCCTGTGCGCATGCACATGTGGGCTGACCAAAGGGTACTTCTGCCGGATGGGCGTTAGTGACGGCCAGGGGAGCAGACTTCCAATACTCAGGAGCAGAGCAAATGGCTTCCGCCCTATGTCCCTATCCTTGGAGTCACCATAAGAATGATGAGCCACATACAAGGTACAGGACAAGGAAGTAAGAACCATTAGGAAGGGCTCTGTCACACAGAGAGAGATACAGATATAAAGATATAAAGATATAAAGATATAAAGATATATATATATATATATATATATAGGCAGGTAGAGATAGAGATATATAGATACAGATGCATTGATATCTCACTTCATCGTCACAAATATTTGAATGAAGTAGTTACTGTTATTACCTCTTGCACAGATAAGGAAATCAGATGTCAGAGAAATTAAATAATCTGTCTAATGCCACAAGGTGGTCAGGAATGGAACCTGGACTCAAACCCAGGACTACAAAACCCTGCATTTAATCATTACACTACAGAAACAGACCTGAGCCTGAGTGCCCAGGGAGGCTTCCCAGAGGAATAAGATGGGCAATAAGTATTGCAGGGATTGGATAAACAGAAAAGGAGAGGCCTTTCTTTTTCTTTTCTTTTCTTTTTTTTTTTTAAAGATTTTGTTTATTTATTTGAGAGAGAGACAGAGAGCGAGAAAGAGAGCATGAACAGGGGGAAGGGCAGAGGGAGAAGCAGATTCCCCGCTGACCAGGGAGTCCGATGCGGGACTCAATCCCAGGACCCTGAGATTATGACCTGAGCGGAAGGCAGATGCTTAACTGACGGAGCCACCCAGGCGCCCAGGCGAGGACTTTCTAGGCAGGAAAGAGCAGAAGCAAAAAGACACAGGTGGGAACGCCTATTGATGGAACAGTGAGGGAACAGGCCTGACTGGATTAATGGACTGTTTTATTATGAATAATACCGTAAGACTTTACCACTTTAAAGCACATTCATATCCATTTCAAGGGTCCTTCTTCTTCTTCTTTTTTTTTTTTTTTTGAGAGAGAGAGAGAGAGAATGAGCACAAGTTGGGGGTGGGTGGGGACGAGAAGGGTAGAGGGAAAGGGACAGAAGGAATTTTAAGCAGGATCCACACTCAGCATGGAGCCTGGGGCTTCATCTCACGACCCTGAGATCACAACCTGAGCCAAATCAACAAGTCGGACGCTTGAGAAAGGGGAATCCTCTTACACTGTTGGTGGGAATGCAAGTTGGTACAACCTTTGGAAAACAGTATGGCGGTTCTTCAAAAAGTTGAAAACAGAGCTCCCTTATGACCCAGCAATTGCACTACTAGGGATTTACCCCAAAGATACAAATGTAGTGATCCAAAGGGGTGCTGGCACCCTAATGTTTATAGCAGCAATGTCCACAATAGTCAAACTATGGAAAGAGTCCAGATGTCCATCGACAGGTGAATGGAAAAAGAAGATGTGGTGTATATATATATATATACACACACACACACATATATGATGGGATACTAGTCAGCCATCAAAAAGAATGAAATTTTGCCATTTTCAATGACATGGATGGAACTAAAGGGTATTTATTATGCTAATTGAAATAAGTCAGAGAAAGACAATTATCATATGATCTCACTCATATGTGGAATTTAAGAAACAAAAGAGAGGATCAGAGGGGAAGAGAGGAAAAAATAAAATAAGATGAAATCAGAGAGAGAGACAAACCATAAGAGACTTTTAATCATAGGAAACTGAGGGTTGCTGGAGGGGAGAAGGTGGGGGAATGGGGTAATTGGGTGATGGACATTAAGGAGGGCATGTGATGTAATGAACACTGGTATTTTTTTTTTTTAAGATTTTATTTATTTATTTGAGAGAGAGAGATAGAAAGCACAAGCAGGGTGAGCAGCAGGCAGAGGGAGGGAGAAGCAGGCTCTTTGATGAGCAAGGAGCCTGACGTAGGGCTCAATCCCAGGACCCCGGGATCATGACCCGAACCGAAGACAGACACTTAACCGATTGAGCCACCCAGGCACCCCGAACACTGTGTATTATGTAAGACTAATGAATCACTGACCGCTACCTCTGAAGCTAATAATACATTGTATGTTAAGTAATTGAATTTAAATCAAAAAATTAAAAATAAAATATTATCTTTTCCTTTATGGATAAAAAAAAAGAGTTGGATGCTTAACCAACTGAGCCACCCAGGTCCCCCCTTTTTCTTTTCTTTTTTTTTTGAAATAATTCTTTTAATAAGGGAGAAGGTACTATAATCCATCTCCGCATATATGTGGAAATTAAAGATCAAACCTCTATCACACGCCCTACCCACCACAGGGCCTTTGTACATATTGCTCCTTCTGCCTAGAAAGCAATTCTTTTCCTCATCACCTTGGTAACTACTACCCATTCATCTGTTCAGTTGAATACTGACTTCCTAAGAGATCCTTAGCCGACTTCCCCTGCCTTGGTCACATCCCTCCTTAGTGTATGCATTCGCTGAACCAAGCACCTCTCCTTGTTAGGATTTACCGTACTTATTCTACTTACTAATGGGAATAAATGCAAAAAAGAATACATAACTGAATAAACAAATCAACAGAACCCAGGTCTGCCTAGGACGGTTGCTCCTACATTTTCCACATTAGTACACTATTTATAAAAGGTCCGATTGGAAGATCTGAGCTATTTTACCTGGCAAAGAGAGAATTTACGGGAGAGGATCTGACAGCTGTCTTCAAATGTCTGAAGAACTACCCTGTTGAAGAAGGATTAGACATATTCCGCATAGCTCCAGAGGGCAGAACAAAGGCAAATGAGGTGAAAGTCCAGGGAGGCGTATTTCATTACAGTGTAAGGAAGTCAAATATGTAACAATGAGACCTGTCCAAATAGGAAGCGGGCTGTCTGTGAGTGAGGTGAGTATTCAAACAAAGGCTGGAGAAACACCTGTCAGGGCTGCTGTAGTGGAAATTCCTGTTCTGGTAGAGAAATGTTTAGCTACTTTGGCCTTTCTGAGCCTAATGTGCTTTTATAGGTCTGGGAGGGACTTGAAAGCAAAACCGAATTTGATTTGCACTGACCTCAAGGATAGAGAGTTGCCTTGAGCTTTTCCGATGCCCGACTACTATTGGGCCCCGTAAGTAATACATCTGCATCTGTGGGTGGCCCTTGGGTGCCACTGAGGAGGTCTTTGAGAGGCCGCATTCCAACGGCAGTCAGAGCCTTGCAGCTGCCACTGTGACTAACAGCAGGGAACACGCCGCATACGGGGGACTAATTCCAGGGTCACTCCTCCTCCTCCAAGTAGAATATGTCCCTCTTCCTCCTCCACCCCCTCCCCCACGCCCAGTCCACTTACACAAACCCGTGTCTACAGTGGAAGCTGTCATGGTGTGCTGACCAAGGTCTTTCCAAAGTACTTCTGGAAGATGTTCTTTTTCCCAGCTTCTCAAGGCTACCTGTAGTGCGGAGCGCAACTTGACAGCAATGTTTCTCTCTCCTCATGCAAACATGCTGAGAATGAAAGGGGCCCTGAGAGAAAAGAAACTAAAAGTCATCTTTTTAAAGCACCATGTCTATCTCGATTTCACAAAAACAAAGGCCTCACAAATTACGTGGAGGCTGAAAACTAGGAATCCTGATTTGGAAACTTCCAAATGGAGGTCACCGATATTCGGATGGAGGTGAGCCAGCAGATCTCTAATTGTTATTCTCAGCGGGTCCAGGCCTGGACCAACAATGATGGCTTCTCTATAGAGAAATGTTATCTGTCAAATAACCAGTTAAGCAAATTCTGGAATCCAACCCATTTGTGAGCAATCAAATTCAATACATTGTAACGGTGTTAAAAATTTCAGGATAATTTATCATTGATATTTCAAACCACAGGGTCTATTTTGCTGTCTGATTAAGACCTTTAATAATCCAATCATGAAATATTTATTGAGCACCTACTACGTGCCAAGCACTATGCTAGGCACTGGTTAGGGGGAGGGAAACAAAATGGACACGATCTCTGATGTGACAGGGTTTATTATCTAATTCAGACAATAAAATAAGAAGCAGCAAATTAATACAAAACTACAAACTGATAATCACTATGAAAGGAAAGGGTTAGCAGACTCCTAAAGCCACAGTAGGCTTTCCTGAGGAAGAGACCTCTCACTGAGCAATTAAGAATAAATGAGAATTAACTGTGTGAAGGGTCAGGGAAAGGACATTCCTGGCAAAAGGCACATCCCAAAGCTCTGGGGTATGAAAGAATTTGGTTCCTTTTAGAAATGGAGAGAAAGCCAAGATGAGCAAGGGAGAAAGCCTTGAGATGACGGCGAGGAAGAATGCAGGGCCAGATCCCGTTAGAGCCTCGGCAGCAACCGAAGGTTATTCTAAATGCATTCGGAAGCCCCACAAGAGGGGAATGATGCAATTTATATTTTTAAAATGATTATTCAAAAGGTCAGACATGTGGAGAATGGATTAAGTGAAGGAAAGAATCATGTCCCTTTCTACATAAATTCTCCATTCACAAAAATGACAACTTCCAATTTACAGCCATATTAACGTAGCATCTTTAGAGTAATTTCTTTTAAATGATTATAAAAGCCTAGCATCCCACACATTTTTTGTTTACTAGGCAACTCTCTCCCAAGGAAACATACTATTGCTAAATGAATGAAAATCAAAATCTTTTTTGTTCGGGCATTATAAATTCTAACTCACATTGAGATTAAGACAAATTACTGTCTCCATGCAGAGGAGGGAGTAAAAATAAATGCCTTTTTATGTAATGTCGCGTTTAGAATTTATCTCTATTCTATAATCAAGGGAAACTATGCACTTCACTGGGGATGCTGGGACAGAAACAGAGCTGGAATTAGACATTCTCTACTCTCGACCATTTCTCTGTTTTTGTTGCCTGGTACTATTTCTTTCTGTGGCACATCGTAGGAGGGGGCAGTCAGTCCTCTTCATCATTCTCATCAAATTTCAGTGTAGACTTCTAGCAAAAGTGACTAGATATAATTGGGTAATTCGATACTTTGGAAAATGTGCTCTTCCCTTACTGCTCTGAGAACAGGATCCTTGGCATAGTGAGTTCATGGTATCTATCAGGAAAGGGGGCTGGAAATTCGTCTATCTTAAAGAAGGAATGCAAAGGCAAAACAGTTTCTGGCATTCAAAACTAGATCATGCAGCAATCCAGGCTATTTTCCAAATACCTATTCCCTCCCCTCTCCCCAACTAAGCCCAAAAGGCCATTCTCGCCATTTGTTGGTTTAGTTTGTTAGTTGCTTGTTTTGTTAAGTGAGGTCAATACCAAAGTGGATGCTTTATGGAAGTAGGATATCACATTAGGGCAAGTAAAGGAAAGCTTACTCCTTCTTAATCCCAGGGAATTGTGGAAAGAAGAGAGAAAGAGACCAGGAGAAAAAGAAAATCTGTCAAACATGTATTCTGACACCTCCTTTCTGTGAATTGCATTAAATCTGTGATTCTCCAACTTTAATGTGCCTCAAATCAACCTAGAAGACTAGTTTGAACACAGCTGTGGAGCTCCACCCCCAGAGTCTCTAATTCATCAGGGCTGAGGTAGGACTTGAGAATTTGCACTTTTTACAAGTTCCTAGGTGATGGTGAGGCTGCTGCTCCAGGGACCACACTTTGAGAACTGGTGTTGAATAAAGTAATACCAACGGCATACTTGATTTTCACGTAGTGCCTTGGAAAGAGATCACTCCCGTGGCTGACCCTTGCTGAAATCTGGTGTGCAGCCAAACCTTTCCAATTCACCCCACATCAGTAGGGACACATAAACCACATTCTCTTCCCATTATAACAGGCATCTCTTTAAGGCGAGAAACAGGATGGGTGGGGGTACCCCAGACATTGACCATTTTTTCTAGAAAGACATAATTGTTGCCCAAGGGACTGTTGAAATTTCCAAATCAAGCTATTCATAAATCACACTGGAACACATGGTCAGGTTTCTTTTGCCTTTATTTCGCTTTCTAATAACCATGTCAGGCTTCATAAGGCCATCTGCTTCCCCCTTTCCTTTTCCCACTGGCTAGAACGTGGGCACAATTGGGCTGGTGGTTAGCCATATTCTGCAGTGTGAATGATGAAGGCAACATCTTCAGGAATGGCAAAGCCACAAGTTAGAAGGAGCCTTGGTCCCAGACACTGGGAAGCCACCTTATTAACCCTGGATTTTACTTATTTAACTCATTATATGTTGGGCCCATTTGATACAATAGTCTAAACTGTATCTCAACCCATACAAATGGAAGGAGAGGTAGGAATTGTGTGAGAGTACACACACTCATTGCAGCGCAGTGTTTAAATTGTGCGAACATGGTCCGCTCTTCCACAGTGATTGTTAGTGCCCTGCCCAGGGCTTCGGTCAGATCCGTCCTTCACGGCTTCACTCTTCTTCTCACTTCCAGTCTCCCTCTCCTCCCCACAACCCAGGATTTTAATTATTCATTTGCGGGGGGCAGGGGGAGGAGGGTGGGGAGTGTGCACAAGCAAGGGGAGGGGCAGAGGGAGAGGGAGAAGCAGGCTCCCCACTGAGCAGGGAGCCCAATGCAGGGCTCGATTCCAGGACCCGGGGATCATGACCTGAGCCCAAGGCAGACAGTAAATTGACAAAGCTACCCAGGCACCCCAGTTCCCCTCTCCTTCTGACAGTTCTTTGTCTATCACTGTTGCATTTATTGAGGTCTAGCAATTGATGTAATGTCACCTCATGCTTTGTTAGTATTTCTTCTACTTACAAATGTCTCAGGCATTTTTAATACCTCATAAGAACTTTTGAATATCTGAGTAAGTAAATAAATACCCAAAAGAATACACTTGTTTTAAACTGTCATATCAACTTTTCATTTTTTAGTGAATTCATAGATATAATTATGAATTTATGAATTAACAGATATTTTTATTTAGACGATATGTGAAAATTATATACAGCTAAATCTTAGCAGAGCATACCTAAGAATATATACATATATTTATGATTTAGATGTACATATTTATTTCTATTTAATTTACTTTAATTTACCTAAGCATATATAATAGACACATAGCTTCTTTCGAATAAAAAATTCTATAAAATACATTTTTTTAAAATTTATTTATTTATTTATTCGAGAGAGAGAGAAAGTGAAAGAGAGCATGAGAGGAGAGAAGGTCAGAGGGACAAGCAGACTCCCCGCAGAGCTGGGAGCCCGATGCGGGCCTCGATCCCAGGACTCTAGGATCATGACCTGAGCCGAAGGCAGTTGCTTAACCAACTGAGCCACCCAGGCGCCCTATAAAATACATTTTCAAATCCCTATTCATTTAGTCGTCAAATAGTTTAATCAAGTTTGTCTCTCTGTAAACTCAGTAGGCATTCACATAATGTTAAATATTCTTAAATTTGGGTTTTTGCCCCCAAATACTATATTATTCGTTAAAAACAAACAAAAGACCTTCCAGGCATTGACACTCTGACTGTAGGACCCATATCAATGCTAAGGTCCTATTCAGTCTTGATTGTATATCAATTTTGAAATAGCTTTGGTGTTTATAGAAGTCACAACGCTTCACAATCAACTGCTCAAAGCAGTCAGTAAGTACTCTTTGAATTCCTTTCTGAACTGTCACATCACTGACTTGGTTTGGTCAAGATTAGACAATTTGAAAAGCAAATATACATCACAGCTCATCTTCCTCCCGAGCCAACTAATATAATACTATTTTGTACCTCCCTCCATTCAAAGCACCAATAGACAGGCAGTCCTTGTTCCAAAACAAAAACAAAAACAAAAACAAAAACAAAAAACCCAGAGCTTTAAAAAGTAAAGTAAGTACAGGTGCCTGGGAGGCTCAGTCAGTTGAGCATCTGCCTTTGGCTCAGGGATCATGGCTGCATCGGGCTCTCAGCTGAGCGGGGAGTCTGCTTCTCTCTCTGCCCCCGTCTCCCTGCTTCCCCCAGCTGTGTGTGCTCGCGTGCTCTCTCTCTCAAAAGTAAATAAATTTTTTAAAAAAGTATAAAAAAAGTAAAGTACTCAGCATCATCAATACAAAATTATACAACATGGCAAATTTTTTTTTTTTAACATGGCAAATTTTATTTAAAACATTTTAGAGTGCTTTCAAATGTAGTTTCCTAAGAAGGGAAAAAGTGTATACATTCTATTAAGCTCTAATGCTTCAGGAACCACAAAACAATCATTTTATCACCTGAGCCAGCCACTGATCATATGGATGGGATTGGAAGCCATGACTAGAGACTGAAACAATGAACACTTGCGACCAGCTACAAGAATATAGCAAACCCAAAGACTCTGCATTACCTGGGAACCAGTGCTTAAGACAGAGCCACTAGTCTGAGGTCAGGAGAGCCATCGTGAGTTATGAAGCACACATATGCAGGAGTTCAAAGCAAGTCTTGAATCACATAGAAAACAAAGGCCAAAGCAAGGCACAGAATTAAGCATCAAGACAAGAACTCAGAATCAAAAATATGGCGCATCACACTGTCTTGTCCATTGGTCATTTGAGAGGCTCTAGTTGCAACAATAATAGTGGGTAGTAATTGCAGGCAAATCAGTCCCAGCCATTCCTTCCACCATAGTGGCCTCCCAGAGAGGGGGACTCAACATGCCATTCGTCATCACCACTGTCCATCAGTTGGGGCTTCAGGAGAAAAACCAGACTGGTTATAGACTAAATAAAGAACTTATATTTTCTCCTTTGTCTGAGTTGTAGTGTGGGTTAAATTTCCACCCTGCTACATTAGCTATTGGCCGGACTTCAAGCAGAATCAAAGGGCAAAGAGAGTCTGAAATTAGGCATGGGAATGTCTAGCTAGCCAGAGAAGTACAAGGAGACAAATTAAATGAAGCACACACACCCCCTTTTTCTTTTTTTACAGCTTTATTGACATAACATTCACATACTGTATAATTTACCCATTTCAAGTATATAATCCAGTGGCATTTAGTATGTTCACAGACTTGTACATCCATTACCACAATCAATTTTAGAACATCTTCATTACCCCAAAGAGAACCCCCTCACCCCTCCCCCCCCCCATGCCATCACTCTAGGCAACCACTAATGTACTCTCTGTCAGTATGGATTTGCCTATTTGGAAATCTCATATAAACAGAATCATAAATACGTGGTCCTTTATGACTGGTTTCTTTCACTTAGCATGTCTTCAACACTCATTCCTGCTGTATCATGTATCATACTTCATCCCTTTTACTTGCTGAATAACATTACATTTAATGGATTTACCACATTTCATTTATCCATTCATCAGCTAATGGACATTTAGGTTGTTTCTATTCTTTGGCTGTTGTGAGTAATACTGCATGAACATTCACGTACAAGCTCTTTTGTAGACAAATTTTTTCATTTCTCTTAGGTATACCTACAAGTGGAATTGCTGGATCATATGGTAACTCTGTGTTTATTTGAAGAACTACCAGACTGTTTTCCAAAGTGGCTGCACCATTTTCCATTCCCATCAGCAGTGTACGAGGGCTCTAATTTCTCCACATTCTTGCCAGTTAGTTGTTATTATCTGTCTTTGTCATTACACCATCCCACTCCCTATTTAAAAATCTCAAACAGATCTTCTGGATTTTTGGATCTGGCAACTGAACTAGTTCCTTGGTTAGTGAAGCCCACCTACAAAAAGCAAAATTCTCAGGTGCCTGGGTGGCTCAGTCCGTTAAGCGTCTGACTCTTGATTTGCGCTCAGGTCTTGATCTCAGGGTTGTGAGTTCAAGCCCCACGCTGGGCTCCATGTTGGGCTCCATGCTGGGCATGGAGCCTACTTTAAAAAAAAAAAAAGGCAAAATTCTGAGCACACACATACCTAATGAACAAACAAGAAGAAAAGGTCATGGGGGACGTAGGGCACCCAGTCCCTTTTGAGTATAAACACAAAGGAGGCCTGGATTGAGATTGCTTCTACCTGAACTTGGTTGAGGCATGGCTAGGGCATGATATGTAGGTGAGAGAAGAGGAGCAAGGGTTGGAACTTCACTTGAAAATTCAATGGAGTGGGGAATTGCTAAACTCAGACTATTATCTTCTCTCCTCCATTCCTACTTGGTAATTTTCCACCAGAGTACATACTAAAAACCTTGGGGGATCTCCTCTACCTTTGAAGTTCTATGATTCTATGACTTTCTTCCTGTAAGTACAATTTAAATCAATCATGTAATGTATCTCTTTTGTAAATAGAAGGCTTTTTATCTTAATGAGATTCAGTTTAAGTGTTCTTAATGTTCTTACAAAATATTTTTACTTTTTGTATACCTGAAACTAACATAATATTGTATGTCAACTACACTTTGATTAAAAAAATTTACTTATAAGGTGTCCTGAAGCTTGTTGAAATACTATAATGCTAGCCATAGCATTAGTGTTTCCCGAAGTCACTAAAAGTTCCTATAAGTGTACCTAAGAAAAAAAGGTGAATATAGTTAAAAGGGAAAAAAATACATTTATTCCTTGGAAAGTACACTGATTACTATTTAGCCAGTTAGAGAATTGTGTTCTTTCACCCTTGAGAATTGTGCCATGGAGTAAATTAATTTCTTTGAATTGCAATATAATTATCACATCTAAAAATATAGGAAGAAATGAAATAGAAGGATGAAGGATTCAAAATAAGGAGGGCCATTGCCAAACAAAATACCAACCAACCAAATTAGAAGATATTACACATGCTCTTCCTTATTTAACATGGAAGGAAATTGCAATTATTATTTGGTTAATAAGCACTTCCTGGGCCCTAAAGTTACTAGTTCTTCACTTCAACATACATTTGTTGTGCAACTGCTGTGAGCCGGAAACCTTGTCAACTGCCAAAATAAATAAGAGAGTCTCTGCTGGCAAAAAGCAACAGAGGGCTTGGCCTCTGCCAGGCAGATGGAAACACATGATCCAGCTGCAATCCATTCTATGATAGACCGATAGGAAAGAAGCTATGATAAGAAAGCAGCAGAGTGGAAATGGTGAAAAGGAGTGATTTACACCTAAACTGGGGAAGGAAGGAGGAGAGGGATGACAAAGGAATAGGGGCGTAGGGAATATGTTCACGAATATGGCTTTATAAGGAATGGGAAGGTTTTCGCCAAGCAAGGAGAGACAAGACATTTGTGAAAACATTCTAGTGGGAAAGCAAATATTTTGGAGACTTACACAGTTTAACCATAAGAAAATGTCAATAGTCAACCCTTTGTGGCCTATAAAAATACCACATTCACATAGTTTCAACTCAGACAAAACAAAATAATCCCCATGGATGTGTAGGGTGAATGCTGAGGACTTGTGTAGGAGAATTAGAAAAGAAGTTGGGGTCAGAGTAGGAAGAGCCTTGAATTGCCTTCTAAGGTTTCAACTTTATCCCATAGGTGATAGAGCAGTCAATTCACAAAAGAACTTCTGACAAATGCCCAATAAATTTATTTATTTTTTTAAAAAGATTTTATTTATTTATTTGTTAGAGTGAGAGTGAGAGAAAGAGAGAGATACCACAAGCAGGGGGAGCAGCTGGCAGAGGGAGAAAGAGACTCCCCACTGACCAGAGAGCCCGATGCAGGACTCGATCCCAGGTACCTGGGATCATGACCTGAGCTGAAGGCAGATGCTTAACCAACTGAGCCATCCAGGTGTCCCCCAATACATTTATTTTTCATGTCCAAAGAATTTCAGGCTTCAATAAAAACTCTGTGTCATTTTCAATACCACAAAGAAAAACAATTTTAATGATAATATTCAGTGCTATTAAGGACTCAGGGAAACGGGATGCTCCATACACTGGTGTGTGTGTAAACTGGAATAATCTTTCTGGAAGACAATCAGAGTACCCTTTGACTAAGCATTCTAGGACTTTATCTCCAAAGAGAGTCATGGATATTTAAAAAAAAAAAATTTAGCCACCAGGATATTCTTAATGTCCAACAACAGCAAATTGGTTAAACCAATTGGGAATCATCCTTATGACTGAACACTATTAAGTTACTTTAAGTATTTAGATGAATATTTAATAACATGGAAGTGCTCATGATCTTCTGTTATATGAAAAAGATAGGTTATAAAACAGAGCATGGGTCAGGCAGGACTCTGAAGAACTAGGTCAGCTGACCAGGCTTGAGTTTCAGAGCCCCCATTTAAAGTCCTGTGGACCTTGAGCAAATAACCTGACTTCTCTGTAACTCAGTTTCAACATCTGCAAAATGGGGATAATACCAGAATGTGCACGGTAAGTTGTAAAAAAGAAATGAATTAATACACACGGGGCATACTTCATACATAAATATATTTTGAAATTTGCCTGGCATATAATAAGCACTAAGAGTTGGTTGTTGTTAATATCGTTAGGATTTGTTGCTAGTAAATTAAGGCAACTTTTAAGCTAATTTAAGGAGGAAAGGTGGAAAGACAAACCACTGGGCAAGAACCACACCCAAAGCACCCTGAAAAACTGGTCCTGTGAAGTCATGACTGCGGCTGCCAAGCACAGACCTCGTGATTTGCAATGCCGAGTCCTTGAATGCTGGACACTGCACCCTGCCACAGAACAGCTGTCCCTCCTGCCACTGGAAACCGGACGCAGCTGCCATTGCTGCTGTGCCCTGGCCAGAACAGATTCTGCGTCATCCCCGCTGCTTTGAGTCACCAGCTCTTGAATCAAAGTCGAGAGAGGATGCATCTGCTTGGCTGCACCAAGTCCCGAGTTCCCAGATGTTAAAAGAGGTCAAGAAAAGGGGCAGTGAGCACTTTTATCATATAGAGAAGGCAGATTCTACTTTAGAAGAGAAGGGATTCAACACACTTAGCAAATGCATACATTGTGCAACTAAAGAAAGAATAAATGATCCCTCTATGGTTTTAAAAATAGAAATAGAGCCTGAATGTATTTACGCGCAAAGAAATAAAGGACCAAAAGGATATAGCTAAGTGTTAATGATTAATTGTGAATTGACCATTATGGTTGATTTGAAAATTTTTTTAAAGATATTATTTATTTATTTATTTGACAGAGAGAGAGAGAGAGAGCACAATCAAGGGGAGCAGCCGAGGGAGAGGGAGAAGCAGACTCCCCACTGAGCACGGAGCCCAATGCAGGGCTGGATCCCAGGACCCTGGGATCATGATCTGAGCTGAAAGCAGACGCTTCACCAATTGAGCCACCCAGGTGCCCTGGCTGATTTGAATTTTTTATCTCCTGTCTCTGTAACTTTCCAAATATTCTTTATTTATAGGTTTTTGAGGCCATTGGAGGTTTTTGAGGATATTAATGACACTATCTGACTTGGATTTTAACAGAATCATTCTGGCTGCTATTTTAAGAACACACTGAGGTAGGAAAAGCAGATGGGTGGCTCTTGTAAATCCCAGGCAGGAATAACGGTGACTTGGACCAGGTACCTTTGACAGTTTTCTCTCTTTTCAGATAACTACATTTTTATCCTTCTAATATATCATACTAAAGTGGGTGGGAAGAGGAAGGAGAGACTATGTATGTAGCAGAGAAAGGAGTACAAATCTCTCAACTCTTCTAGTTATATAAATCTAGGCATTTTCACATTTATCTTCAGCCACCCAGAATAAAATGTGTAAGCAACTTAAATACTTAAATTTTATGTAAATATTTAATATGTTTAAATAGTATGTTTGAATCTTCTACATTATTATAGTTTCAAGGAAATGTTTAAAAAACACTAAAAACCATTATCATCACTGTGTCAATAAATTTATATTTAGGCCAAGGTAACAATAAAAGAACCTGATAATTTATTTTAAAGACATGAGCAGTATTTTTGAAACACAGAGTCACTGAATAATGACTAGTTCTGAACGGTGTAATTTTAAACCTTCCACTCTTTCAATGCTATAATTAAAACAAAAATGAAAGTGAGATCAGAGAGTACACACACAGACCTGGGTCACACAGGGACATGTAATTTGCTTTTTCTATGGATATGAGAGCAAAGGCTCCATTTATTTGCTAAAGATTTAAAAGGATAAACTCATTATTTCTTATTTTAAAATACAAAGGCAACTAAGTCAAGTTAAATATTGATTGAGAGAAAAGAGTTGTCAACACTGTATTAATATTACCCGGGGCCTGCAGTGGCTTACTGTTTACAAAGCACTTTTGCTGCCATTATCTCATGTAAGCCTCACTATAGACCCATTAATATCATTGTTCTTAATTTACAGACTCAGGGAGCTTCAGGGACTTACCCAAAGGCACTCAACTATCTAGCAAGTGCCAGAGCTGGGAACAGAACCCCAACTTCCTAAACTACAGTTCTTTACACTATGTCAACCTGTATTCTTTTCCAGATACAGAAATTGGGGAATGTTTTTTCTCATGCAAGAATCATCCAGGTTGGCAAGACCGAAGGTGGAGAGCACTACCTAAGGAAAGGTACCGGGGGTGGGGGTGGGGGGCAGTGTTAGTCTTATGGTAAATTCTGTCATCCCCATTAAATGTTAGAAAAACCAAGGAACAGAGCCTTATTAAGTCAAACACTGGCTCTTCAATTACTCAGGGGCTGGTGTCATTTGGACTTTCCCGGGTCTTTTGCACTATTTGTATTTCCCTTACAGCTTGCTTGATCTCCTGGCCGCCTCTTTAACACCTCCACCAGAGGGCAGGCAGGGCAGGAAGAAGAGCATTGGTAACTGGTTTGCTCAAAAAGTTGGAAGAAAACTTAGGACCTTATCTTAATTTAGATTTTTAGAGTCTTTCTAGATTTCAGTATTCATGCAAAATTTGCCTCCTTTCTCCTATGTGGACCTGGAATAAACAATACAGTAAAATGATTTCAGAACTAGAGAATAGAGTTTTGTTATACTTCTTTATATTTCCACTACTGGTTTTTCTAAATGATAAATATAAAATGTGAAGTCTTTAACAAATATAACACTTAAAACCATTTGGGGAAATAGATGGGAAATGAACAAGAGCAATTCACAAAAGAAGGAATTCAACTGGCAGTGAACATGGAAAAATGTTCCACTTCACAGGCAATTAAAGAGATAACATTTGAAACAAGAAACTGTCATCCTTCATCTGTCAAATAAATAAATATTAAAAATGAGAATTATTGGTAAGGGTGTGGTGAGATGGGCATTTTCATATGCTTTTAGTGGAAAATTAAATTGGTACCATCTTTCTGGAGAGAAATCTAACTATTTAGACAGATTAAGCCTGGCAGAAGAAAATCAGAGTAATTTCCTACTACCCGAGTTGGAACTAAAATCTGGATCTTTACCCTCTAATCAAGTGAGCCCTTACATGGAGAATACAGACTTATGATACATGATAGAAAGAAAAACAACCTTTGTGCTACCACCTCCCTGCTGCAGACTCAGTGAGAGAGAGAGAGGAGGGTCCCTGCCCCAGGAGAGAGTAAAGGGCTCTAACTCTCACCACCCTAGGGAAGACGCAGAGCGCTGGCAGTGGAAAGAACTGGGAGCATCTGAAAGCCTGTGGGTCTCCCAAGATCAGGGATTGCTTCCTCCCCACAGGAGAGGAAAGTAATGCTTTCTACAGGTTCCATCAGCTGTAACACATCACACTGACCCACATCCTACTATGCCAGGTTGTCCTAGAGAGAGAGCCAGAGAGCCAGGGGCCTCTGACGTTTATGGGACTATTGAGATATATTTGTGCATCTTTTCAATAATGGTCAGGCATGCCTGCGGTGGCTCAGCCATATACCCTCAAATACACTGCTATAAGACTTACAGGTCAGGGGCGCCTGGGTGGCTCAGTTGGTTAAGCACCTGCCTTTGGCTCAGGTCATGATCCCAGGATGCTGGGATTGAGCCCCGTGTCTGGCTCCCTGCTCAGCGGGGAGCCTGCTTCTCCCTCTCCCTCTGCTTGCTGCTCCCTCTCTCTTTGTCAAATAAATAAATAAAACCTTAAAAAAAAAAAAAAAAAAAAAGACTTACAGGTCAAATGTAATTTGCCCCTAAATTTGCCCCTAAATTCAAACTACTGGACTGTTCACAGACTTGCTCAATCTTCCTTATAACTTTACATCTACTAGCTCCAGCCAATTTAAGAGACAGTCTAATGGTGAAAAGGAGAGAGTCTCAGTGTAATAGGAATGTGCTTGGAAGGCCCGGGCCACACAGAAAAAGAGATTCTCCCAAGTTCTAACTACAAACTCATCACAATTTATAACAGACAGAAACTGGAAACAACCTAAACGTCCAACCAAAACTGTGGTATGCACCCATTAACTACTGAAAACAGAAAGTGCTTATTCTACAACAAGAAGATATAGAACAGAGAGCTTCCAGGTCCGCAGAGGTGGACTCCATCCTGTGCCTCCCACTGAATGCAGATATAAGATGGACAGAACACCTGAGGACTCTAAAAATGAAATGGCAGCAGGCAGACTGGGAAAGAAGAAAATTGTGGTCCTGCTGAAGGAGCCTGGAATCTCCCATTTTCTCTTCCCTCCAGTGTCTCCTAGCCTGGACTCAGGGGAGCCCAAAACCAGAAGTGGAAACCAGGCCTGAATGGCGAAAACACCAGAAGAATGCTCTAGTTTTGGCCCAAAGAGCAAGCATGGAGATCTCTAATGCTCAGAGAAAACAGAAGAAATCACCTGGGTGTGTGTTTGTTTGTTTAATCTCTCCCCCCTTTTCTTATTTCTTTTTTTTTTTTTTTAAGATTTTATTTATTTATTTGACAGAGAGAAAGAGACCACAAGTAGGCAGAGAGAGGGGGAAGCAGGCTCACCGCCGAGCAGAGAGCCCAATGAGGGGCTCGATCCCAGGACCCTGAGATCATGACCTGAGCCGAAGGCAGAGGCTTTAACCCACTGAGCCACCCAGGTGCCCCCCTTTTCTTATTTCTTTCATGCCCCATACTCCAAGCAACCACAGTGCAGGGAGCAGGGGGCCTCGGTGTCTAAAACTCTAAGGGAAAGAATACTTAACTTTCGAAGGCAAACCAGTGTGAGGTTCTGTTATCAGGAGTGGAACAGTGTACCTGGTATATGGGCGAACAGTGTACCTGGTATATGGGTATATAACAGTGTACCTGGTATATCTCTGGCTGCCAGAGATACCATGTGGATCTGTAATGGGGAGCTGGAAATGTAAATCTAGAACTCAGAGGAGAGGTCTGGTTTAGAACTGTAAGTCCGTGAATCATCTGCAGTTAGAAGTTATTTAAAGCTAAATACTCTAGATGTTTTCTCCTTATGACTGCGTAGCGGCTAATTACTGAGCTTTTTGTACAGCGTTCTTTAGTATCTGTTTCACTGAAGAAGTAAATAAACTGATTATTACAATTCTAAACATGGAGTCTATCTTACCACTGGAAAAAACAGGAGTTGATTTAGTTCTAGGATCTGGGCCCTGGCTCCTAAGTGAGTGGTCTTTAGACTCTGCTTGCATGCTCCCTAAAACAATTCTGAAAAACTTTATAGTCCCTCGCACATTTCTAAATTTGCACCTAAACTTTTTCCTCATAAATTTAAATGGTGGTTAAAAAAATAAAGGGAAAAAGAATAAATAAAATAAAACAATTACCTTCGCTAGACTATTTAAAAAAAAATTTAAACGGTGGCAAAGGACGTGATTTCTGGTGTATTCTAACTACTGACATGTTTAAAATTAAACTTTTATGTGACTCTTAAATATAATCCAGGAATGTAGACATCAGAGAGATTTGATTCCCACATCATTAAAAAAAATATACATATGAGGGCCACGTGGGTGGCTCAGTCCGTTAAGTGTCTGACTTGATTTTGGCTCAGGTCATGATCTCCGGGTTGTAAGATCGAGCCCCGTGTTACGTTCTATGCTGGGTGTGGAGCCTGCTTATGATTCTCTCTCTTCTTCCCCCTCAGCCCCCACTCAAGCTCTCTCTCTGAAAAAATATATACATACACACACACACATTGTCAGAAATTTCATATCACATTTTCGCTTTGAACTCCTACTTCCATTCCGTTTTCCTCACAAAATTTTACCCTAATATGCCATATTTTGATGCTTGAAAATCCTTGATTGATCATTCTATCATAATTCTTTATAATAAAAATATGCACGCACGCTAAAATATTTGTTTCTATCATGCTGTTATTTTTTTCTTCTGTAGTTACTGTCACAGCAATTAAATGACATCACCGATCAAACAACACAAATGACACATTTAAGTAAATGTTAAATACAGGTTAACATATTATTGTAAGCATATCTTTTAATAAGGTAATGGGGCCTTTTTTCAATTAGTCTTTGTATCTGTGGGTTAATATTACTCATGCTAGAATTAGACTTACATTTAACTCTCTTTTTTAATGGAAGTGCTAAAGAACTTAGTCACATGTGTGAGAAGAAGAGACTGAAAGTTTTATTACAGCAATGACCTACAATTATTTGAACCCCTTCAGAGTTATATAATTGAAATCACATAGTAATGAATCATAAAAATTATTTTTTAATGAATCACCAGCTGACCGCTCAATTAGTTCCTCCTTTAATTCTGTTGAAAGTAAAGAATTGAAAACCTCCTGAGTTTCAAAGGGATTATTATAATTACTCCCCCCTCTCCCCATCCACACCAATAATTTGGATTGTCTTCTCGTCTGACTCTTCAGAGGTTCTCTCACCCTAAGGCAATGTGCTGCTGTAACATTTCCAGCGGGAGGGAGGCCCTTTCATAATGTAGGAGGTGGAGGGGAAGGGATTATGCAAGGGGCAGTGAGAGAGGAGAAAGCACCACACCTCAAGCATATCTTCAGGCAGATCGGTTTTAAGGGGAGTGAAGGAAGCTGAAGATCCAGAAATGACTGGATTCCATCCAGTAAATCTATCTTTAGGCCCTTGTGCCTCATAGAAATCTTGTGCACCTTCAGTCGGTTCAGGCTAACTAGCATTTCCTTTCTTGCATCATGCCCTATTCCGGGGTGGTGGAGGGAGAGGTAAGAAAGAAAAAAAATAAGGTTGTACGGAAAGTCAGTGTGATCCCTACGGATAAGGAAAATTCCTCAGGGAAGGGATTTGGGGGTGGAACGAGAAGGAAGGAGCGGTGGGTGTCCATGGGCCGAGTAGATCAGGGACTGCACCTACCCTCCATTCCCCAAAAGCGGGAGAACCTTGAGGCAAGATTCTTTCCTTCCCGAATCAGCACCCTGGGACTGCATTACATTTATTCAACAAACATTTTTTAGGTACTTTCTATGTCAGCCTCTGTGCCAGGCCCCAGGGATAAAAAGACCTTTATACCCTTGGTCTTCAAGGAAGCTGATCAGGATTCAGTTCCTTCACCGAGGTGTTCTAGCCCAGCCAGTCACCCTCCCTGCTTCCTACCAAAGGCTCCCTAAATCCTGAGATTTCGCCCCAAATCCCTTCTTCCCTATTCTACCACCGCCAAAATCTGTGTTCCTTTCATTTCCTCCATGCATTCTAATGTAGAATGGGTGATGCTACAGTGGATGATGCAAATGGATTACAGTGAGTTACAGGGATGCCTGAGATAGTTAGTTCTTCAGCCCCTCGGTAATGCTGGGTGGGTGGGTGGGGGGTGTTGAGACCCAAGCTTTAGGAGGCCACAGTTCAGATACCTCTAGGCAACAAGAAGCTTCTTTCAGTGTGCTGCACAAATGTTATCATATTTTTATGTGTTGTCTGGTGTCAAATATGTTGGGAAGCACTGTTAATTAATTTATGAAATTATGAACCAATAGGTCTGTCTGAGCAAAAGTCCAAATATGCTGCCCAGGAGCCACAGACCTCTTTGGTTTGGCAGATACAGTGCTGACAATTAAAAAATAACTTATTTTCAACATTAAAAAATTTCACATAAAAATCTAGATATCTGGCATCTCACGAAAAACTATGAGCTATAATCTCCTTTTGTAGCAGTTAGTTGGCAATGAGTCTTAGCTGCCTTTGCCCTTCCACTTTATTTTTATTTTTTTTTAAAGATTTTATTTAGGGGTGCCTGGGTGGCTCAGTCATTAAGCGTCTGCCTTCGGCTCCGGTCATGATCTTAGGGTCCTGGGATTGAGCCCCACATCAGGCTCCCTGCTCAGCAGGAAGCCTACTTCTCCTTCTCCCACTCCGCTTGTGTTCCCTCTCTCGCTGTGTCTTTCTCTGTCAAATAAATAGATTTTATTTATTTATTTGACACAGAGAGAGAGAGAGAGGGAGAGCACAAGCAGAGGGAGTGACAGGCAGAGGGAGAGCAAAGAGCCCAATGTGGGACTCGATCCCAGGACTCTGGGATCATGCATGACCTGAGCCAAAGGCAGACGCTTAACTGAATCAGCCACCCAGGCACCCCAGCCCCTTCACTTTACCTGCTTTTTCTCACCCATGTATGCCCTCCCCAATTCCATCAACACTTGAGCTTCTCTCTACTGTGTTAGAATACAGTTGGCGCTCATGCTATCTTCAGATTTACCATGTGAGCACACACACAATGCCTGCTGTCTCAGTAATAATACCCTCAAAAGTATATTTAGAAATGCAATTTAATTATTTTTTTAAAGATTTTATTTATTCATTCGACAAAGAGATCACAAGTAGGCAGAGAGGCAGGCAGGCAGAGGCAGGGGAAGCAGTCTCCCTGCTGAGCAGAGAGTCCTATGTGGGGCTCGATCCCAGGACCCTGAGATCATGACCTGAGCCAAAGGCAGAAGCTTTAACCCACTGAGCCACCCAGGTGCCCCCAATTTAATTATTTTTATTATAAAAATAATACTTATGCATCAGAGAAAAACTTAAAAAATGAAAGGAAATATGAAATCCAAGATCTTGCTACCCTGAAATAGTGTTAATACCTCAGAATGCATTTTTCTGATTTTTTCATATACGAGGCTACACAGATACGTATGTAGTTCCAAGTGGGCTTGTATTTTTGTGCACGTCAAAGCCATTGTTATTTTCCTTTGTGTTTAAAACCACAGGGTTTGTTTCATGATGATTTCCTATTGACAGAAATCATCTACTTCTAACTTTATTGTTCAATATATTACCTACATCGAACCTTACATATTTTATTTGATATAGAACTCATTACATGCATTAACCTTACGTAACATTTTTAACTTAGCTGAACTTGGTTTAAGCTTCTCAGAGAGCACATTACATGCTTTAGAACTTGGTTGGCATCTACCACTCCGTTCTGAGAGCAGCGTGCTATCACTTTTGTTTTTCACCAGCTCAGATGTCTACAATAGCCAATTTCAGATAATTGTCAGCTGAGTACGGCCTGTAATTTTACCATGTTTGTGTGCATGTTGAGATGTAGCTGGTTAAAAGACTAGAGTAAGGACCAAACACCTCTCTTCCCTGCCCCTCTGAGGTCCGAGAACTAAATCCGCCCCTGGACTTTGAGAAGAAAAGTGAAGTTCAAACTGAGCTTGTTTCTGTCCCCTCTCATTCTGGCCTTCCTACTTGGGCTTCGATAGAAATTAAGTTCATAGAATGACAGGCATATAGAAAAGTAAGGAAGTATTTCCTGGATGCCCAAATTTATGGAGATTCATCCTTGCTTTGCCTGTTGTTCCTCCCTATGAAAGCCTACTGTTTGCGGGCCTGCATTTTTCACAGAATTACATTCTGTACATTGTGAACATAGAAATAAAATTTCTGATAATTTTACAGAAGCAGTTGAAGAGGTATACTCAGTAGTTATCTCTTCTGTTTTAACTGGAATACATGGAGTTTCAGAGATTTAAATGCCAGTAATAACCATAGCTTGAGAGGGGGGAAATCATGAATTCATGAAATTGTGAGGGAGGGGGAGAAGGCTTCCTTTTCTTTTCAAGTAAAATAATAAAAGGGTATCAGGAAAGGTTGTTGTTTTAGTGGTTCTTCCTAGTCAAGGAGAAAATAATGTTTATTCTGAGTTATCTGTACTGTTTTGGGCCACGTTTCTGTTGTATATCATAGCAGCTTTGGTAGTATTAAATATAATGTGAATCCATGTCATAATAATTCCATTTTAAAGTTGCTCTATGTTAAAAAAAATAGTTGTTCCATGTTGAACTTTACTTTCCTGGATTATTTATACGTTGGTTATTTTAACATACATTTACAGAATGCCTGCTCTGTGCCAAGCACTATGCTAAGTGCTGAGAGAAAAGGACGAACGGGACAGTCCTTCCCTTCCAGGAATCTCAGTGTAGGGGGACTGACAACGGCACTAAATGCAGTGATGAAGTGCAATTTATTTGTTTTTAAGATTTTATTTATCTGAGAGAGAGTGAGCGTGAGAGAGAGCGAGTGCACACACAAGTAGGGGAGAGGGGCAGAGAGAGAGGGAGAAGCAGACTCCACGCTGAGCGGGGAGCCCAATACAGGGCTCAATCCCAGGACCTCAGGATCATGATCTGAGTTGAAGGCAGACGCTTAACTGACTGAGCCACCCAGGCGTCCCTGAAGTGCAATTTAAAGTAGAATGAATCATGCGATAGGGCATGCATGGGAACCCAACCTGAAAGAGTGATTAAAGATGAAAAAAGGAGATGGTGGCTGAATCTTAAAGGATGAGTAAGAGTTTCCCAGATGAAGACAGGAGGAAAGTCTTTCCAAGCGAGAGGAGCAGTATGTGCAGAGAAGTGTGATGAGAAAGCAAGGTGAATTTAGGGAACTAAAATTTGGTTCAATATGACCAAGAAATGAAGCTGGAGATCAGAAGAGAGTGCTGGCAGGTGAGGCTGAACAGAGGGGCAGATCACAATGAATCTTTTATGTCACGCTGAGGGTTTGCATTTTATTTTCAAGGCAATGGAAATTCACTGATGGCTAATTGTTAAAAGAGGAGGGTCTTGATCAGACTAATGTTTGAGAAGGTCAGCTTGTTGACAGGATGGAGAATCAATACTGGAACTAGGACGAGCAGCTGGGAGCTGGCATAGTTGTCAGGTAAGAAAGGGTAATGGCATAAGCCTCTGTAGTCACAGCGAAGACATGGAAAAGAGGATGCAACTGAAGATATTTAGGACATGGGTCCGTGAGAACTGAAAACTTCCCGGATGTATGAAACGAAGGACTTCCTGATCGCAGATATGAAAAACGCTCATGAAAATGTTTGCTCTCCTTTATTGGTACGAAATTCGGATTAAAATACCTAATACTCATTCTTATTTTTGAGTCCTGAAGATTTATGTGAAAATCTTTTCATCCTCTTGTATAAAGATTCCGATGGTCTTGTTTCAACCTCCAGTACATCTTTTTCCGAATCATAAAACCACCATTTGCTGAGAGGGTGACAAAAAAATGGGGATGTGGTTCTTGAGAATAGCAGCAATTTCACATCTCTGTCACCACAATCTACTACACCTGTTCAGACACCCACCGCCTGTCATTATTAATAGCCTTTTGCTTTCTCCATTTTCCATTCAAACCTGATTTAAAAAAAAAAAATAGGCTGACTACCAAATTGGGTGAGTCACTTTTAAAGTCATTCTTAAGGTTAGTGGAGTTTCAGTTCTCAAATTTGTTTTAAATAATGAGTTATCCTAAATCTCCAAAAATGTGGTTGAGTAATACCACCGATGCATCTTAAATGTATCGGAAGGCAGCAAGGGAATTATAATGCAATATGAATTTAAATTTAGGACTCAAGTCACGTGCTATGATAGGTGTGATTTGAAGGAAAATGTAATCGCTAATGTCACCATGCATAAATTTGAATCAAAGGGGAAAGACACTGCTTAATAGACTTTATAGATACAAGTTGTAAAACATAATATTACATTAGTTAGAAACTCTGAAAGCTTATTGAATAAGCTCATTATCATATGAAATATATTAGTATGCTTTTTATTAGAATCACTTTTCTCCCTATGCCCTTGAATATAATATTAAATTGCTATTGTTATAACAAAACACTTAGAATTCTATCACCAGTGGCACTTAATGGTAGAACTAAAGAATTATGGGAAATGGAGCTTGGGAAATTTCGGACTCCACTAACAATGATATGAGACTTAGAATGTACAAGACAGAAATTTGGGCCTTGGTTTTTGTTTTTGTTTTGCTTTGTTTTTCAAAGATTTTGGGCCTTGGTTTACACAATAAGTTCCTGTAACTTGAATTTACAGAAAAAACCATAGAGATTATCTTGCTTAACCCCCTAATATTAAGGAACTGAGCACCAGAGGATTATCTGATACAACTAATGAGACAAAACTGGTCGGTAATGGCCCTAGAATGTAGACCAGAGCTCTCCTCAAGCATTCCTGCCTGTCTTTTCCATGACCTTATTACCGACTTAGTTGAACCAGAGAATTTCCAACTATAGAAGGAAATCTTTTTCATAAAGCTAATAACCATCCTCTAAATTATACTATATTTTAGTTAAATTCTGATTTTCATATCTGTATTCAGTGTGCTTAAAGGAAAATAAATTCAAATAATTACTTGTGTCAAATTTGAACTAGAGGAGGTTGGAGGTTGTGGGGAGACACAGCCTGAATTAATCAAAAGAATGAAGTTTTTTTAAATTTAGAAGAATTTCTTTCTTTGGAGAAAAAGCACCATAAGTCAAAGCTGACCATGTCTTGCTCAAAGAGATTAGAAATTCTGTGTTAATAACGAAACGGATGAGAGGTGATAGGCACCTGAGGAACCGAAGCTGTGTTTTTCCACACAACCCTACATCAACGGGGTCCAAAGCCCAGCCAGCTTTTATTTAATTTGTGATTTTTCAGAAGTTCTAATGATGATGTTACTGTAATCATGAAAAATCTGCAGCAAAGAGAAAGAGGAGGCCTGGCCAGAAACTGCATCAGGGGCTTTTGATGGTGCCCTGAACGGGTATATTCTCTTCTTTCTACCTCCTTGTTTCTTCCTCTCATCACAGAAGACAGAAAGAAATGGGAGAGACAGTCATGCTAAGGACATGACATGTAATAAGAGTCCTGGGAATGTGCTGGGAATCCTGGTCTTCATATGCAATATTCAGTTGGAGTTATTTGATTTCTGGCCATTAAATTCCTTTTACAAATTTGTGTTGAGAGTGCTAACAATTGAGGAACATTTGGCTGCTCAGTGGTGTTCATTTTCACATGGGTTGGGTGGGGCCCTGTGCCAAAGGAAGTTCAAAGCCATAAAACAATTACTCAGGCACTTGTGGCTGAGCCATTGTAATTCAAGAAACAGGCTGTCCAGAAGACACGCTTACCTTCGGAATCCAAGTCAGACTGATAAGTCCTTTCATAAAATGGCGGCTACTCCTAGTCAATAAGGGAAGAGACCAGACATTTGGACACCTGCAATGTTTTACATGTTTCCGCATTCTCACAGCAGCCCTGTAAGAAATGTATTACCCCACTTCACAAATGAAGGAAGAAGTTCTGAGAAACGAAGAAAGTTGCTCAAGGCCACGCAGCCAAAAGACCAGTCTGTTTCAACTCAAAATTCAGGTCCATCTCCATCATGCTCTGCTTTGTTCCCAATCTAGGAAGAGGTGCGTGGTCCCAGAATCTCCATGCACAGTAAAAATATATCGTAAATCCCGTGTCCCGTGGATATGAAGGGAGTTGCCCTTGCTATGACACCATATTATGCCTCTGTGCATTTTATCTGAAAAATCTGCTGGCTCTCTTTCACTCCAAATAGCCAGAATGTATCTCCGTGATGAACTAACTCTAGGGTGGGTGTTTAAGAAATGCAATTTGATGATGACTGTGGGAACATTTGCTTCACAACCATCAAACCAGACCTAGTCCCAGTTTCAGCGCGTCGAGACTGTCAGGTGCCAAAGCAAGTGATGACAGGGGGCCAAGGCAGATGTTATTACAAATTAACAGGGGAGACTGTAGGCCAGGAAAGAGTCATAAGATGTCTCGGGCATACGCTGAAGTATACTTTCAAGTCATCTAACATCACCGACTGAAACAGGCCGTCAGAAAAGTAACACGGTTTTGACTGAAAGAGCCAGAGACTAGCCAGCTGAGCTCCCAGGCAGGATCTGGTTTTGTCATTAGTAGTTTCACTGCTATCTAGGTAAGCAGTTGGGCTGGCTTTCACATGCTCGGCGATGGTGTAAGACGGAACATTAGGTCATGGCCAGTTGGCCAGAGCCAGTCAAGTGTGTTCCACATTTAGAGAAGAGGAAGAATTTCTGGGCCTCTGCCCCCTTAAAAGGCCATAGGACAAGCTAGCGTCGATCAGAATGACAATGTCTTGGTTTTACTGACCCTACGCACACATGGAAACTATCTCTAGCACCATTTAGGCCTCACTTTTATATTACTCAACTTGAGGAAGTATCGGTAGCAGAGTATTTTCATCATATTGACAAAATGAATATTAAAGACCTGTCGAATTCTTTCAATTCACACGCATTAGCGCACACTTCACCAGCGCAAATTATCTCGCAAATATCCTGATTACAAAATACAATGGTGTATCGAAGGGGCTAAAGAATACATGTGTTATCTTTAGGGTAAATACCCAGTAGTGCAATTGCTGGATCGAAGGTTAACTCTATTTTCAACTTTTTGAGGAACCTCCACACTGTTTTCCAGAGTGGCTGCACCAGCTTGCGTTCCCACCAACAGTGTAGGAGGGTTCCCCTTTCTCCGCATCCTCGTCAACATCTTTTGTATCTTTAGGGTAAATACCCAGTAGTGCAAAAGAATATATGTGTTAAAACAGAAATATGTAAAAGCAGAAAAGTTTTTACTGAAAACCAAAGGACCTGCAAACAGCATTTTAAAACGGGGAAAAATGTTTACCATCGCAGATAATCACAGATGTGCAAAATAAAATTGCAATGAGTCCACTTTTTTTAATCTTTGGGATTAAGAAATTACAATATTCAATGCAATAAAGGGTACCGTGAGATGGGCTTTCTCATACTCATCTGATAAAAATATAAATTGCTATGAGCTCTCTGGAAAGTAATTTACCAGTATATTTCCAAAGCCCTAAAATGTTCATATGCTGCCGAAAATACAGTGGTATCAGAAATTCTGGGGGTGGGGCCAAGCGATCTGTGTTTTAACAAGCTAGCCAAGTGATTCTGACGCACATTTCTGTTTGAGAACTACCGCCCAGTGGACTCTCATCCCCTTCTGTGGTTAATGACCGTCTATAGGCAGATGAGACCTACATCTGCATCTATGCCCCAGATGTTTTCCTGAATTCCAGGCCCACAGAACCAACTACCCACTTGACATTTCCTATTGATATCTCATAGATACTTCAAAATAAGTAAGTTTAACATTAGGTTTGGATATTTTGCCCCAAAATACTCTCTACTGCCGGGGATTCCAATCTCCCTAAATAGCACTATTACTTCTACTCAAGCCAGAAACCTAAGTTCATCCTTGATTCCCCTACCTTCTTCCACCTCATCCCTACATACAATCAAGCACTATTTCCTAAAGATATAATATATTGCTATGGACTAAATTGTGTTCCCTAAACTCCTATGTTGAAGCCCTAACCCCCAGCGTGACTGTAACTGGAAACAGGGGCTTAGGAGGTAATTAAAGTTAAACGAGGTCATCTATAAGACGAAGAAAGAAAGATCTCTGTCATGTGAGGACACAATGCAAGCCATCTGCAAGCTAGGACTAGAGCTCTCCACCAGAAATCAACCCTGGTAGACCTTGATCTGGGATGATTAGCCTCCACAACTGTGAGAAAATAAATTTCTCTTGTTTAAGCCCCCCAATCTTTATTATATATCTTATTATGGCAGCTTGAGCAGACTAAGACAGATATCTGTAAACCGTCCACTTCCTTTTATCTCCCCTGCTACCATCCTTGTACAAACCATTTTCATCTCTTGCCTAGATAGAATACTGCAATATCCTTCTAGCAGTTTTCCCTTGAAATCAGTTCCACCTACTTCCAACCATTCTCTATACCCAGCTAGACAGATATCATCAAGACAGTTTCTATTTAAAATCCCTCTGTGGTGGGGTGCCTGAATGGCCCAGTTGATTGGACATCTCGCTCTTGATTTTGGCTCAGGTCGTGATCTCGGGTTCTTGGGATCTAGCCCTGCATCCATCGGGATCTGTGCTCAGTAAGGAACCTGCCCCTCTCCCTCACACTCTGCTCCTCCTTCTCTCTCTCTCTCTCATAAATAAATAAATCTTTAAAAAAAAATCCTTCAGGGGCATCTGGGTGGCTCAGTTGGTTAAGCATCTGCCTTCAGCTCAGGTCATGATCCAGGGATCATGGGATCAAGCCCCACGTTGAGCTCCCTGATCAGCAGGGAGTCTGCTTCTCCCTCTCCCTCTGCTCCTCCCCTTGCTTGTGCTCACTCGCTCTCTCTCAAATAAAATAAAATCTTAAAAAAATTCCGCAGTGGCTTTCTACTATCTTTCAGATTAACGCCCAATACTTAACATAGATATGTCAGGATGATATAAGAAATATTAACTGATGACCTCCAACCCCACCCCAATGTACTGATCCCTTGTCCTTCCCACTCTAAGCACTTGCTGCCCTCAGTATTTGCATTGTCTCACAAGCAACCTCCTGGGAAGCCTACCCTTTAGTGTCACTTTCTGGTCACAACGGAAAATATTGGGCTGCTCCCCACAGCCCACTGCGGATCACTTTCATCTGTGAGGCTGTGCTTGGGTCCTTTTCTCAGGTACCCTATGCAGGTGCTTGACTTTATTATCACTCAGTAAGCATACTGCCCCGATTTTTCTACTGCCCAGCCTATTATTTTTTTTTGGTTTAGACTTAGCCAAATATTTAAAGTTTCTGTTATTGATTTTCTTTGCAGCACCTCCTCCACCTCTTAGGGGAATACTCTTGGCTTACAGCCCAAGTGGTGGAGGGTTGACAGTTAATAATACTGGCATTAAAAACACATCAATTAATAACTTTACAAATTACTCCTGTGCATTGGCTAGAAAGTCTTGTACAATTCGGTCTCTGTCAATAGCTCACTACTCTCTCCAGCTTTGTTGGGGAAAATCCATGTTGACTTTTAGTTTCTCAAATAGCCCAGGCCTCTCCCACCTTTGAGCCTTTGCATGTTGTGGCCCATCGACCTGGAATACACTTTTTGCCCTTCTCTTGGCCTATTCACCTTTTTTGTCTTAACTTAAACACCATTTCCTTATGAAGAACATCATATACAAGGTGAGGTCTCCTGTCATACATTCCCAACATACTTAGAATTTTTTTTGACTTGTAGTTTATGCACTTGTAAATTACTTACAACTTTCTTTTAGTGTCTACCTTCCCTGTTAGGCCATAAATTCCATGTGTCTGTTTTTTCTAATACAACCTCAGCATCTAGAATGTACTAAGAGTTCAATGAATATTTATGACTGACCCCTGACAAAGTTAAATAATTATAGGGTAAATTTCAGAATTAGGGTTCTGATATTGTATCAGTTTACTTTCAGTATGCCAAGATTGCAAAACATGTTTTTTGGTTTTTTTTTTTTTAACTGTTCATTTGCAACTACTCTTCTGAATGAATCAGGATTTTTATCAGACTTGGAAAGAAATTTGTTTCCTCACATATGATTGTCCATATACCCTAGCTTTAAACTTTTATCTCCATCAAAACAGTCTCATTGTTCTCATGGAGCCTAGGCAACACATTTAGAATGAGTAAATGGTATATATTTGAATTCAACCAAGTATAGTTATATTTCTGAAATACTTTTTCTGCATAAGATTTCACTCAAAGAAAGCTTGAAAACCACTCCTAAGCAATGGTTTTAAGTCCTAGAGAAGAAACAGAACTTTTATAATGGGTTGGAAGAAAAAAAATCTAGAGTTCTCCTTTACATAAAGACCTGTGAAACATTTACGTTTACTGTAATACCTGTAGTTTTGGGTTTTAATCTCTTTTCTTACACTTATCCTACATTTTTCCTTCTCCAATTTACATACCAATGTATATTTGTCAGCAGGCTGGAGGAAAGGGAAGGAAGGACTATGGGAGAGAAAAGGAGAGCTCTAAGGGAAAGAGCTGGATCTTAGGCATCTCCTAGGCAACCTATAACACTGATTGTCTTACCATGAATCTTCTCACCTTTCCTCTTATACAATTGGTAAAAAATACAAAGTATATTTGATTCCATGTCATATTGGGAAAGACACAAATAGATGTATGTCATCTTCAGGACAATCATGGTTGTACCACGCTACAGAAATAATTTAGCTACAGCAGTGATTCTCTGAAGTCCACACAACAGAGAATCCATCCCACTAATCAACCCTCAGACCTGAGTCATCAATCCATTACAAGCTGCCAACAATATACCATCTTTGCTTGGATGTCAAACCCGACACGTCTCAAATAGAGCTCATTATTTCCTCCACAAACTGGTTTCCCTTCTTAATTTCCCTCTTTGAACCAGTGCTACAATCAGAATTCTAGTCATCCAAATTTACAACCTACGCGCTCCCTGTATTCTCTCTCTTTTCTCGTCCTTCACAGCACAGGGAAAAGGGAAGGAGTTAGGCCCTACTCTCTGTCCTAACCACTCAATGGTTTACACACTGACATCTCAGAGTTGTCAAGTTATAGTACAAGGCCCGAGTGGGTCACAATGCCCTGTTGAATTTGTTAAAAATGTAGACTTCCAGCTATACCTCAGACCTACTCTGTCAGGGTTAAGCTGGGGAATCTGCATGTTAAATGAGCTCCTCAGGGGACTTCTCAGGCCAAATAAACAGAATCGATGTTCTAAAGGAAATGACCCAGTTACAGGAAGTCACACTGCGGAGGAGGAGAAAGGTGAGTAAGACACCCTGTCCAAAGGACACAGGAAGAGGTAATGGAGTCCCCAGCAGGTGAGTGGAACACAGACGCAGACAAAGAGAGTAGACAGTATGTCAGGGTTCAATAGTTCTGAAGCCACCACTTAGATCTGTTTATGAATAGCCTTCACCAGGGTAAGGCGGGAGAGAGACTGAGTTCACCAAAACCAGAACCAGTCAGAACATGCCAGAGACCAGTTCTGAAAATTAAAGCACGCAGAGGAGAAATAGTAGCAACTCAAGTAGCAACGTACCATTCCAGAGTTCTCACTGGCCCATACGATAACAGCTAGTTGACAATAAAGAGATGGAGGGAACAACAGGAGGCTGGCAGGAGGCCGGGAGGAACGACAGGCTTCATCTGTGTTAGTCAGGATTTGGTTGCCAATAAAAGAAGACATTTTGGCTAATTTAAACTCAAAAGGATTTAATATAAAGAACTAAGTATTTACAAAATGGTAGAAAGCGTGGAGAAACAGGCTTCAGGATGAGTGTCCAGGAATAATCACCAGACATGCGCAATGGTCAGAGAACTGGGGAATGACCAGAAAACTGAGCAGTAAGGAAATGGCAACCTCAACTCCTGGCTCCAGGCACACTGCCTCAGGGCAGATCCATGAGCCATCAAAATGGATGTCCCTGGCACCCACAGAAATAGGTACCAGACCCTAGGGCCTCCACTACATTGCCAAAGAAAAACCAGAGCCTCCATATCCCTGCTTGCTAGTGGAAACAGCAGAAAGTGTCACCGCTGTCTCACTTCTGTCTTCCAAATATAACATTCATATGTCTGCTTTGGCAAAAGCTGGGCCACATATGGAGTCTGAGGAAGTCTGGGAAATGGAAGCTTTAGCTCTCTGTCCTCTAGCATGTTACAAGGGGAGAGAGGTGGAGTAGTATGCGCCATACATCTCTCTCGGCATCATACCGGCAAACTGGAAGCTATCAGAGGCCAGGGACCTGATATTAACTGTTTCAGAAGTCTCAGCACTTAGCAGAGTGTCTGATGAATAGGCGAAAAGGGAAGGAGGGAGGGAGGGAGGGAGGAAGGGAGGGAAAGTGGGTAGCAAAGAGCTCAAGACCAAGTCCAGGCAGAGTCTACAGGTAGAAAACATCGGAAAATTCTGTTCTGACAATATTTAAAATTTAAGATGAAATGAAGTAAGGACTCAATCTAATAATTCTTATTTCTTAGCAGCTTTTGATTTCAGTCTGCTTCTCGTCATTTCCATGAATCTGAACTTGATACACTTCACATTCCTTACATCTGGAAAAAATCAATTGTCTCCTAACTGGTGCCCTGCCCAGTTTCTCTCCATTCCTCCATATTCTATACGCTGATCTCTGACTGGGTTTCCTAAAATAGTGGTCTTCAGACTTTTTACTTACAAACCCTTCCAAAATAATTTTGGAAAGCTCTGTATCCTCTTGCAGATTATTAAGCTGACATCTAAAACTTTTCATCTCAAGTTAAAATACTTGCAAAGGATGTAACTTCCAGTGCATTGTAAATATTATCATTAAAAATATATACATATATAACACCACTTACAAGATATACCTAGAAGAATCTAAATACCACATCATCTATTTTTTTTAAAAAATACACAAACAAGTTGTTCTTTAATAATCAGAGATTTTGTATCTTTCCTTTCTCTCCTTGAACTCATATTTCTATTCTGCTTCTACCAAAAACTTCCATCCTAATATGACATATTTTTATTCTTCAAAGACTTTGGTCAATTACCTTATTACAACAAAAGGCATAAATGTTGAAATTATATTTTTTTATTTGCGGTGACCGTGAAGCTGTATTTAAAAATTATTATGGATCAAGTTTTTTCAACTACTTTTAGCATACTACTGATGAAAACAAATGGGTTATATTATAAATTTTGCTAAGTAATTAGACAGAAAAATCAAATTTTTTATTTTAGATGCATCTTAATGAGCTGGATGGGGACTGGCTAGTTTTGCAAAAATTAGGTCAAGTATCTAATTTTTATGAAAATTAGGCCAGGTATCAATTTAGCCATAATTACTTACTACTTGTGGCTAAATTAAGACAGGGTTCAACATCAGTTTTATCCTCCCACCTTTTTGTGTTTTGAAAATGTCGAGAAAAAAACTATTTACGTGAATAAGTAGGTGGGGATAGAATGAGCTTTGTTACAGCAATGCCCTCAATTCTTTGCACTTTCAGTCAAATGCCAAAAATCACGGGGAAACCTAGCACCAAATTTTGTTTTTAATTATCAGTTAACAACTGATTGTAGATCTTGCAATTTTACTGAAAGCAAAGTAGGAAACCATCTAACTACAAGAGCACTTGTTATTCATTAGTGTGACTCCCTTTCTCAACACTGATGCCAATACCTATACTATGTTTCTAATTATATCAGTGGGCTACAGAGGTTTTTTTTTACTGCAGGATAATATGCTATAGAAAAGTGAGAAGGGGGCCTCTCTTCTTTAAAATATGAGATAATGGGTAAGGGATGTATGGAAGCAGAGCTGGAAATATATCCTCAAGCCGTTCAGGCTTTTTAAAATTGTCTTTTCAGGTTTACTGATGTGTAACTGACAAACAACATTATTAGATATTTAAAGTGTACAATGTGATGATTTGCTATATTATACATTGTGAAAGGATTCACTCCACTGAGTTAATACATCCATCACATCTTCACCAATATCAGAGAACAGCCATTCTAACAGGTGTGAGATGATATCTCATTGTGGTTTTGATTTGCATTTCCCTGACGATTAATGATGTTGGGTACCTTTCCATAGTACCTTGTGGTATCTGCATTTCTTCCTTGGAAAAATGTGTATTCAGATCCTTTGCCTATTTTCTAATTGAGTTATTTCCTTTCTTGCTATTAAGTTGTATGAATTCCTTATTTATTTTGCATATTAATGCCTTCCTAGGTATGTGGTTTGCAAATATTTTTCTCCCATTCCATAGGTTGCCTTTTCATTTTGGTGATGGTTTCCTTTGCTGTGCAGAAGCCTTTTAGTTTGATGTAGTCTCACTTGTTTATTTTTGCTTTTGTTGTCTAATTAAAAAATAAATCATTGCCAAGATCAGTTCGAAAGAGCTTACCCCCTCTGAGTTTTCTTCCAAGAGTTTTACAGTTTCAGGCCTTACATCCGAGTCTTTAATTCACTAACTCCACTTGAGTTAGTTTTGTGGATGGTGTAAGATAGGGGTCTAGTTTCATTCTTTTGCATGTGGCTTTCCCAAGTTTTCCAGCATCATTTATTGATGATACTATCTTTTCTGCTATGGTCTTGTGGGTCTTGTGGATGCCAGCTCCATTGGCTTTCAAAGCTAGGTGTTTTGGGGGCAGTCAAGTGGAAGTCTTAAAAGTTGGGGCACTAAATGTGGGGTCCAAACCCTTCACTCTTCAGGGAGAAACTGGGAGTTAGGAGTGTGGAGAGTGGGGGAGGTTTATGGCAAGAGTGCGTCTCAGCCTTTCCTACATGTTTTGATGTGGGTATTTTCTTGTTCATCTGATGTGTAGAAGTTGCTTAGCTAGTTTCTGGGTCTCTTCAGTAAGAATTGCTCCATGTGTAGCTGTACTCTCAGTGAGTCCATGGGAAAGGGGAGCTCAAGAGCCTCCTATGTCACCATCTTGGTCCTCTCTCCAGAAGTAATTTTTTCAGATCAATTTTAAGGAATGCTAAGGGAAATGGAATATTCAGAATCTTGATTCCCTTAAAGCTCTCCTTGGCCTTTATATCTACTGTAAAGTCTTCCTACATTGACAGTATAGGTATAGGTATAATTTGAAGACTGCTACCCTAAAACAACTTGCTTAAGTAGTATCTCCTTGTTGGCATAAAACACTCACACTTTGAAAAAAAACTTAAAAGGATGAGAATGACTAACCATTTAAATCTGTATTTTAAAAGAGCTTACTATTAAATGACAACCGATAAACATATGTACAATGTTATTGTTCTTAGAACTGATGGATAGTTTTGCATTTAATATTTCTAAAATTTTGCCCAAAATGTAGGATTTCTTTTTGCACAAGAAGCTGTTGTTAAATCAACAGTGCATTTTACGACTTGAGAGAATACACTTCTAAAGACGGTGGTGGGCAGGAGTGGAGAGGTGGTTTATTGTTCTTGGTCCTGCCATCCCATAGCCAACTGGAAACTTCCTCTAAAGCTTAGTTGTGAGTAGTTACCGTGTACTGGAGCCCTGTGCCCAGGCCTTGCCTCCAGCGCTCTGTTCTGGAACGTGTGTGGTGAGGGGCGGCTCTCCAAGCATTCCAAGCGATGTGGGTGCAAATGAACCTTAGTCACACTTTGGGATACTTTCACCTAAAGGGAAAGCGTCCGGGAAAATGTATAAATTGAAATCTGTAGAGGTGATTTATGAAAGGAAAGTGTTAATTAAACTGAATTTGGAGCAAGGAGACCACTACAAAATGCATGTATTATGAGTTCAGGATTGACTTGAATAGGAAGAGCCCAACCCTGCCCCAATTGTTCGTCTCCAGTGGATCTCTGAGGTCAGAAGGTAAGCTCAGACTGGTGAGCTCACTCTGTGCTCTGGAGTCTGTGGGCTCTCCCAGAGAAGAAGAGGACCCACTGAGTCACCATCCCATCTCTATAACAAAACATTTTATATGCTGGAGAGGCTCTGAAGACATCCCATTCTATAAGCTACTTTACAGACTAAACAGTTTGAATGGAAGAGAGACCTGACTTCAACAAGATTTTTTTTGTCCAAGAATGCCTGGAGTTCTTAAGTTTTTTTTTTCAATAGGTGGAGGAGGACACTATCAAGAGGACAAATAAGTCATTGTAACTTGATACATTGTAACCGAGAGAAAAATACCTCTACATTTACATTTGATAGTATTTATTCATTAGTGTGCATAGTACAGAAATACTGTAAAATAAAACAAGGGTGCCTGGGTGGCTCAGTCGTTAAGTGTCTGCCTTTGGCTCAGATCATGATCTCAGGGTCCTGGGATCAGCCCTGTGTCGGGTGGGCTCCCTACTCAGTGGGGAGCCTGCTTCTCCCTCTCCCACTCCCCCTGCTTGTGTTCCCTCTCTCTCACTGTCTCTCTCTCTGTCAAATAAATAAAATCTTAAAATAAAATAAAAAACAATGGTGAGCTAAAATAAGAAGTCGGGCACTCTTTGGGGTAAAAGGCAGAATTTTTAGTATACATTAATTTGTTAGTTTTACAGTATATATTTAGTTGCCTATGTAGTTATCTTTAGAATTCCAAAAAGATTGTTTATCTACATATGAATACACATTAAAATTCTTTATAGCAAAAGGTATTAGAGGTCCTTATAAAGAACTCGAGATTCTCTCAACCTATGGAGGGGATAATGAACTGATGGCATTGAGATATACATGCATATTTATATTTGTGAAAATGATTATTCCTTTCCAACCTACAAGTACAAGATGAAGGGTGACTATAATGTGATTTAAAAAAAAACCTTTTTATTATTGAAAGTTTCAAACATGTGCAAAAAAACATGTGCAGGACCAAATACAAATACAATAACCCACTAATTCATTTGTACTCCCCACACTGCCCTCTCCTCCCACCACTGGATTATTTTAGAGTACATCTAACCTTATTATTTCAGTATGTGTCTCTAAAAAATGATTTTTTAAGAGATATAACCACAATATCATTTTCACACCCAAAAATGAACAATATGTGACTATTTTAAAATATACTAGAATTTGCATATCCAAAGGAGTGTTTTCAGAGAATCACCTTAAAAGGCTATAAAGTGATGCCAGCACTTCTCAAAACATTTTTGGAATACTTCTCAGGATTATTTTCAGAATATGCAACATATTCTTTAATCATCCCAAATGATGACAAATCTTTACTCCTCAAGGATAGACTTGACCTGAAAACAGTCACAAGTCTTTGGGAATAAACCCCAATTGATAGGAGGAGTAATCAGACTAGGCAAGATTGGTTTTGTTAAAGAGAGTAATAGACACGGAGAGGCACGAGGTGTGTCCCTTTCATGAAAGGAGTCTGACGCTCATAAACTAGCGAAGAAATGACCTACCTACTCAACGGCCAGAGATGCTGGGTGAGAAAGAGAGCTCTGTTGTATTGGGGGCTGAAGCAGTAGTAAAACTAGAGGAGAATGTGAGAGGCAGCTGAGAGCTAGCCAACTGGTGAAGGGAAGTTATGCTTAATCTTTGTACCCTAAATTCCAGTGATTCCAGGCACTTTCAGGATTTATCTTGCATTTCAGGCCTCCGTGCTTTTGCAAACAATGTTCCCTGTGACTGGAATGCCTACTCCCACAGCGGGAACCCACTGAGTGAATCTGTAGTCATCCTTTAAGACCTTGATCAAATATTACCACATTTCTTGCCTCTCTCTGGCACAAGGAGTCATTGCATTGTCTGGTCCTGGTGGTGCTTTGTCAATAACTCTTTTAACAACTCTGTGATGACTTCATGATTATTCAGATATGTATATATTTCCCAATCGGACTGGGAGCATCATGACTGTATCTTGGGCACACAGTGACTAGCACATAGTAGGTCCTCAGTAATCATTTGTCTGCTATACAGACACAATTGATAATCTGCATATCTTTACATGGTTTAGACCCTGAAACGTCCTCCTAATGCAGCAAAGTAGCTGCAGGCTCAAAATGTTATAAAATAAAACAAAGAAGAAAAACCTTATGCAAGAGCAGTTTTTGTAACAGAAACCTTGGAAGTTTCAGATGTTGGCAGTGGAAAGTTACAACACAGAACTGCTCAAAGAAATGTTAGCGATTTCTTTCCCTCTTTTTAAAAGTAAAATTTCCAAGTCTATTTTTTTGGGATTGTAACTGATCTATCTATCTATCTACCGATCTATTTATTTATTTATTGAGGGATTAATACTTGAGGAGTTAGCAAATTAAGCGCCAGTTAAGACTGAGTTCAAACTTAGTTGATTCACATGTTTCTTGAAATAAATTTGGAAGGCAGAACCAAAAGCATAAAAAATGAATCATCTACTTCAAAGGAAATAGATGACTGACCCTTAAGGTCATCATGTAAAAACCACAGAAATTTGGAATGACTGAAACTAGGACTTAATATGTTCTCTTGTCAGGACGATTCATACACTCTTCTCGCGTTTTCTCCCCCTTTCTGCCCCAGAGCAAGAACAAACCCATCCATTCCTGCACCACTGAACTGTGTCTGGGCCTGGGTGGGAAGCAGGAGCATCTCTGCCAGTATTATGCCAGCGGGAGTGCCACGCCTACTACACCTATGGTATAGTTCTCGGATGAGAAACAAAGGCGTTTGTGGGTAGCCCAGGTGGGCAGAAAGAAGAAAGGGACAGAGCCACCTGTCAAGAACAATTGCATCTGATGTCACCTGTTCTTGGCCGAACCTGAATTTTACCCAGACAATAAAGCCTGTTTTTCCCATGGTGTCTTCCAAGCCCCAGTGGACTCATGGCATATTTTCAAACTAGGTTTTTTGTTTTTGTTTTTTTAATTCAGTAAGTCCACAGAAATTTTTGCAATCCTTCTTTTCAGGTGGTAAATATTCAATGGAACCACATGTGCATGGGAATAACCTCATTTGGATACAGAAGAAACAGGATTGAAGTAGTTGAACAGGTTTGCTTGGTTTTAATGGTTACATTGCACAACCAGCGCAAGGCATCCCATGATATCAAAGGTTGTTCTAACTCAACCCGGAAATCCGGTCAAACTACCCAGGGACTCACAAAAGCATTTCAGCTCCACAACAAAGGAATGATTTCACTGACCTCATGACACATGGCCGCTTGGATTCTGTGACCATTCCCAACTGGAGAATATATTAAATAAATGAACACTTGTTTTTTTGCTAGTTTTATAAAGAAGATTTATTTATTTTTTAAAATAGAAATGGAATCCAAAATTATAGTCTAAAATGAATGCATGCACACAAAGGTGAAAATACAGATATGATGCAAATTCAAATAACAGTATGATTTTTACGCTTTTGAAAACAGCATATATTTTTAAAGATTTTATTTATTTATTTGAGAGAGAGAGAGACAGATAGTAAAAGAAATAGCAAGAGAGAGCACAAACAGGGAGGAGAGGGAGAAGCGGGTTCCCGCTGAGCGGGGAGCCTGATGTGGGGCTCGATCCCAGTACCCTGGTATCATGACCTGAGCCGAAGGCAGATGCTTAATCAACTGAGCCACCCAAGGTCCCCGAAAATAGCATTTTTTTTTAAAGATTTTATTTATTTGACAGAGATCACAAGTAGGCAGAGAGGCAGGCAGAGGGAGAGGAAGAAGCAGGTTCCCTGCTGAGCAGAGAGCCCTATGTGGGGCTCGATCCCAGGATCCTGAGATCATGACCTGAGCCGAAGGCAGAAGCTTTAACCCACTAAGCCACCCAGGTGCCCCAGAAAACAGCATATTTTGATGGTTACCTCATAAAGAATTTTACATTCCAGGGAAAAAGTGAAATGTTTGAGACCCCCTTTTATCCTCTTAATACTAAAAGGTAAGATTTAATCTTGTTTCCAGGTTTCAGGGAAAGTTATATGGCGATACTCTCTTAAATTCTCAGGGAAAACAAATTAAAATATTTAAAATGATTTTTCTGAAGATCAATGTGTTAAATTGGGATCTATGTTTCCTAAAGGTTTAATTTTTATTTGTTGGGTCCAACTTTTACATATGGAAATTCAAAACTGTTCATTGATACTGCTGCTTTCTAGTTAATCAATTCAGTTCCCATTAATAATGGTAACTTTTACATGCAGATTTATCCATGGTATTCTAGTTGCCTGGAGGAACCACGTATTAAAAGGATGGCAGGGAATTCATCACTCTCATTACTTCTTTTAAGCACACTCATGAGAATAAGTCATCAATTATGGTAAATTAATCCTAATAGGCTGCTAACGGCTAAGACTATAAATCTTTTTTTTTCTTTTTTATTTAAGATTTTATTTATTTATTTGAGAGAGAGAAAGAGTACATACAAGCAGGGGGGAGGCACAGAGGGAGAGAGAGAAGCAGACTCCCCACTGAGCAGGGAGCCCGACGTAGGGTTTGATTCCAGGACCCTGAGATCATGACCTGAGCTGAACGCAGATGCTTAACTGACTGAGCCACCCAGGCACCCCGACACTGACTTTTTTTTTAAAAGAATACAGTCCATTTGTTTTTACAGAATATCCTCCAATATGGATTTCTTTGAGGTTTCCTCATTAGTAGATCAAAATATGCATTTCTGGAAAGAATGCTTAATGAGTGATGTTGTGTCTTCTTCAGTGCACACAGAGAGTTTCTCTCATTAGTGATATAATTTGGTCATTTGGTTAAGGTAGTGCCCATTAGCAAAACAAGATAAATTACTGGTTGCAATAAAGAAATAATTAGATGACATTTTAGAGTTATTTTGTGTGGGCTATTTTCTGAATATTAAAATTTCCTGTTTAATGACAAAATACCAGCCACACAAAGTAAGAAAAGATATAGGTCCTGCTATTAAATGAAATGCCAAGGATCAAGGCAAGAACTATTACTTATATCAATGACTAATTGGACTGCATGATCTGATAAAAATAGCTTTGACTTATTTTATGCACTCTCCCTGCAAAACATTTTATGTAAATGGTTTCTAAGCTTTATGACAGGCCTGAAAGTCTTTAATTCCAGCTCCATTTTGCAAAGGAGGAAACTGAGGCCAGAGAATTTAGTGATTCTTTTGGGTTTAACAAGTAGTAAGAAGAAAAGACAATATTTGAATTCAAATCTACCTGGATCTCAAATCCCTACTTGTCTGAGGATATCACACCACAATTCTTTGAAATGAAAAAAATCTATTTCTATCTGTCAGCCCAAAACCAATATAAGTATTATTAATTTTTCTCCATAGAAAAAGATTATATTTTGAGGAGAATTTTAAAAATGGTAATGGCAAATTTAAAAAATTATCTTAAGAATATATTTTAAAATAGGCACTGGAAATAATGGACAGCTGGTATACCAGCTTTAAGTAAGACTTGGTGTATGTATTAAACTTTTGCTTACTTACTTATTAAACTTTATTTATCATATATCTATTACAGACTTTTTTTTCCCCTTTTTCATGTTCTCCCATTTAGCCTTATTACTCATCTATAGCTTTCTGACTATCTGGATCTCTAGATCTCTCTCTCTCATTCTGGCCTCTTTTCTTTCCAAATATTTCTCCACCTTTTTGATGTTTCCTTATTTCCAATATACCACAGCTAATAAGGACTTGGGCACTGAAGACTGTTTTAGAGATCAGTCCTCAACCCTATGACATTTTGCACTTCCATTAATAATTTAAATGATGATAATTAAAGAGTAATTCCATAGTGACTGAAGTGGCTACAGGAAAACTGCAATAAAACTAGAATTTCTAACAAGAAAGGAAAATAGATGGATAAGAACAGAAAATGCTTTGCAGTATACCGGTAGCACAATTACTTTAGGAAAGAAAAATAGGGGTGCCTGGATGGCTCAGTCACTCTTGATCTTGGTGTTCTAAGTTCAAGCCCCATGTTGGTTTTAGAGATTACTTAAAAATAAATTATTTTTAGAGAAAGAGAGTGGGGGGAGGGCAGAGGGAGAGAATCTCAAGCAAACCCCCCACTGAGCACAGAGCCTGACATGGGGCTCAGTCTCAGGACCCATAAAATCATGACCTGAGTCAAAATCACCAGTCAGATGCTTAACTGACTGTGCCACTCAGGTGTCCCTAGGCTGTTCACATTTTAAAATGTATGCATCTTATAGAAATATCAGAAAAATAAATGTTATAGATATATTATAAATTAAAGATTCCAAGGAAAAATATCTAAAACTTTTAAACGATAATATAATCAGACCTGTAAGGACAAATTTACGACACTGAGCTTATTAGTTGATTCTCTATTTCAAAACTATTAATATGGACTGTATTAAAGCATCAAACTCTTCAGATAAGGCCATAGAAATATTATTTATAGGATCAAAGACTATTTGGACTCTAGGATCTAATAACAGTAGATACTATTTGCTTTATGGGTATAATATACTAAGCACTTTATTATTATTATTTCTAAACTTCACACAATCTACTAAGCACTTTGTTATTATTATTTCTAAACTTCACACAGTCCTGAAAGGAAGAAATATTAGCTCCAACTTCTACTATCCTTCACTGATAAGCATTTTATTTCTTAATCAATAGGTGCTTGCTTTAAAAAATAAATACCTGCTGGAGAAAAAAGCCTTTTCAATCATTCATATCTAAATGAAAAACATTTCATCAGGTAATCACTCTGGTCCACTCAATACCTAGTAAGTAGCTGTTCTGAAGGGGGAAGGGAGAGGAATAGAATAATTTGGGGGGGGGGGAACGCCTGGGTGGCTCAGTTGGTTAAGCAGCTGCCTTCGGCTCAGGTCATGATCCTAGGGTCCTGGGATCGAGTCCCACATCGGGCTTTCTGCTCAGCGGGGAGCCTGCTTCCCCCCCCCCCCCCCGCCTGCCTCTCTGCCTACTTGTGATCTCTCTCACTGACAAATAAATAGATAAAATCTTTAAAAAAAATAATTTGGGGGTCCTGAGATTTAATGGGGCAGCCAGTTTGAGCTGAGCTTCCAGAGTAGGACTACTGGCACTTACAGGGCACGGTGGGCACGTTGTAATTTGTTCTACACCTCACCCACCAACAACCACGCACTCATGCATTCTCTGCTTAAGTTTGGGAAGGTTCCCCGGTGAGTAAATTTCTGTCCAGCTCGCTCCCACTGTCCCAGCAGGCAGAGCCAGACAAAATGCAGCAGGGATCATACATGGTAGATGCAAAGATGAACTTCCCGCTTACAAGGATGGGTAAGCACTGGAACCAGCTACCCAGAGAATCTATGGAATCCCCAACCCAGAAGAAGTAGATATATCATGAGAAAAAGTTCTCTAATGGAAAGATGCTCTCTGGACCTGACTAGACATGACTGGGGATACTGATGGAGGACAAAGCTTTGCTATAAATGAGAGACACAGGAATTGTTGTGTTTTAAAAATTAAATGCGATAAGTATTCATTTCTGTCCAAAGCAAAAAGAAATACTTATCACATTACAAAAGTTTTCTTATTCTGCGAGAAATCTAGTAAACACACCATCTGGAGAACCTTACAGTTCAGGTTTTCGGAACTGACTTTTTTTTTTATAAACCACTCCTTCTCATTTTTAAATTTTTATTTATTTTTTAAAGATTTTATTTATTTATTTGAGAGAGACACAGTGAGAGAGGGAACACAAGCAGAGGGAGTAGGAGAGGGAGAAGCAGGCTTTCCGCCGAGCAGGGAGCCCGATGTGGGGCTCGATCCCAAGACCCTGCGATCATGACCTGAGCTGAAGGCAGATGCTTAACAACTGAGCCACCCAGGCTCCCCATCTCCTAATTTTTTCAGATAACAGAAGTACTTCCAATTAGAAATTGGCAAAGGGTAAGCCAATCTGGGGGAACTTCATATACCTTTAATATACTCTTATGATTTCTCTAAACTCCCACATTCCCCCAAATTTATAAGCATATGACAGGAAAACAGGGGGTGAACAAGAGGAGGAATGGTGGGGACCACAGAAAGTTCAAGCACTGCATTTTGTTCACTTAGTTAACTGATGCTTGCTCCACTGCCAACAACATCCTTTCCTCCACAAAAAGTTAACAATTATCAGAATGTCCTCTTGCTTACTTACTAAAATGTGAGTGCCAGGACGCCTGGGTGGCTCAGTTGGTTGAGTGTCTGACTCATGATTTCGGCTCAGTTCATTATCTCCAGATCTTGAAATCTAGCCCCATGTTAGGCTCTGTGCTCAGGGGTAGTCTGCTTGAGATTCTCTCCTTCTGCCCCTCCCCCTGTTCACCTGCGTGGTACATGGGCAATCTCTCTCTCTAAAATAAATCTTTTTAAAAAATGTGCCTAGATGTATTAGGCAAAGAATTAAACTGGTCCAATACGTAGTGTGGGACTTGGGGCATGTTACCTAACCTCCTTTGGAGCAAGCCTCCTCACATCATTGCCAGCATTACAATCCCCACTTCGTGTACTCTGTTGGTCAAGTTACTTAACCCAAGTCTGTTCTCTCATGTTTGAGATGCCATGGACAGACCTGAGAACCTATGATACCTATAAAAATTGCCTAGCATAATGTCTTACACTGTCTCTCCTGTGAGAGCCTCAATGAAGTTAATCCCACCCCTCCTGCTATCTTTGGAGAGGCTCCTCGGCCATTTCAAACTAATGTCACACATAATTTACCATTAAAACAAAGGCCAGAAGTAGAGAAAATTGTTAGGTTTATACTTTGGAGTTTGACGCAGGCTTCGCATTACAATATTTTACCTTTCATCCTTTACCACTCATTATGATCAAAATCATCTGGCAAGTATATTAGGTGTCTGTGTTCCCAAAGCCAAGGCTCAAAATAAATGCATATATGAGAACTTGACCAGAAACACTTGATTTTATCAGAAATACAAACGGCTAGATCAAAGAGCCAGATAAAAGTTTGAGGGTCTGGAACTTTTTCCGGTTACTTTTAATCCCTTGCCTCTTATTATTATAATTGTTTGTATTAATAATTTTAAATGTTCTGTCCAAACTAGATCCATGGAATGTTTTAATTTTTTTCTCATTTAAGTGCATACTGTCACTTTACTGTAGATGAAACTTATCTATAGATTTCATAAAAACAGTAGTGGAATATAGAATTTAATATGTATATATCTCAGAGAGTGAGCTGACAGAGTAATTTTTCCTTAGAATCAAGTGGATGTACACATCATATATAAATACTTAGGGACGATCTAATGATGAGATATTTATGAACATTCTAGCACACACAGAACAAGCGTATATGTAGTGACATCAGTAAATACCTGTTGAGTTCCTGAAAATAAAAGATCTCATAAGGGTTTTGAGTTTTGAAACCTGTTGTGTTCAATATTTTTCTTATTGTATACTAAGTGGACATTTTAAGAGACATAGCAATTATTGAGTCTATACTTGTTCATGTTATAATCGCCCCCCAAATCACAAAATTAATCTATATTTCTTCAGCTTTCATATAAGTCTATTTATTTAACATTATGTTCTTGGATCTGCCAAAAGCCTATGCTGAAACAACCACATAAGGACTATTTCGCTATCTTTCAGAAAATTGTAATTTGATGACACTCTTGTTTACCCTTCATAATAAGATCTGTGTGATAAATTTGTCTTTGAATTTAATGCTTGGCAATATTTGTTTCTTTTCACCAGCTAGTATATTTCATTTTAGTTGTTAGTAAGGACTATGCGACTTGTATTTTCTCCTTTTTTAAAAAAGATTTTATTTAATAATTATTAAACAATTATTTAATTATTTAAATATTATTTATTACATTTATATTATAATATTAATTATTAAATATGAATGGTTAAATATTTAATATTTATTTATTTAATAATAATCTATTTAATAATCTCTCTCTTGAGAAAGAGAGAGAGTGTGTGAGAGAGATGGCACCAGTGCGGGGAGGGGCAGAGGCAGAAGGATAAGCAGACTCCCAGCTGAGCAGAGAGCCTGACCTGGGTCTCGACAGGGGGCTCGATCCCAGGACCTTGAGATCATGACCCATGCCAGAGGCAGAGGCGTAACAGGCTGAGCCACCAGGCATGCCTTATACTTCCCTTTTTACCAAGAAGTCCAGAGTTAAGTTTTCTACTCAATTTTAACATCTACTCATTCTTTTCAGATTAATGATCCACTGTCCCTATACCTTTCACTCCCAACAACCTGTTTGAAAACTGACTTCTGTTTTTTTCTCTTGTGTTTTTTAAAAATGTCTCTGCACTTCATTATAAGCTACTTCAAATCTTTTTAGAAATCACACAGACAAGTAATTTTACACTGTCAAACGAAATATAATTTTTTTTCTTAATTTAGCAAATATTTTGATTGATGTTAACATTATGTCTGGGTACATAATGTTAAAGCCTAAATCTGACTCTTGATAAATAATATCTACCGCAAGAGCTAAATGCTAGGGATGTGTGTTTATTTTTTGTAATCTACGGATACCCTGTAGCACAGTAGATATGGTTACCTCCAAACATGTCAAACAGCTCCAAATGGATATACTACATTATTAATGTAATGCCATGTACTCCAAATCTCTAAAAACTTCCTTTAATTAATAGTATAAATCATATGGGTCTCCATATTCATTTAAAAAAATCTCAGTCATTCCCTGGATTTATAGCCCAAAAGAAACAAGTCTGACATATTTCCAGATGTGGTCTCTAAAGTTTTTATTCCCTTTGACTTTGATTAGCTGAGTATTTGAGGACATCTGGAAATGTGAACCTTGCCAGTCCAGGAGTTATGCACATTTTATATTTGTCCTAGAGGAGAGGCTAATGGAGATCATTGTATTAGAGCATTCTGCTTGACTTAACCTTAGTGGTATGCATGCATCAGTAGGGCTAAACTGTGAAAGCCACTATGTGAGAACTGGGACACCCACCACTCATGCTGACATTTCAATAGTACTCTTTGGTTCTAATAACATTATGGGTCAAAACTTTCTTCCAGTCACCATTATCTATGACCTCTGAATTGGCTACCTACAAGTAAGAGAACACCAAGCCCTAATATCAGGGTAGGAAGTACAAACAGAACAAAACGAAGAGGAATGCCTCCCGGGTGCTGCCCCAGGTCATTTTTGGCCGCTGGGTAACAAGCTAGGCCTCTTCTGGCTTAGTTCCAAGTGTAGCATGGAAGAAGGCTAGCTCTGAAATTAATATTCTGCCAAGCAATTGATCATTTCACGAAAACTGAGAAGGAATATATTACCTTCTCTTCCTTTTTGCCCTTCTATTCAGGAACGCATGCCATTAAGCAACTCTTAACTCTTGCAAGAGGAAGTCGATCATTACTCCAACTCAGAAAAAAAACAGAACAAGTCTATGTGCTGAAAGAAGCACGGTCACGAAGATGATCTGAAGGATGAAATTAATTCATTCCTCTAGATAGTCAGTAACAAAATGAGGTCAATTTAGCCCACGGAAATACTTTATTTGGCCCACACAGTATCTTTAAAAATTTGAGCTGACATTGAAAAATTCTGAGATTTCAAATACAGAAGGACTGGCAACACTGTACGGGTGTCCTCACACGGAACATCTGCCGGAGCTGAGACACGGCAGCTGTTCCTTTTAATTAGGGCAGGGGCTCTCCAGGTGGTCGCGGTCCAGACACAGCTGCCCTTGCTATGCCTACAAATATTCTACGACCAATGAGGACCAGCAGAGACCGGGATGCTAGGATTCTATCATGTACTGCCATTGTAGTGTCAATATGGCTTTCAGTGATTTTAATTTTGGTGGCTGTCACCAGCCTACATTTAGGGATGCTATAAAACAGTCTTAGAAACTCCGTATACGGCTATAGTTAAGAGTGTGGACTGTATGTTCTTTACAAAGCGGACTCTTCTGTGAGGACCTTAGGAGAGATTTTCTTCTGCCTCTACTAAGAGGCCTATGCTTGTCCTAAGCAGTTGGTTCACTTTCTTCTCCTATGGTGTCTTGTGTGTCTCGTCAGCTTATTCTCTTCTTGGTCAGTATAAAGTCTAAAGACGAATCTGCAGCCCATTCTTAGCAACTATCTAGGGCTCAGTGGTATACGTGCCCCCTTGCCTGCATCTGACAGTTATCTTGTCTTTTGCCTCAGGCTTCATTCTTGCTTTACATAAAAAGTAACATATATTATACCTTAACAGAGGAAAATAAAAAGGAGATAGCAAATATCTAGAGAACTCCTCTTGATAATCATTTTAAAAGAAAATACATAACCAAAATTAGAAAATTCAAATAGTATAGAGAATAAGTTAAAAATGTCATGGGGTACCTGGCTGGCTCTGTCGGTACAGCATGTAACTCCTGGTTTCAGGGTCATGAGTTCAAGCCCCAAACTGGGTGTGGAGCTTACTTAAAAAAAAGAATAGAAAAGTCTCCCTCCTCATCTCCAATTCCTTTTCTCAAAGGTAACTACCTGCAGACACACACATATATTTTAATATCAGGGTAAAGAGATATCATCAAGGCTGAAGAAAGAAGTTCCCTTTTTTTTAAAAAAGATTTTATTTATTTATTTATTTATTTGACAGAGAGAGAGAGAGAGAGATCACCAGTAGGCAGAGAGGCAGGCAAAGAGAAAGGGGGAAGCAGGCTCCCTGCTGAGCAGAGAGCCCCATGTGGGGCTCGACCCCAGGACCCTGAGATCATGACCTGAGCCGAAGGCAGAGGCTTAACCCACTAAGCCAGCCAGGCGCCCCAAGAAGTTCCCCTTCTAATACTGAGCATTATCTGGGAAATAGTTTAGATGTATTTTTTAAGAATTTTACTATCTTGCTCTGAATATTGTAATTCTTTTATAATAATTTATAGTACTAGATTTTCTTTCAAGTAAAAAAAGAACCTTCACAAAAATATAGGCCAATTAGGAAAATAAGGATACTAACTGGATAATTGATGATACTAAAAAGTTACCATTATTTTTGGGTCTATAATAATAATTTTGTGATTATGTTTAAATGGTGGAGTCCTTACTTTTAGATATGTGTACTAAATATTTACAAATATTTATAAAAATATGACACTTAGGACTTCAAGTAATTTGAGGTAGAGTAGAAAACAAAATTAGTGAATTGATAACTGTTAAAAATGGGTGATGCCCACATGGACTTTTTAATACTGTGATAATTATTATATGTTTAAAACTTTCCATAATAAAAAGTTTAAAGACTTCATAGGTACTATTAGATTTATTTAAAATGTGGTGAATCTGAGTTTTAAAAATATCATCTAATGCTTCTTTGAATATATTTTTTTAAAGATTTATTTGAGAGAGAGAGAGAAAGAGAGAGAGAGTGGGAGGGAAGGGAAGGGGGAGAGAGAAACGAAAACAGACTCCCCTCTGAGCGCAGAGTCCGATGCAAGGCTCTATCTCACAAGCCTGAGATCATAACCTGAGCTGAAGCCAAGAGTCGAATACTTAACGGACTGTGTCACCCAGGCGCCCCTCTTTGAATATGTTTTTTTTTTTAACATTACCCAAGAAAAATATAAAGTTCCTTAGATTATCAAAGGCATTATTTTTGCAGTTCCAGCATGCAAGTGTTGTTTATCTCAGTTTCATTGAAATATAACTCACATACCATAAAATGCACATTTTTAAAGTATACCCTTCAGTGGCTTTTTATATTTTTACAAATTTGTGCAAGTATTATCACTGTCTAATTTTAGAACATTTTTATCACCCCAAACAGAAACTCCATGCCGTTAGCAATCCAGCATGAGACCTGACTGCAGACTCACTCCACTGTAATCTGGCTCTTTCTTTCAAGATGTCAATACAAGTAAAGCCTCTACTCTTCTGCATAGAGATCTAATTATTTCTAAGCACTTTTCCTTTCCTATCACAAGAATAAGATCTCAATTGTACCACTTTCTCATCTCCTCATCACACCCACATCATAAAAAATATGGCTACCTTCTATAGGAGACTGCAAGCATAGGCGTCCTGAAAGAGGATTATATATCCCCACTCACAGATGATGGGTCTGGCCAACAGAATGTGAGCAGATATGATATACATCATGTCTGAGCAGAAGCTTTAAAAGACATTGTGTTCCCACCAGCCATCTTTTTTTCTCCCATGAGAAGGGAATGTCTCACAAAGGGAATGCTTCTTGACCCCAGGTCCTAAAATGAGGAGTCATGTGAAGCCTACCAGAAGGCTAATAGAGGTACAAGTAACCTATAAGCTACATGCAATATGAGCAAGCTACTGAGATAAGCTTGTGAAACCAGTGAACCTTCATGTGGCATAAAAACTCAGAATAAATACCAGTTTTGTTTTACTCGATTTATATTTGAGTATTTGCAGAGAAAATGAGCTGCTAACAGAGAATTGTGGAACAAGGCAGAAGATTCCCTACCTTCTAAGAACTTACAATCTTGTAATATTATAAGAACAGTGGACTTTGGAGACATTTTGACTTCCACCTTCCTTCAGAAAACCCACCCCAACTCAGTTCTGGTACCATCCAAAACAGAAAAACTCCTGCTCAGCAAGATCCACAATAGCCAAAATATGGAAAGAGCCCAGATGTCCATCAACAGATGGATAAAGAAGATGTGTATATACATACAATGGAATATAACCCAGCCATCGAAAAGAATGAAATCTTGCCATTTGCAACGACATGGACGGAACCAGAAGGTATTACGCTGAGTGATATAGGAGAAAGACAAGTACCATATGATTTCACTCATATGTGGAATTTGAAAAACAAAACAGATGCACACAGGGGAAGGGAAGGAAAAATAAAATAAGATGAAAACTGAGAGGGAGGCAAACCGTATGAGATGCTGACCTCTAAACAACTGAGGATTGTTAGAGGGGAGGTGGATGGAAGCATGGGGTAATTGAGTGATGGGCATTAAAGAGGGCACTCGATGGAATGAGCACTGGGTATTATGTGCAACTGATGAATCACTAAATTCTACCTCTGAAACTAATAATACACTATATGTTAATTAAATTAAATTTTAATTAAGAAAATTTTTTTAAGAAGAAAGAAAAAAAAAGAGAGAAATTCCTGCTCAGAAACACACAAAGCTAACAGACATCGGAAAAAGGACAGTGCTTCCGAAACTAAGAGAAAAATCCTTTTCTGTGTCAGAAAGTGAATTTTTCTGAAGCCCTTGACTGTGCCAGGTACTGTAGAGGGCTCCTAAAAGGGCCAGGAGAGGGATCTCTAACAACCGTTGTCAGTGAGCGAGAACAGAAAAATAAGTTTCTTAAAATGTTTAAATCAAATTGGCTAATTTTAAAATAAAGGTCTCAATTACTCTAATTAGAGGATCATATTCAGAATCCATATGAGAAAACAGATGTTTACAGAGTGAAAAAATACATTAAGATTGATTTGCCATAAAGTTCATTTAAGAATCGAATTCTCCTTGTAAATAAAACGTATTGTTCCACTTAAAAAAACTCATTTTACACACAGCTACTCAGGCAGTTATTGTATAAATTGAGGTGGCTTCGGTGGCATAGGTCCTTATATACACAGATTCCATTTTCATTTGGGGCTGGCTTTCATCTGATTAAAATGTGAACCTTAATTTTACTTGTGAATGTGGCTATCTATAGGTGGCAGCCTGTTTATTTAGCTGCTTGATTTTTTGTTGGGGGGAATGCTGGGGGCAGAGGGTGTTTATTATGCTTTTCTCATTGAAAATGGAGGAAGTCATGTTTTTGTCCTGGTTCTACTTCCTGTTTATAGGCTAAAGATGGAATTGTCATTATGCTGTGGAAACACCTTATATATTCTTTTCCTCCCACTCTTTCATGAACAGGATATAACATGGAAGAATTCTTGCTCGGTCCTGGGATATTTGAATGTTTATGTATGAACCACGACAAAAATTAAATCTCAGGATAAATTGGTATAGCTTTGTGAGAGATAATTTAGTGGTACCTTTAATTAAAACACATTTTTTTAAAGATTTTGTTTATTTATTTGAGAAAGAGAGAGTGAAAGCTGGAGACAGAGCATGAGCAGGGGGACGGGCAGAGAGAGAAGCAGACTCCCCGCTGAGCAGGGAGCCCGATTAGGGCTAGATCCTGGAACTCTGGGATCATGACCAGAACTGAAGGCAGACGCTTAACTGTCTGAGCCATCCGGGCACTGCCCTCCCCGCCCAAACTTTTTTTTGAGTAGGCTCCATACCCAATATGGGGCTCAAACTCATGACCCTGAGGTCAAGAGTTGCATACTCTACCGACCAAACCAGCTAGATACCCCTCAGTGGTACCTTTAAAAAAAAATATACAAATCCTTTATGATAACAAATTAGCTACAGAAACATTTTTATATATATGCAAAGATCTGTAAACAAGGATGATCTAAATGAAAGAAGACAAGATCCAAATGTCTTTCCATAGAAGTATGATTAAACAAGTTATGGTCCACCCATATTTGTGAAATACTGTGTGGACTTTAAGTGGTATGAGGTGGTCTTCCAGACAACGAGGATACACTGATTACACTAAATCTCACTTAAATGATAGCAAAGGAATAAAAGAGCATATAGACCCATAATGACAAAGACAATAGAAAATCAGCAGCGGCAGCAAGACATTTTAACAAATATCTAAAGATGGTGGAAGAGAGGGAACCAGTGGTTCAGTCCAGGAGTCCATCTTGAGCACCGCCGCCCCCCCCCCCCCCCGCCGGCCCAGTCAAGCCTGCAGATCAGGCTGAGAGCTTACCTGCAACCTTATGAGACCTTGAGCGAAAATCACCCAGTTCTGCCACACTCGAAGTAACCCACAGAAACTATGAGATAATAAAGTTGTATTATCTTAAGCCATTAAGTTTTTGGGTAATTTGTCACACAGCAATATATAACTCATACAAAGCCTTAAATTGAAAAATTAAGAAACAGCATTCTAAGCATGCTGAGTGATTTTAGAGGTAACCATTTTAAAACTCTCCACTATTTCACTTCAAATGTCATGCAGGTATTCACTGATGAAATTTAAAATTCTTTTTAAAAGATGTAGATTTATATATGTTGAAATTTCAAACTGTAGGAGTTTCATATATTTATACACACAGATGTGTGCATATATAAGTATCTATACACACATATACACACACAGATGTACACACATACATATAAATGCATATATACATATAACACATAAATGTATCTTTGAAAATAAATTGAAAAGTATGTGGAAAAATCTATTTAGAACAGAACTGGAAGGGAGCCTAGGAGACATTTTCATTCTTTATGAATTTTACGTTGTTATTTTAAAATGAGTATATTATAATTTAGCTATTTTGTTAATTGAAAATTTATGTAGATAGTGTATAACCACTGGCATAATCCAAAGGTTAGGGTAAAAGCACTAATAAAGAAGAACTCTTTTGCCAAAAGCAAAAGAGTTAATTCTGAATCAAAGGAATATATATATAAGCAAAAAATTCTGAGGATAGATATTGAGAAATTTTCTGGAGAGACCTATGAATGTTACATTGTACGAGTTATTTGTATAGTGGTTAGGAGCACAGTGTGCAGATGCAGACTGCCTGCGTTTGAATCACTAGCTTTGTCACTTAAAACTTACAGGATGTTGACTCTTCTGTTTCTCTGTGCCTGTCCTGTTATCTACAAAATGGGGATATCATAGGGTCCCTGGAAAGATCAAATAAGTCAATATACATAAAGCATGTAACAGAGTCCCTGGGCAGAGTAAGTGCAACATAAGTATTACTATAAGTATGTTGTGAGTGGATTCAATAATAACACCATCAGGAAAGGAACTGTACTTGAAGTCAGAGGAACTGTGGCTTTAACACAGTGACGACTCCAGAATTTATATGGAAGAAAGAGGTACAAGCGCAGCAATTCGATTCACTAGTATACAGCAAACACTGTTTTTAAGTAAATTCCAGGTGATCTGGGGAATGCCAATAGATTTTAGGGTCTTCAAATTTTGTAGCGTAGCAAACACATTTCTATTTAGACAGTCCATTTCAGGTGGCTGGGAGTAAGGGCAGGTAGTAGTAGCAAGGCATCTAGCCATTCCTTGGCATAATGTTTTGTCCTATTGGGCAAATCATTTTAACCTCTTGACACATTAGTGTCTTCATCTGGAAAATGAGAAAGTTGGACTACATAGTTTAAAAAGTCTGGTCCAAGTCTGTAACATATAAAGGCAGAAATATTAGATTGACAGCAGACCTATTCACAGAGACCTGGCAGGCCAGAAAGGACTGGCATGACATATTCAGAGCACTAAAAGAGAAAAATATGCAGCCAAGAATACTATATCCAGCTAGGCTGTCATTGAAAGTAGATGGAGAGATAAAAACCTTCCAGGACAAACAAAAACTAAAACAATTTGCAAACGCCAAACCAGCTCTACAGGAAATATTGAAAGGGGTCCTCTAAGCAAAGAGAGAGCCTAAAAGGAACATAGACCAGAAAAGAACAGATAAAATATACAGTAACAGTCACCTTACAGGCAATACAATGGCACTAAATTCCTATCTGTCAATAGTTACCCTGAATGTAAATGGGCTAAATGCCCCAATCGAAAGACACAGGGTATCAGAATGGATAAAAAAACAAGACCCATCGATATGCTGTCTACAAGAAACCCATTTTAGACCCAAAGACACCTCCAGATTTAAAGTGAGGGGGTGGAAAACAATTTATCATGCTAATGGACATCAAAAGAAAGCTGGGGTGGCAATCCTTATATCAGATAAATTAGATTTTAAGCCAAAGATTATAATAAGAGATGAGGAAG
>CM052887.1:17463892-17846999 GCA_028534135.1 Potos flavus
GTGGGGGATGGGAGAGGGAAATGAAACAAGATGGGATCAGGAAGGAGACAAACCATAAGAGTCTCCTAAGCTCATGAAACAAACTGAGGGTGGCTGGGGGGTAGGGGCGGGTAGGGATAGGGTGTCTGGGTTATGGACATTGAGGAGGGTATGTGCTATGGTAAGTGCTGTGAAATGTGTAAGCCTGAGGATCCACAGACATGTACCCTGGGGCAAATAATACATTATGTGTTAATTAAAAAATAAAAAAAAAATAATAAAAAAAATTAAATTAAAATAAATAAAATAGAAGACAAAAAAAAGTGTGGTCCAACTTTCAGATTCTATAATTCTGATATTTTGTGACATTCTTCTGGGGGAGGGGCACTGAGGAAGAGGGAGAGAGAGAATAGAATTTTAGGCGGGCTCCATGCCCAGTGTAGAGCCTGATGTGGGGCTCGATCTCACAACTCTGAGATCATGACCTGAGCCCAAATCAAGAGTCAGATACTTAACCAACTGAGCCACCCGGGCACCCCTGACATTTTGTGACATTCAAAACTCAGATGAGAAAAACAATAATTACTGTGTCGTGGATATCAACTGACTTTTGAATACAATTTAGATAATAAATTCTGAATTTTTAAAATTCTATGAATTTTACAACTTCATTAATTGAAACAATATAGTGAATCATACAAAAAAAGCATATAATTAAAATCATTTATATTTAGATTGATAATATTTTTATAGTATGTGATAATTTAAAGCAAATATGATAATTATTTTTACTATATTTTATTCCAATACTAAAATTCTTTTCCAATTCTCTAAATGACATGTGTGGGCAATATAATGAACCTGATCAGCAAATGAAAATATGTTTTAAATAAAAAATGTAGAAAGCTAAAAGTGACTTAACTTAGAGGACATTCTTACCAAAAGTAGCAAACATGTTCCACAGAGTTTTAACATAACCATGAATATATAGCCAACACTTTCAGGTAATTAAGAGCATGAACTTTACTTTCAAATAGACCTAAAGTGACTTTATATAAATTATCTAAGCTCTTTGAACCTCAGTTTCCTGATCTATAAAATGGAGAATAAAAAAATATTATGTACGTCATAGTAGGTTTATGAGGATTAAATGAGGGCCTGGAATATGGTAGTTGCTTAAAACAGTTTTCTTTCTTTCTTTTTATTGTCCTCAAATACCATATTTACTAAACCTTTTGCTTACTTTCAAATAATATGCCTGTGTATTGTTTATTATATGCTATAATTGGAAGCATCATGGACTTATGGTTAAGAATTCAGATTCTAGGGGCCCCTGGGTGGCTCAGTTGGTTAAGCAGCTGCCTTCTGCTCAGGTCATGATCTCAGGGTCCTGGAATCGAGCCCCGCATCAGGCTCCCTGCTCAGCAAGGGGCCTGCTTCTCCCTCTCCCTGCTGCTCCCCCTGTTTGTGCGTACTCTCTCTGTCAAATAAATAAATAAAATCTTTAAAAAAAAAAAGTGTTCAGATTCTAAAATGTAAATGCCTGTGCTCAAGTGTCAACTCTGCCAATTACATGCTATATAACTTGAGTATCTGTAAAATCAAAATAAAAGATAACTAATTCATAGAGTTGTTTGGAGGCCTAGATACAATAGTCTACAAAGGATCAAAAAGTGTCAACTACAATTATTATTCACAAAGCTACAGAAATTAATCATTTAACATTGGATTTAGTAGTAAACCCGACACTGTGGAAGAGGCAATGTTCTCTTCCTACTTTGTCACTGCCCCTGCCTTATTTTGGTCTGCAAGAAATGAAGGTGAGGAATACCTTCATTAGGCTATGGGATCCATCCATCCATCCATCCATCCATCCATCCATCCATCCATCTACCCTTCCTTCCTTCCTCCCTCCCTTAAATTTATTTATTTAGGGGTGCCTGGGTGGCTTAGTTGGTTAAGTGTCTGCCTTCAGCTCAGGTCATGATCCCAGGGTCCTGTGGGGAGCCTGCTTCTCCCTCTCCCTCTGCTGCTCCCCCTGCTTGGGCTGTCTGTGGAATATATAAATAAAATATAAAAAAAAAAAACCCTAAAAATCTATTTATTTATTTTAGAGAGAGAAGGAGAGTGAGAGAGAGAGAGTATGTGAGCAGCACAGGGAGAGAGAGAGAGAGGGGAAGCAATTTCCCCACTGAGTGGGGAGCCCTCCGTGGGGCTGGATCCCAGGACCCTGAGACCAAGACCTGAGCCAAAAACAAGAGGTGGATGCTTAGCCAACTGAGCCACCCAGGCGCCCCAGGATCCTTTCTTTGAAGGGACTTTAACATGCATCTTTGAAGAAACATCTATGAAGCTCACTTTATTACAATGATTTTTTTGTTTGTTTAGCAATGAACCCAGGAATATTTGTTCTGCTTTTTGAAAAAAAATCAAATACATTAATCTATAGCAAGTAGAAACACAAAGAGCTGGCCAAAGGACATCATAAGCAACTTCTCAAAAGGTAAATCTTTTTCTTTTTTTAAGCTGTTCGTTTTTTATTTATTTTTCATTTTTTTAAAAGTAAGCTCTATGCTCAACGTGGGGCTTGAACTCATGACCCTGAGATCAAGAGTCATGTGCTCTACTCCCTGAGCCAGCAAGGTGCCCCTCAATAGGAAAATCTAGACAACATTAATACCAACTGTCTTCCTCACTCTAATTTTAAAACCTCATCACATTGGCAGCATGTTCCTCGCCCCCCACAAATGATGACCTGTATTATATCCAATGCAGAAAAATCCATTCATTTATTATTGTTTCCCTAAAACTTGTATTATGACCAGACTCCTCCCCACTCTTCAAAGCGCAGCTAAAATATTACCTCCTCTGTGAGGCTAGCACTGAGTTTTCTCCTGTTTCCCAGTCAGAACCAATCCCTTTCTGTTTTTGTTTACATAGTACCCTGGAGTTAGCAGTAGCCAACATTTATCATCAACAATCATAATTTTTTATTACTTTGTTTTTCTCCTGTTCGAATGGAGCTTACAAAGGATGTCTTATTCTGCAGTGTACTCTTTGAATTTGGTTTTGGTCCAGCTGATTTCTATTTTGTACCTGGTTTGCCCTCCTTCGTGGAGTCTGCTTTTCTCACCGGAGACATCTTTCCCTTTTTTGAAAGAGACTGAGTCTACAACTTGGCTTCTTCGACTCATGCCAACTACATGGCCTGTTTTCTGAAGGCATCTTCTTGCTTCTTAGCACACATTTATCTTGGACGGTGACATCAGAAAAGCCTTTAGGCTTTTTAAATTTAGAGACTGTGGAAAAGATGGTTTCTTGGTCCCTATATCTATTCTCTCTCTCTTCTATGGCGACAGAGACCCCAATTTTCACTGAGCACGTGGTGGTCCAAAAGAAAGACTACACTTCTCAGCAACCCCACAACTGAATGTGGTCCTACAACTAATTTATTGCCAATAACCGGTGTCCATGACCTTCATCCAAAGACCACAGGGATAAGCCAGTAGTTGAACAAGTTGGGTTTATTGCTTGTTGCAAGGAGGGAGAATGCACACCCTAGGGAACCATGGGTATCTCAGTAAAAGGGTGTTAGAAAGATTTTAGTATAGAATCTGGCTTGTATTAGGCCATTTTGGACATGTTGAAGAAGCAGAGCTTTACGCTCTGGATTGCATGCTGTCAGGAAGCAGGGGCAATTCTATAATTAGGTATCTTGAAATATTATCAGGAGGAATGAAATAAAACAAAGCTGTAATTGGTAACAAAGCAGCAGTCATTCATATTAGGCAGAATTGGGAGATGTCTGGTCACTTGGAGGCTTGGACGATGTTCATTATTTTTGTCTGTGTTCAAGCATAATTATGGAGTCGTCTTGTTTTTATGGCCTTGTCTGATGTTGGTGTTCTTTGAAATTGCATGTGCTTAATGGAACTCCAAGGCCTGTGACTGCCAGTGAAGCTCTTGGATGTCAGGGGCTGCTTTTCTCTTTCTTCTAGGTAAGCAAAGTATGGCACTGAAACTTTCTTTAAAAGATAGCTGGCGGTATCCTTTGCCCTTGATTCTTCTTTTCCTTCTCGAGACAGACTGGAATGTGGTTGTGATGGCTGCGGTAGTCCAGGTGGAACATGAAGTGATCTTGGGAATGGAGTTGTAACAGCCTGGACCACCTTACCTCCAGGATTTAACGGGAGAAAGAAGTAAAAGGCTGTATCTTCTTTAAGCTCCTGTTATTGGGGTCTTTGACTCACAGCTCAAGTTATCCCCTAACAGACACAGGGATCTAATGATCGGTCTCCTTTCAGTGCCTGTTTAAGGTTGTTTTCATTTCCTTATGGTGTATAAATTGACAAGTGCCAGAACTAATTACCTTTGTACAAATGGAAGAACATTAGAAATCTGTACCGTGTACGTTGAAACACTAGGACAGAAGTTTCCCAAGCTGGTGTGCTGAGCACTGGTTTATCCCCAGTTTACCTTCACCGAAGGTGTATTCTTTCTGAGTTTCAACTAACTGTGTGGGTCCATATTGCCTACTGACTCCTTGGTGTGTGGGCCGAGCACTTTGATTTCTGGGCCCTTGGCCCCATATGGCTATCAAAATTAAAATAAAAATTTGCTAGGGATCAGCAGATATTTTTAGCAAATGGATTCTGTGCTCACTAACCTGAGTTTCCGTTTTCCCATATCTTCGATGTTTTTAAACTCTTTCTTTATATTTTTTCTTTTCTTTTTTTTCCTAAAGATTTTATTTATTTATTTGACACAGAGAGAGAGAGAGAGAGACAGCGAGAGCAGGAACACAAGCAGGGGGAGTGGAAGAAGGAGAAGCCTGCTTCCCACCAAGCAGATCGAGTGGGGCTCGATCCCAGGACCCTGGGATCATGACCCGAGCCAAAGGCAGATGCTTAACGGCTGAGCCACCCAGGTGCCCCTTTTTTCCAGCATTTTTAGTGATTTTTAGAAGGAAGATTAGTTCAAATAACGTAGTCTACCATTAGTAGTCAAAGCGTTTATAATGTTAAAACTCATTACTACTTTTTTCTTATTTATACATAAATTTTCTGCATGAACGTGTATTACTTTTGGAATAAGAAAAAATACAAGTTATTGTCAAAGCTGTAATGCTAGAAACAATAATTTGTTTGCTACCTTTAAACTCTATTATCCATAATTTAGAAAAGACTTTAATGTGAGCAATATTTGACTTTCTTATGAACTGACTAGTTTTTGATCTAGAATTTGGTAATATAGTATTTGATTTATTTAAAGAAAAGAGACTACCTTACATTGTCATTACTTGAATATCGTGAACACATTATTACACTGACTAGCAAAGCATTCCTCAGTATTAGCATGCATTCCCTGTAAATAGCCTAGGTCCATGTTATTGACAAATGCTGTTTGGGCCCCTTTGATTAAAAAATATATTACTTCCTTTTCATTTGTACTATTTATCATGGTATTTGTAAAGTGTGTACTTACCATTAGAACTGTTTGACACCATATAGTAGCTTGTTATTATTTTTTCATAAATGTCTCTTATTTCCTCTATTAACTATTAAACTCCTAGAAGAAATCATGTCTTATACATCCTTACATTCTGTAGAGTATCTCGCTCAATATTTTGGTAGGTTAATTATGTTTCTAAAGTTCTGAGAAAGTTTGTGACATAATTATTTCTAGCGTAAAATGAGGTTTACCAGTAGTTTTAAAATTATAATATACTAATATGTATAGAGTAACAGGGAGACATTGCTACGATGTAGTTTTCCTTCTTATATCTACCTTGTATTTTGAGAACTAGATACTTTACAGATTACAGAAGAAATTCCTGTGGATTTAAGATTACTTAGTACCTGAGAATCCAGGTTGAAGATTTACCCATGTCTCTCCTGCTTCCTGTCTTTTAGCCATATTCTCATTAATGTCTCCACCGAACGTGAGCTAGAGAAAAAGAGAGGAAAGAAAGTCAGGTCAGCTGATGGGACTACTCGCTTATAGCTCTGGGGAAAAGTACGGTAGAAAGGAGTTTGAAATTATTATTTAAATTACTATTTGAGATGAGACTAAGGAAATACAGCCCTTCCTTATCCGCAGGGCCTAAGACCTCTAAGGAATGGCTGAAATTGTGGATAGTACTGAACCCCATGTACACTGGTTTTCCTATACATACATACCTATGATAAAGTCTAATCTGTAAATTAGGCACAGAAAGAGATTGGCAACAACAATAATAAAATAGAACAATTATAATAATATACTGTAATAAAAGTTATGTGAATGTGGTCTCTCTCTCTCAAAATATCTTCTTGTCCTGTATTTGCCCTTTTTCTTGTGATGAAGAGATGATAAAATGCCTCCATGATGAGGACGCCTGGGTGGCTCAGTTGGTTAAGCAACTGCCTTTGACTCAGGTCATGATCTTGGAGTCCCAGGATCGAGTCCCGCAATAGGTGCCCCGCTCAGTGGGGAGTCTGTTTCTCCCTCTGACTTTTCCCCTCTCATGCTCTCCTCACTCCCTCTCAAATAAATAAATTTTTTAAAAAATGCCTCCATGATGAGATGAAGTGAGGTGAATGATGCAGGCATTGTGAAGTGGTGTTAGGCTGCTATTGACCTTCTGACAATAGGATCATCTGCTTCTGGACTGTAGTTTCCCATGGGTAACTGAACCCACAGATGGGGGAGGGGCACAACTGTAGCTGCAGACTGACTCGCTGTACCTGAGACACGCTCATTTAAACATATACATTCTAATGGTAGTCGATATTTTCATTCGGAGAGAACTTTGACCAGAGGAAGCCCAAATGAGACAACAAAGTAATTCTTATGTTCAGTGACCACACGCCCCAGATTTTTCAGAACAGTTCGCATTTTAGACCTTGCGTCTCATTGTTACCATTGGTACATTCCAACATGTCTGACATGTATCTTGACTTGTAACATAAATATGTCACCATATTTATAGGGACATTTAAGAGACTTCTAAAAAGTCTCCTGGTAAATTTCATCAAGGTATCCCTGATATCCATTTTATGGACTCTTTGCAAATGTTCCAGAATACTTCCTAAGTATTATGACTTTGTATAATGTATAGAGTAAAACCTGATTTCTCCATTTTGGGTGAATGGCACCATGCGCTTCATCTAGTGGGAACCTGGGAATCATGACTATTTCCTCACCCCTGGCTCCTTGAGTAAATCTCTTAATCTTGTACCGCATGTCCCTCCTTTCCCATGTGATGCCTCACCACTCATCCTCCACAGTAAGCCAAAATGGTCTTCTCTAAAAGAGCAAATGCATTCATGTTATCTCTGCTGTAAAATATTGTCCAGTAACTCCCCATTGTTGCAGCAAAAGAAATAAACTCAAATGTCTGCAGGGGTAGATAGGAAACCTAACTATGTGGTTAGTTGAGTCAAACCTAGTATGAAGAGGTGGGCCTGAGGAGACAGGAAACTGGAGGATGTATGTCTGCTTAAAGGTATTCAAATTAAGAACAACAATAACAACAAACAAACAAAACCCCACGAAAAAACCTAGAGCAAACAAAGCATATCTGTGGACAAGATTCCACCTGCGAGGTGACAGTTTTAATCCTTCTACCTTGTTAGTGTGGGAAAACAAACCTCTTCGTTATCTTGTCTACAAGCATCCATTCCGCTTTTCAATTATTCTAACTATGTGGCTGCTTAACTAAACGAAATTGTCGGAGTTAGTATTTTAGAACTGCAGTTTTAAAATTTTCAAGTGCACAGAGTAGAACTGCCTGTCAGAAATGTTTTAATGAGCAGATAAATATTAGCTACGATTGGCATACACGTTTATGTGAACAAATGAAACCAGAGGAACATCCTGGGATCCACCCTCTCTCATGCTCAGCAGAAAACTACATGGTAATGATCAAAAGTCAGAGCTCTAAACCCAAAACTCCTGTTTGTAAAATGAGCATAATTAATAGTATTTACTTTGCAGTTTACTGTAGAGATTCAGTGAGATAAAATATCCAAAGCATTCAGTAGAGTGTCCAGCGCATATAAGCACTCAACACATATCGTTAATTGTAGTAGTATATATTTTGAGATGTTTACCCATGATTTTTTCTTCCCTCCACTTTCCTTTTCCCTTCTCCACCACTCAAAATTCAAAGAGATAGCTGTGTGTTCACTCTCTCAGGGAAGGGATCAGAACATGGTTGAAAACTGCTAAGCCAGCAAGTTTTTTGACTTTTATTTCTAACAGTCCTGGAAATGATGAAAGGATTGAAAGAACAAAATATTATGGTCGTAAAGGTGGGTAAGGATTTCTCCAAGACAGAAACAAAACATCCCCAGGCTGTGAGTGAAGGATGGGGAAGGAGTGGTCTGCAAATAGATCTGTTTTTAGGAAAAGGGGGAACTTAGGCCTTGCTTCCAGAGCACAGGAACTAGGAAGGTACAATCCCAGTGAAAGAATAATTACATGGTGTGTTGGGGGCAACAGGATCATAGACAAGCCCACAATAATTTCCATACTCCAAGTGACTCATGAAACAGCAGAATTCCTGTGTTCCTGGGGTGCCGTGTAAACAAAAGACAATGTTTATATCTGAATGAGCCATGATGTATTAGGTATGTATTGCTGTATAGCAAATTACCTCTCCAAACTTAGTGGGTTAAAATAACAACAAACATTTATCTCACATAGCAGTGGCTTAGCTGGGTGCTTCTGGCTCGGGGTCTCTCATGAGGTTGTAGTCAAAATATCAGCCATGGCTGCAGTCCTCTGCAGACTTGACTAGGCTAGAGAATCCACTTCTAAAATGGCTCCCTTACATGGCTGGCAAGTTGGTGCTGGGTATTGGTAGGTGGCCTATTCCTCACCACGTGAGCCCCTCACAGGGCTGCGTGAGCATTCCTTGGGACGTGGTGGCTAGCTTCACCCAGAATGAGACATCCAAGAGAGCAAGTCAGATGTGGCGATGTCTCTTTTTTGATAGCGAAGTCACAGGCTATTATTTTCCCTGAATGCTACTGGTCACACAGACCAACCCTCACATGATGGGGGAGGGGGTGACACAAGGGGGTGGAAGTCAGGAGGTAAGAATCACTGGAAGCAGGCTACCACACGGACAACTGGGGTGGAAACGGTTTCAGCGGCAAGCTACTTTGCCTGGTCACCTCAACAAGGTGCCAATACCTGACAACTTGGCAGTGTGGAAGATACCAGAACTTAGCATAATTGGGGAAGGAAGAAAGGTTTAAAGGATTGCTCTTAAGTTTTCCATCAATCTGGTGGGATTGGAGGCACAAAACAGAATTTTAAACTATTACAGAAGGTAAAGAAATGTATTTTATTTTCTTTCTTTTTTTTTTTTTAAAGATTTTATTTATTTATTTTACAGAGAGAGACACAGCGAGAGAGGGAACGCAGCAGGGGCAGTGGAAGAGGGAGAAGCAGGCTTCCTGCCCAGCAGGGAGCCCGATGTGGGGCTTGATCCCAGTACACTGGGATCATGACCTGAGCCAAAAGAAGACGCTTAACAACTGAGCCATCCAGGCATCCCCAAGAAATGTATTTTTCTTGTACAGTTTATAAATAATGATAGCAATTGCCATTATTATTGTACATATGGGAATAACTCTACTTTTGTATCATTTTTCCCAAGCAGTTTAAGGTGATTCCAGTTCCACAAGGTCACTAATTCTTTATTTTATTTTATTTTTTATTTTTATTTTTTTTCAAAATTCCATTCATTCGACAGAGAAGAGAGAGACCATAAGCAGGCAGAGAGGCAGACAGAAAGAGAGGGGGAAGCAGGCTTCCCGCTGAGCAGAGAGCCCGATGCGGGGCCTGATCCCAGGACCCCGAGACCATGACCTGAGCCGAAAGCAGAGGCCCCAACACACTGAGCCACCCAGGCGCCCCAAGGTCACTAATTCTCAACTTGGAAATCAACTGTAGAATCAACTGGGAATTTTTTTTTTTTTTTTTAAGATTCTGTTTATTTATTTGAGAGCAAGAATGAGAGAGAAAGACAAAGAGCATGAGCGGGGCCGGGGGTGGGCAAAAGGAGAGGGACAAGCAGACTCCCCACTGAGTGCAGAACCTGACACGGCTAGACCCTACGACCCCAAGATCATGACCTGAGCCCAAGTCAGATGCTTAACCGACTGAGCCATTACGTGCCCCTCCACCGGAAAATTTTAAGAAAATACCCACCCACAGAGCTACTGATTTAATTGATCTGGAGCAGAGCTGGGGCAACAGTAGTTTCAAAAGCTCCTCAGATGATTCTAATATGTAACTAGGGTTGAGACTCAATGGTTTCTGTCAATCCCAGGCCTTATTGCTATTTCAGACATCTATGATCCTATCAGGAGTTCACCTTATAGGAAGCTGGCTAAGTCTTCCTGCTAACTGCCTATGACAGTTTTTTTTAGAAACACCAGAATAACTTCTCAGAATTCTACTGGAGAGAAGAGCAAAGGCTAAAGTTTGCTAAAAACAAAATAGGACCAATGGAATCTCAGTTGGCACTGTATTCTCAGAAAGTTAGTGCAACTTTGCCTGTTACTCCTATCATCCTCAGCAAGTGGTCAAAATTGAAGCCTCACCCATCAACTGTAATCTCTCTCTCTCACACACACATACCCCTCCACGCTTTCTCTTCTTTTATTCTATCTTACTTGACTTCTTCAAGAAATCGGACGCTTTTAAAATATATTCATCTCTCTGGACTTGAAGGACATAATTGATCTCTAGTTCTCCTACTAAGATTCTGTCCTCGGATCTCGTTTCAACTCTTATACATTGTTTTCCATAAGCAGAACCACTTACTTTGGTAGTTTCATCTACCATCTATTTACTGACAATTCCTAGGTCTTTATTTTCCAGTGCAGGCTTTTCTTTGTGTTTCAGACCTGCCTTCAACTGAGGCACCTCACACTCAACATGTTCGGCTTTCCCCACATCACCTCCCAACCTGCTTCTCCTCCTCCCTTTCCTATCTTTTATTGAATGGTGCCATACTTTTCTACTCATTCAAACTAGAAAACAGGAGTCATTCTAGAAGACAGGCTGCAACCTCTCTGCTTATTCGTTGAAGCTGTTTTTATCTGCTTCAGACAGAACTTTAGAAAGCTTTGTGCCAACATTTCAGATTTGGGACATTTCTCATAGAAACACAGATCTAGCTTTTCTTCAGAAATCAGAAGATGAGGCAACATCAGGTCCTATCTGCATGGAACAATCAGCTAGAGCTGAGTAACAGATGTCCCGTTTAGACTCAGATAAGCTCTCAGGTCATGCAGTAATTGTAACGGCCACAGTGGAAGCTGAGGCTCCTTTTCTTCATCTGTGTCATCTGTCTGGCTCTCCAGGCATCTGAGATTGTAACTCTTGTCCTAAATCCTTCCTCTCGCCATACCTCCACTACAATCAATCAGCAAGTCCTATAGATTCCAGCATTTCTCCAATCTGTCTCCCTCCCCTTCATCTTGATTGCTACATTACTACTTCAGGATCTCAATCATTGCTCATCTGGACTATCGTTAACAGTTTAACCTCCCCTAGCTCCACCTGTCTAATCCATTGCTGATCCATCAGCAAAGTAAGCTGATGTTACTATCCTGATGAAACGACCTCACTGGCTTTCCACTGCCCATGAAATAAAGTTCAAATTCCTTTAGTCCATGGTACCAGACCATCTGTGTGCCCTGACCCCTACCCACCACTCCAGCCTGATCTCACTTTACTCCATCAGTAGTAGCAGCATATGCTCTCAATCTGCCCAACAATTCTGCTAACCAGGTAGATTGCTGCAAATCTCTAGATCATACTGCTCTTTATGCCTAGAATATCTTCATCTCATCCATTCAGCCCATGCAACCACATTCTTAACTCCAGAGAGTTAGTTCAAGTGTTGTTTTCCTTTTGAAGGCTTTTCTACCTCATTCCCAGTCCTGCAGTTAGATGTGACCTCTATCCCCTTTCTGTCCTCCGTAAGACTACTATTTTGGCAATCGTGGCATTTTATTGTTCCTCTTTGTTTACTTGCTTGTATTCCCATCTATATAATGTTAATTCCTTAAAGGCTGGGCCTCTATCTAATTGGTGCTTACATTTCCAGGCTCATGGTTGGTGCAGTAATTGTAATGTGTGACTGCTTAATAAATAATGGCTGAATGAATAAATGAATGATTACTTCAAAAGATTACTTACAAGTAGGTTGTTCTCCTTAAATAGGCTGATCATTTTCCTATAATTCTCTTTACACCACTGGTTTGCTTTTGTTCACGAGTTAGGCAAGGGTTAAAAATTTTAGCTCAGGTCAAGCAAATTAACTCAGTTTCTGAAATGGTAGGGGCTCAAATCGATGAGGTATGTTTGTATTAACAATGTTTCCCCAGTTTTATTCTTAAGACCCCATATATTGGGTCTGACACCTAGGGGCGAATGATTGATAAGCAATTTATGACTCAGGTTAATTATACCATATGTAGGACACACTTCAATATGCCTGTGGGTATAGCTTATAAATAACACTAGGTTATAGCTGTCAATCCTCTTAATGAGGAAAAGAATACAATAGGACCTTTAAAGAACCAATTATGCATCAACCAACTTTTACAGCATAAGGGAGCGTAAATGGTACTTCTCCAGGTAATATACTTTGTATTTCTCTCTAGAAAAGCATATTAATATAAAAGTAAAAATATATAAATCTTTGAACTTTCAGATAAAATCACAGAATCACACAAAAACACTTCTCTTGGAGTTCTAAAGACATTCATTCAGGAAAAATTTATTGAGTGCCTACTATGTGCTGGGTACCACTCTGAACTCCAGGAATACTGCTGCCTTTATAAAATAGGACTAAGGGATGGGGGAAGCCAGTATAATATATCAGGCTGCAAGATAAGAAGGGAGCCCAGGGCTGATTATGTAACACGTCAAAACAAATGCCACTTTGCTGGGGAAATGGATAATTTTTTTTTTCACTGGCACCAACCCACATTTTGCAGCTGTCCTAATGAAGTTTACATTTTAGTGTAGTTGTGAGGGAGGCAGACAAAAAAATAAACAAGTAAACAAGTAACATATAAAGTCTTCCCAGAGACTAATAAGTTCTACAAGAGAAATAAGGCAGAGAAAAAACATGAGGAGTGCTGGAAGGTAGAGGTACGATTTTAAATAGAATGGTCAGGGAAAACCTCACTGAAAAGGTGGCATTTAAGCAAAGAGCTAAAGGTAAGGAAGAGGGAATGAGTCACGTGGATAGCCGTAGAAGAGCATTCCAGCAGAGGAAAATAAACAGCAAATGCAGACAGAGGTCCAGAGGTGGCTATATGTCTGGAGCTTTCATGGAACAGCAAGGAAGCCAGTGGCCAATGTGGCTACAGCAAGAGAGCACAGAAAACAGTGAAGAGATTTGAACAAAGGTAATCTAGGGAAGGAAGGGACAGGGGAATACAAAGGGCAGTGCTTCTCTAATCTGACAGGCCTAGTGCTCTCTTTCTAGAACAAATGTTTTGTAATCTTCCTTTACTATCCTGAAATTGACCTCACAGATAATACAACCTATCTATACACTGAACTTCAAAAAAACCAATACAAATGAGAAATAAATGAAAGAACATATAATAGAAATGAGAAATAGATGAAACTAATTTATAATAAAGTAATTTATACTGCAATATGTAAATGTTCAGACATGAACACTACAAACGACATAATGAAACATGTCACCTTTATGTAGAATCACTATAAATGTGACAGCTACAAGTACAGATTGACAGAGGAGTGTATTCTTAGAAACTCAAATGCCACAGATGGTGATGCTGACACAGTCTCTGACTGTGATTTTAAAAAATGGCAAACCTCTGATAAAATTCTGAATGGAGTATTATCTCCCAATTTACATGTTAGCTGCATTTCTGGAAAAGCAAATGTACACTAAAACCATGAAAAAATATTTTGCATTTATATATAAATGGAGTTAGGTTCCAGGCTCAGATCATTATAAACAGGTTCTCCACCTCCAGAAATGTCCAAAGGACACCCAAAAGTTATACAAAAGACACAGGAGGGAACTTTTTGTGGTGATAGGAATGTTTTACATCCTGATTATTATGGTGGTTACCTGGATGTGTATATTTTTCAAAATGATTCAAAGCGTACACTTAAAATGGCGTATTTATTTTACACTGCTAACCCTCAAAAATTATAAATTGTATGTCAAAAATTGATTTTTAAAAATGTCATGAGGGATGAGAGAGAATTCTTTAAAGTGAGAGAATTTGCGGGATGGGCCAGCAGCCCAGGCCCCCATACACTAAATGTTAGTCAATCATGCTATGTCCAAAAATGTTTGTCACAGATTTCCAAAATACACCATAGTGAACAATCCCAGTCCCACTGAGAATATTACCTGCTGTCTCTTAGTGGGATAGGAAGCCACTAGAAGTTTTGAGCAGAGGAGGGATGTAACCTGACATGTCTGAAAAGGATTGTTCTAACCTTTGGGGCAGAGGTAGGCAAAGATCATAACAGGCAGGTGAGAGAAGAGAGTGGCTTGGCGAAAGGTAGTAGCAAAGTGGAAATATGAGATATATCAATGGACTGTCATAAGTTTCAAACAGAGCACCAAAAGGGCAGGTGGGAAACAGAACTCAAAAAGTGTTTATTAGATTAAAAGAAGTAAAGGGTAGTAATTTTCAATATTCTTAAGAATACTTCTATAAAACTACTTCACCATGTGATGCAATGAAAAAAATACCTTGGGGTTCTAGCTATGCCATTTTATATCTAAATATAAAGAAGTGGGGCCCTGGATGGCTCAGTCAGTTAAGCATCCAACTCTTGATCTCAGCTCAGGTCTTGATCTCAGGTTTGTGAGTCCAAGCCTCTCTCTTTGGGCTCCACACTGGGCGTGGAGCCTACTAAATCAATCAATCAATCAATCGAAGCACATTTTTCTGGTAAAATGAGATTCAACAAAAATATTTTTTAAAAAAACTCTGCCACAAAAAAGTGTATTTTTTTTTAAAAGATTTTATTTATCTGTCTCAGAGACAGAGAGAGCGAGCACGCACAAGCAGGGGGAGCGGCAGGCAGAGGGAGAAGGAGGCTCTGCACTGAGCCAGGAGCCCAATGCAGGACTCGATCCCAGGATCCTGGGATCATGACCTGAGCCGAAGGCAGATGCTTACCCAACTGAGCCACCCAGGTGCCCCAAAAAGAATATTACTTTCTTAAGTAAAATATTTTATTTTGGCTATTTCCTTGATACTTTAAGTTCATTGTAATAAATATCGGATCATTGTCTGAGCTTTTCTAAGTGTAGAAATTTAGTAGGGTGTGCTGGAATTGTTTAAAGAGTAGAACCAGGACACCTGGGTGGCTCAGTTGGTTGGGTGGCTGCCTTCGGCTCAGGTCATGATCCCAGGGTCCTGGGATCGAATCCCGCATCGGGCTCCTTGCTCAGTGGGGAGCCTGATTCTCTCTCTCCCTCTGCCTGCCGCTCTGCCTGCTGTGCTCTCTCTCTAACAAATAAATAAATACAATCTTTTAAAAAAAATTAATAAAGACTAGTACCTACGAAGTTGAGTATTTTAAGCTCTGAGATTGCAGATCATCTCTTATGATTTGTCTTGTTATCGTAAAACTGAAGAACAATTAATTGAAGGTTCAGTTTGGTTGACCCCAGGTACACTAAAGTTTTATATTTAATATCCAAATTTTTCCCATTAAAATGTCAGAAAAGTATGAATGAAATGATTTCTGAGGTTTACTTCAAAATAATCCTGTGGGGAGAGGGAATTGAAGAGATTTAGATGAAAGAAGACCAGCCCTATGTTGATAATTGTCAAAGCTGATTAATGAAGAATGGTGATTCATTTCACTGTTCTCTTTATGTTTGCATAAATTTACAATTTTTCACAATAATAAATTTAAAAAATCCAGGGCCTGATAATTCATTCAATACTTGGGCCAGACTTTTATTAGGCACTTGGGAAAGATTTATTAGCTATGAGGATAACGCACTTTAAGGAGCTCATGTCCCAGATACATAAACAAACAATTATAAAGCAATGTAAGGGTTATAATATTGCGCTAAATGTATAAAGTATAATATTGTGCTATAAGAGCAAAGAAATAGTGACTGATTGGTGAAATCACAGAATCTTCCCAGGGGACTTATGTTCAGATTGGGCCCTGAAGATTAAATAGGTTTCTTCTGAAACAAAAAGGAGGTGGGAAGCCTCCGTAGAGAAGGCAACCTAACTCTGGAAAATGATCATATTCAGGCATTCAGAAGAATACAGAAGACAACAAAAGAAATAAAAAGTTGTCAGATAGTAAATAATATTTGTATTTTTATGCCAGTACCTAAAACAGTGACTAACAATATGTTAGGAGATCAAAAATTATCTTACTGAATAAAGTTAATGTTTGAAAGAGTGATAGGAAGAAAAGAGCAGAGAGTAGTGTTTTAAAACCCAAAAGGAGGGGCACCTGGGTGGCTCAGTGGGTTAAAGCCTCTGCTTTTGGCTCAGGTCATGATCTCAGGGTCCTGGGATCCAGCCCCGCATCGGGCTCTCTGCTCGGCGGGGAGCCTGCTTCCCCCCCTCTCTCTGTCTGCCTCTCTGCCTACTTGTGATCTCTCTCTCTCTGTCAAATAAATAAATAAAATCTTAAAAATAAACAAATAAATAAATAAATAAAACCCAAAAGGAGACAGCCTACAGAATGGGAAAAAATATCTACAAATCATATAACTGGTAAGGGTTTAGTTATCTCAAATATATAAAGAACTCTTACAGTTCAACAATAAAAAGACAAAGAACCAGACTAAAAAACTGGCAAAGAACTTGAATAGATATTACTCCAATAAAGATACAGAAATGGCCAACATGTATACAGAATGATGCTCAACATCATAGTAATTTGGAAAATGAATTCAAAACCAAAATGCAATTCAAATCCACAAGGATGGCTAAAGACTAAAAAAAAAAAAAACAACACTTTTTTTAAAGGAAAATAACAAGTACTGGCAAGGATATGGAGAAATTAGGACCCTTGTACATTGCTAGCGGAATGTAAAATGGTGCAACCACTGGGCAAAACAGTGTGGTGGTTCCTTACAAAGTTAAACATAGAATTACTATATAGCCTAGTGATACTGCTCCAAATACATGTACATGTATGTTCACAGTAGCACTATTCACAAAGCCAAAAGATGGAAACAATGTCCATCAATGAACGGATAAACAAAATGTGGTACATACATGCAATGGAACATTATTCAGCCTTAAATAGGAAAGAAAATCTTGTCTACAACATGGATGAACCTTGTGCTACAACATGGATGAACCTTGAGGATATTATGCTAAGGGAAATAAGTCAGTCAGAAAAAAGACAAATACTGTAGGATTCCACTCATTTGAGGTATCTAAAATAATTAAATGCATACATACGGAAAGTAGAATGGTGACTATCTGGGGCCATGAATAAGGGAAATAGGGCTGTTGTTATTAATACAGTTTTGAAAGATGAAAAGGTTCTGGGGGCACCTAGGTGGCTCAGTGGGTTAAAGCCTCTGCCTTCAGCTCGGTTCATGATCTCAAGGTCCTGGGATTGAGCCCCGCATCGGGCTCTCTGCTCGGCAGGGAGCCTGCTTCCCCCTCTCTCTCTGACTACTCATGATCTCACGCTCTCTCTCTCTGTCAAATAAATAAATAAATTAAATCTTAAAAAAAAAAGGTTCTGGAGATCTGTTTCACAAAAAATGTGAATATACTCAACACTACTGAACTGCACATTTTTAAATAGTTAAGAGAGTAAATTTTTTTTTAAAGATGATTTATTTGAGAGAAAGAGAGAGTACACATGCGTGCAGGAGTAGGGGGAGAGGGAGAAGGAGAAGCAGATTACCTGCTGAGATGGAGCCCAACTTGGGGCTCCATTTCAGAACCCTGAGATCATGACCTGAGCAGAAGTCAGATACCCAACTGACTGAACCACCCAGCCACCCTAGATAGTAAATTTTACGTCACATTTTTTTTTTTTTTTACCACGGTTTTTCTTTTAACAAGGCAAGACACCACTCAATGTAACACTGGACATTGCAATAATAAAAATTCTAAATCCGAGATAATAGTTATTTCTGGGGAGGGAGGAAAGGGAAGGACTACAAAGGCATCTCAATTCTTTTTTTTTTTTTAAAGATTTTATTTATTTATTTGACAGAGAAAAAGACAATGAGAGAGGGAATACAAGCAGGGGGAGTGGAAGAGGGAGAAGCAGGCTTCCCACCCACCAGGGAGCCCAATGTGGGGCTTGATCCCAGGACCCTGGGATCATGACCCGAGCCCAAGGCAGACGCTTAACAACTGAGCCACCCAGGCACCCCGGTATCTCAATTCTATCTGTAATGTTTTGTTATCTAAATAAAATCTGCAGCAAATATGGCAAGATATTAGAATCTGAGATCTAAAAAAAACTAAAAAATTCCATTAAATGAAAGAAATCAGGTACAAGGGGTCACATATTATATGATTCCATTTATATGAAATATCCAGAATAAGTAAATCCATAGAGAAAGAGCACAGATTGGTAGCTGTCAGGAGTTGGAGGGGGAGGAAATGGAGGAGTAGGAAGTAATTGCTTAATGGATATGGGGTTTCCTTTTAGGTCATGAAAATAGTTTAGAATTAAATAGAGGTGGTAGTTACTAAACTTGTGAATGTACTAAATGCCATTGACTTGTTCACTTTAAAATGATCAGTTTTATACTCTTTCAGTGTCACCTCACATTAAAAATAAAACTAAGTAAGGGGAGAAATTCAAGGAAGGAAGGAGGGATATTTTGTCGATAAGGGTCAGATGCTCCAGATGAGTTGAGCAGGATATAAACTAAGAGATTATTACATCTGGCAAGTAGGAAGTCCATTTAGGAGAAGTGTGCCAGTAGTCAGACTGTTATGGATCACGATAGATGGGCCAGTGTAGTAGCTCATGGGAGTCTTGAGCATTTTGTAGAATAAGGGGAGTCTGTGGAGAAGGAAAGGCCGAATACAAAGGAGAGGAGAACTTTGTACAGCAGAACCAGAAAGAGATAAAAGAGGGCAAAGAAGATTTGACAGAGAGATATTAGCCATGGAAAAGACTAAGAACTGTAATAATGGAGAGAAACAAGTAAGTACAGAGTAAATTTATGATTTCTAAATTTTACTTGGAGAGCAAGAGAGTGACTAGGTTCAACCTTGGTAACACCTATTTTTCTCTAGGAATGAGGAAGCAGGGTATAGGGCTTGTGGAACCATGGGGTACTAAGAATGAATAAGAGAATTGCCTTTAAAGAAGAGTTAATGCCTATTCTTCTCAAACTATTCCAAAAAATAGAAAAGGAAGGAAAACTTCCAAATTCATTCTATGAGACCAGCATTACCCTGATACCACCCAAACCAGATAGACACTACCAAAAAAAAAAAAAAAAAAAAGAGAGAGAGAGAAATACAGGCCAATATCTCTAATGAATGTAGATGCAAAAATCCTTAACAAAATACTAGCAAATCAAATCCAACAATACTGTAAAATAATCATTCACAGAGTGCTTGGCTGGCTCAGTCGGAGAAGCATGCGATTCTTGATCTTGGGGTCTGGGTTTGAGCCCCACGTTGGGTGTAGAAAATACTTAATAAATAAATAGGGGTACTTGGGTGGCTTAGCTGGTTGACCATCTAACTCCTCATCTCAGCTCAGGTCTTAATCTCAGGGTTGTGAGTTCAAGCCCTACGTTGGGTTCCAACTTGGGCAAGGAACCTACCTAAGAAAAATAAAACAAACAAACAAACAAACAAACTTCTTAAAAAAATCATTCAAGTGGGATTTATCATGCTCAAGTGGGATTTATTCTTGGGTCTCAAAGATGACTCAATATTCACAAATAAATCAACGTGCTACATCACATCAATAAGAGAAAGGATAAGAACCATATGATCATTTCAACAGATGCAGAAAAAGCACTGTACAAAATACAACATCCATTCATGATAAAAATCCCCAACAAAGTAGGTTTAGAGGGAATATAGTTCAACATGATAAAGGCCATATATGAAAAACCCACAGGTAACATCACCTTCAATGGTGGACAACTGAAAGCCTTTCCCCTAAGGTCAGGAACGAGACAAAGATGTCCACTCTCACCAATTTTATTCAACATAATACTGGAAATCTTAGCCACGGCAGTCAGATAACAAAAAGAAATAGAAGGCATCCAAACTGGTAAGGAAGAAATAAAACTTTTGATATTTGCAGATAACATGATACTCTATATAGAAAGCGCAAAAGACTACACCAAAAAACTGCTAGAACTGATACATGAAATCATTTTGCAGGATACAAAATCAATCTACAGAAATCTGTTGTATTTCTATACAGCAATAATGAAGTAGCACAGAGAGAAATAAAGAAAACAATCTCATTTAGAGTTGGGATTACAATTTACAATTGCACCAAAAATAATAAGATACCTAGGAATAAACCTAACCAAAGAAGTGAAAGACCTGTACTCTGAAAACTATAAAGAAAGAAATTGAAGATGACACAAAGAAATGGAAAGATATTCCATGCTAAGGTATTGGAACAACAAATATTGTTAAAATGTCTATATTACCCAAAGTACTCCACACATTTAATGCAATTCCTATCAAAAAACCAACAGCAGGGCACTTGGGGGCTCAGTTGGTTAGGTGTCCAACTCTGGGTTTTGGCTCAGGTCATGATCTCAGCATCATGGGATTGAGCCCTCTGTTGGGCTCCAGGCTCAGTGCAGAGCCTGCTCAAAATTCTTTTCCTCTCCCTCTGCCCCTGCCCCCACTCGAGCGCTCACCCTCTCCCTCTCTCTCAAGTAAATAAATAAATAAAATCTTAAAAAAAAAACAAACCAGGATTTTTTTTTACATAACTAGAACAAATAATTCTAAAATCTGTATGGAACCACGAAAGACCCTGAATAGCAGAAGCAATCTTGAAAAAGAAAAGCAAAGCTGGAGGCATCATAATTCCAGATGTCAGGTTATATTACAAAGCTGTAGTAATCAAAATGTATGGTACTGGCACAAAAAGACACATAGATCAACAGAACAGGATAGAAAATCCAGAAATAAACCCATGATTATATGGTCAATTAATCTTTGACAAAGGAAGTAAGAATATGCAACTGGAAAAAGACAATCTCTTCAACAAATGGTGTTGGGAAAAAGGGACAGCTATATGCATAAGAATGAAACTGGATCACTTTCCTACACCATACACAAAAATAAACTCAAAATGGATCAAGGACCTAAATGTGGGATCTGAAACTACAAAACTCTTAGAAAAGAGCACAGACAGTCACTTCTCTCACATCAGCAGTAGCAACATCTTTCTAGATGTGGCTCCCGCAGCAAAGGAAACAAAAGCAAAAATAAACTTTTGGGACTACATCAAAATAAGAAGTATCTTCACGGCAAAGGAAATAATGAACAAAACTAAAAGACAACCTACCGAATGGAGGAAATATTTGCACATGACATATCCAATTAACTAGTATCCAAAACATATAAAGAACTGATACAATTCAACACTCAAAAAACAAATAATCCAACTAAAAAATGGGCAGAGGATATGAACAGACATTTCTCCAAAGACATACAGATGGCCAACAGACGCATGAAAAGATGCTCAACACTACTCATGATCAGGGAAATGCAAATCAAAACCACAATGATGTATCACCTCATACCTGTCAGAATGGTTAAAATCAAATACACAAGAAACAACGACTGTGGTAAGGATGTGGAGAGCAAGAAGCCCTCATGCACTGTTGGTGGGAATGCAAACTGATGCAGCCACTGAGGAAAACAGTATGGAGGTTTCTCAAAAAGTTAAAAATAGGGGCACCTGGGTGATTCAGTCAGTTAAGAGTCTGCCTTCGACTCAGGTCATGATCCCAGGGTCCTGGGACTGAGGCCCATGTTGGGCTCTGTTCAGGGGGGAGTCTGCTTCTCCCTTTGCTCCTGCCCCCACTTGTTCTCTCTCTCTCTCTCTTGATCATTCTCTCTCTCAAATAAATTAATAAAATCTTTAAAAAAATTAAAAATAGAATTACCATATGACTCACTAATTCCACTACTGAGAATACACAAAGAATATGAAAACACTAGTTTGAAAAGGTATGTGCCCCTATGTTCATAGCAGCCTTATTTACAATAGTGAAATTATGGAAGGAGCCCTAGTGTCCGTTGATTGACGAATGGATAAAGAAAAAGTGGTGTGTGTGTATATATATATATGTTTATATACACACATATATGTAAATAGGCATATATAGATTACTCAGCCACTAAAAAGAATGAAATCTTGCCACATAAGTCAGTCAGAGAAAAACAAATCCCAAATGATTTCACTCATATGTGGATTTTAAGAAAGAAAACAAATGATCAAATTAAAAAACAAGGGAAACCAAAAAACAGACTCTTAACTATAGAGAACAAAGTGATGGTTACCAGAGAGGAGGCGTGTAAGGGAATAGGGGAAATAGGTGAAGGGGATTAAGAGTACACTTTTCATGATAAGCACTGAATAATGTACAGAATTGTTGCATCACTATAGTGTACATATGAAACTAATATAACACTGTATGTTAACTACAGTGGAATTAAAAAATCAAAAAAACCCACAACTGCCCTATTCCCCCTACCCTCAGTCCCTGGTAATCACCAATCTACTTAATATTTCTATGAATTTGAATGTTTCAATTACCTCATATAAATGGAATCACAATTTATGTTTTTTCTAATTTTATTGAGAAATAATTTTTTTAAAGATTTTATTTATTTATTTGACAGAGAGAGAGAGATCACAAGTAGGCAGAGAGGCAGGTGGGGGTGGGGGGGAGCCAGGCTCCCTGCTGAGCAGAGAGCCCAATGCGGGGCTCAATCCCAGGACCCTGACATCATGACCTGAGCCGAAGGCAGAGGCTTTAACCCACTGAGCCACCCAGGTGCCCCGCTGAGAAATAACTGACATACATCACTATATAAGTTTAATGCATACATCATGATGGGCTGATTTATACATATTGTGAAATGATTACCACAATCAGTTCAACTAACCTCCACTACCTCATATAAGAAAAAAAAAAAGCTTTCTCCTTGTGAAGTGAACTCTCAAGATTTACTCTCTTAACTTTCCTATATATTATACAGCAGTTTTAACTATAATTACCTTGTTGCATATTACATTCCTAGTACTTATTTAATCTTACTAAGTGGAAGTTTGTACTTTTTGATCACCCTCCTCTAAATCCCTCTCTCCCACACCATCTGCCTCTCGTAATCAAAAGTCTGATCCCTTTTTCTTTTTTTTTAAATTTTATTTATTTGACAGAGAGAGAGAGAGAGAGAGAGAGATCACAAGTAGGCAGGCAGAGAGAGAGGGGGAAGCAGGCTCCCCGCTGAGCAGGGAGCCTGATGTGGGGCTCGATCCCAGTATCCTGGGATCATGACCCGAGCCGAAGGCAGAGGCTTTAACCCACTGAGCCACCCGGGCGCCCCCTGATCCCTTTTTCTATGAGCTTGCTTTCTTTTTTTTTTTTTTTAGATTCTACATATAAGTGAGACCATTCAGTATTTGACTCTGTCTACAATTTATTTTTAAAATATTAGCAGTCACTGAATGAAAGGGATTTTTGCTTGTTTTGTTTTGGGGCTTTCTGTTGATAATTGGGTCTTAGTCTAATCGATACACTGGATGGATTTTATATGGTATGATCATATTTCACAGCCCTTGGTAATGATCCATTCCTGAATATAGAAATTAAAGGTCATTATGTTGATCACTAATTAGATGCTAAGATACTTCTTGACTTTGAAGTTGTTTATAAAATTTTAATTTTTCTTTGAATGTTAAATGAAAGTGTAAGAAATATGAGATAGAAAAGTCAGAGGGTGGATTTAATTACTGCATTCACCTGTAGTTAGTATTTATTATTATACTATTTGACCTTTGTTATATAACACTGGAAAATTTTCATTGAGTAGAGAGTCACTTGGATTTTGGTTCCAGTTCTGCTATCTATATGACCTTGGGCAGATCATTTAATTCTTTTAAGCTTAGGCATTATTATTCCCAGTAGCGTTCTAATGCATAAAGAAAGGAGATAATCATACTTGGCTTACCTACTTTAGGACAGAGTTATGAGAATAAATGGGGAGTATTATGTCAAAAAGCTCTGAAATATTAGCTTTAGGAATACATATTAAATATTAAAGAAATATCATCCTTTCCAAACTTCTCTCCATTTTTATGTCTTTCTTCTAAAAATGTTATGCCACACTAGACTAAAAAGTTATACTGTTATCTTCCCCAGTTCCCTATCTATGGGACTACATACTTCAAAAATAAACTCACAGATTAAAAATGGTCAACAGCTTTTTTGCTGCGAACAGGTCTAGGAATGAGGGAGTAAGGGATACCAGGAATAAATTAGAGAAGAATTTCCCTCCCTTCTTTCTTTACTCTCCCATAACTTCCTAGTTAGGAGTCCTTTAGTTTGAAAGTACATAGACAACAGAGGGATGTTTCTGATGACAAGTTAATATTAGAAGTGCTACTTTGGGAGAATCTCAGGAATGATTTGAATCCTCATCTGTAGTTTCACTTCAATGATACCAGGTATTGAAGCATTGTGACTCAGTGGTTTATGCAATAAGCTGGAAACTCAGGACCTGTGGGTTCTGGATATACAGCTGACATTTGTTTTTTACAAGTGAGCTAGTCATATTCACTCCCGTGTTTTATTTAGTTTTTCATCTATTAATGAGGACAATGATGCCAAATTACCTCCCAGAGTTGTTAAAAAGAACAAAAAAGAACTCACAAAGAGTTATAATGCCACGCAAGCCATAACAAAGGTAGTTTTCATGAAATAGTTGTAAAAATACTCTAAAAGTGAAAATTTCTACACAGATATAAAGTATTACTTTTACCTGAGTAAGAAGGGAAAGGGATACGTGAATATTAAACAGGTAGATGATCCTGAAACCCGTTCTGAATTACTGGTTTCAAACTCTCCCTCTAACCCTCACAAACGTACTAAGAAGATAAATTTTGAAACCGGTATTTTGGCTTTCTTTTCATCCCTCAGGTCTTTACCCAGAGTGAAGGTGGCTACTGAGTAAGGCAAGAGGCTAAAGAAAAAGAGACAGGAGGTAAAAAAACAAAACAAAACAGTAAAAGGTCCAGAAAGCATTCATTGCTTGTTTGTTTAACCGGTTCTTATTTTGTGTTTTCTGGGAGCAAGGGTAATGTCTGGTACACTAATTCTGCAACACACCTCCTGGAAGACGAAACCAAGGCTTAGAGAGCTGAAGTGACACACCGCAGAAGAAATGGAGTGGGCGTTTGAAACTTCCTCTCTCTCACTTCAGAGCCCAGGTTCTTTATTCTTGCCCTATTCTGTTTCAGGAAAAGCAGAATTTATTTATGGAATAAATGCCAAGCAAACCTGTCCTGAAAAGTCCTCGGTCAGTCAAGTTGTCCCAGGGAATCGCCCTGTCTCTCTCATGGCCACATGGGTCATATCGTGACATCTCTACATATCTCCGCATGCTTGCTTAATGTTCCTTTCGTGACTAACCAGATTCTGTATAATTTCTATTCTTACGGGGCCTGCCCTACCTAATTGTATCCCACAGCATTCAGCTTCTGTCCTTGCTGTTTGACTTACTCTGTCAAGGTTTCTAAGTTCAGATTCCGAACAGTGAGAACTGATTGGCCACGGTCATATTTGTACACGAGGCCACAGGTTGCTGCTGGCCAGTTTACATGGATGACTTGTTTAGCATATAGTCTTTATCAAGCACCCTCTGGCTTGTTTCATTCTTTTGATATACCAAAAGTACAGGCACTCCTGATCATCTGCCCATTTCTTCACTTAGAGTCTAATTTCTTTCCCAGTTCTGAGGGAAAAGGGTTACCTACAGTGAGCTGTCTTGGTAGGTGAGCAAGCCCAGATCCTGATCTTTTCTTATATCCAGTGAAACTGAGTCTCAGCATCTGATTAAAGTAAAATACTCCAGACCCTTGCTTCAAATAAAGCTTACCTTAGAAACTGAACTATTTCTCTAAGTGAATTTTTAAATACAGAAAAAAAAAAACCTGTTCTTTTTATATGCACATACAATATATAAATGCATAGGAAGAAATTCAGAAGGGCACACCTGGAAATGCTTATTTCATAGAGGACTGGATTGGTACACATTAGTTGTTATTATTTTGAAAAGAAATACTATTCTCTGAAACAAAGAGGAAAAAAAATTGTGTCTACCTATTTTCTTCAAGGAATTTATCATTAAATTCCATAGTGGTTCTGAACATTCATTTGGGAAGAGGGGGCTACCACTAATGTTTCCTATTTAACCAAATTTCCTAAGCTTATCTGTAAAAAATGTTTTTTTGTGGTTATAAGGGACTAGAAGAAGTCCAAAGATCAAATCATTCACTTCTCTCACATTACCACATGTTTATCTTCCTTAGTGAGAGGTAATGTTTAAGTGTTGTACTGAAAGCAACAAGATTTGGGTTCTAGTTTTGGCTTTGCTACGAATATGCTGGGGGGGGGGAGCCTTAGACAAATCGCTTTCTTTGTAAAATGGTGAATTAGACTAAAACAGATATTCTGATTACTATAAGATTTGCAAAGATGTATCAAGTTTTATAAAGTCCATTCTATGGAGAAACGTCTCTTAATCACTTCTGAAGGGCTGCGAATCTAAGCGCAAGACAACAAATTCCCTTTCATTCAGCATTGAACCCTCGCCTCATGCGTGGTATTAGGATGCACTCCAAATCTCAGGCGCTCACTCGCCAGGGTTTCGACGGATTTGCAAAAGTCCTTTCACTCAAGAAACGTTTCATTTTTCTTGGCCGTAGCCATTCCCCAAAGTGGCAAGGTGTAACTGCCGTCAACAGTCACCAAACCACTAGTAAGAAGAAGACATACCTGCTGTGAACGCGGAGGTGACACTACAGTTCCCAGCATGCCTCTCTTTCCCACCGCCGCCCTCTCCCGCCCCCGCTCCAGGATTCCCGCGGGCCGCGACTTGCAGTCCCAGTCCACAGCCGTGGGCGGCGGGGAAGCACTCTAAAAATATGCTTTTCCCACTAGTAGGCCAGGAGCCCTCAAGTCCCAACTAAAATCTTATGCGACTCACTAGGGTTTACCCTGCTCAGAGGCGAATTCCCTTCTTCCAGATCTCCTCAGATTTACATACAGCCCGGGCGGGACCACGCCCCGGAAGTAGCGTCAAGTCGCCCCGCCGACAGCCAAGAGCCTTCCAGCCACTCCGAGAGGGGCTGGGACAGGCGGGGCGGGCTTGGGGGAGTGGTTCAGAGGCGAGGTGGACGGGGGCGGATCCGGCGTCCCAGCGCCTGGGGCGGAGTCACAGCACGGGGCCGCGCGTCTGGGTGGCGGCGAGGCCGCGCCCGTGGGGAGAGGCGGCTGCGGCTGCTAGTGGGGAAGGGGGGTGAAGGAGGAACCGCGAAGGGGGGGCAGGGCGAGCGGAGAGCCTTGTTTGTGAGGCGGTGGCGGCGTCTCCAACGAAAGAGGAGGGCGGGGAAGGAGGATGGAGCAAGCTGGGGGTTGGGGTTGGCGCTAGCCGCAGCGGCTCGCCTGGTACTGTGGGAGAACGGCGGCTGCTCCTGAAGTTGTGTGGTCGGGAGCCGGGTTGGTGCTGCCGCTGCCGCCGCCTTAGGCGGTGGGGAGGAGCAGGGAGCGGCGAGGCTTGGCGGGGGTCGGTAGGGAGAGGAAGGGCTGGGGAAGCGAGCTGGGGAAGACTGAGCGGGCTCTGCGCCGGGCGGGCGGGCGGCGGCGGGGGGGCCAGCCACCGCAGCCGGGGGGACGCGGGAGGATGGAGCAAGTGGAGATCCTGAAGAAATTTATCCAGAGGGTCCAGGCCATGAAGAGTCCGGACCACAATGGGGAGGACAACTTCGCCCGGGACTTCATGGTAAGTCGTTCCCCTTGCTGTCGCCTGCTCTCGCCTGCACCGGAGCCCACCACCGCCTCGCCCGGCCGGCCCGGGCCGCCAGCGCTTTGTGTGCGGCTGTGAGGAGAGGGGCGGAGGGGGCGCGCACCAACTCCTAGGGCCGGGTTGTTTTGGAGGCCGGCGGGAGGTGAGACTGCCTTCGTCCCTCGGCCTCCTTCCCTCCCCTCACGCTTTCGCGGCCCCCTCCGCGGGCGGCCAGGGCGCGAAGGGAGCGGCCCCCGCCGAGCCCGCACTCTGCACAGCCGCCCGCGACCACCTATTGTTTCTCGGGCCGGGAGCCGGAGGAGACTGAGGTGCAGACCCAGGGCTGGGGGACTCGTCTCTCCAACCCCACTCCCCATCCAGCCTGCCCCTCCTTGTAGGGTCGAGGCAAGGTGTCTACCCAGGGAGGAGAGCAGATCGCGGCTGATGGAGGAAGGGGGATGTTGAGGTTAGCATTAACTCGTGGGGTCCCTTTGCTCAAGCTGGCCTCAGAAGTGGGCAGGGTAGGAGTTCTGCCGTTTTGGGGTTCGCAGTTATTATCTCCAAGGCTTGGGAAAGGATTGTCCGTAGGGAATCCCGTGGCTTGCCCAGTTCCATTTACCCTCGTCCCATCTCTTGTCTCTTGAGACTCAGGTTTGAGATGGCGTTGGAGTCATTATGACTTTAGGTTAGAGGGGTAAGTGTGTGTGTGAAGGGGTGGTTATCCTGAAGGAAGCCTACTTCGGACTCCCTTAGGGGATATTGTGGAAGGCGGAGGGGATGTGACTATCACTTCCTATCCGGGGTGGGGGTGGGGAACTTGGGAACAATAGTCCTGGTGGGGCGGAGGCAACAAAACGGGCCGAATCCCTGAACTGGGAGATAACCTTCTCAGTCTCCCGCCCCCCCCCTTTCCGCCCTCTGCTTGGGCAGGCTGGCTGGAGGGGAGGTTAAAAGTCTTGTTCGTGAAATTGCTTTAGATACATCACTTATGAGTGGGTCAGATCCAAAGGCGTGGGACCAGAAGTCGACTTCCTACATTGCCCCCCCCACCTTTTATTTTTCTGCTGGACAATGTTCCCTTTAGGGTTGTTTCTCGGCTTAGGAGGCGGTGGTTGCGGCTGCTGCTCCTACGGATATTGCGCAAGACTGGGGCGTTGGAAACTCTGGAGGTCTGGGGAATGGAAAAGGAAGTGGGACTTTGGGAAGTGGTTGCTCCTTAGCCTTGGCGGGGTTTGGGAATGGGAAATAAGCTAGGGAAAATTTTGCTCCTGGGCAAGATACACCTCTGAGAATAATCACTTAACTCTGAAATTCTTGGTTGTAAAAAGTATACACAGTTAATGTCTTTAAAAATGAATGAGCAGCAAACATTGGCTAGTTTTTGTTTCAAAGTACAGTTTAATTGTTTACAAGGTGCAGGTGAAATGACTTTTAGCACTGAAATACTTTTTCACATTTTAAAGAGACTACGATCTAGTAAAGTTTTAGCATTAAAATTGTTAACAACTTATAAAATAGATCATTGACCTTATACAATATTATAGTAGTATTGTTGAGCTTTGTGATTCCCGCCTTCCTAGACCAATAATAGAGGATAGGAGTAAGATTTTGTATCTTTTGAAAATGGGAAAATATAGATAAAATTTTAACATTTTAAACATTTTCTGTTGATATTTAGCCTATATATTTTTGAAAAATTAATTTTTGATCCGAGGAAGGTAAAGAAAAAAGGACATTTTCTCTTCTTACTAGTGAGACTTTTTATTGTGTTGGTACCTTTTGGATAGTCACTTAACAGTAATTGGATGGAGTCCCCTTTTTGCTACTTTTTAGCAAATAGAAAATATTTACTTAGGATAGTTTAAAAGTTTAAAACTAGTTTTTTACAGTCTTATTTTGGAAGAAGAGGTGGTGTGGTCCTTGGTCACTTCTAGTTTGCATGCTAGTCATCTTGTTATCCCTGGGCATATCCTGTCAGGAAAGAGCATTGTTTGGTGATGAAGGCCATCAGGACAGGTGCCCAGTCTCTGAACTTCTGTACAGGGGAAGTAGCCTTGGGGTTCATGCTTTGGGGATGAATCAGGGATTCCTATTGGAGAGTTCATTTCTGAAGGACTGAATGAGTTTCTTTTTTCTTCCATAATACCTAGGGATAGCTAGGTGATTCCACATTCGAGATTTGATGACTAAGGCTATTCTTTTATAGTGCTTACTTTTTTTATTCCATGACTTGATAAGCAATAGCTATAATTAAGACTGATAGATGGTGCCACTTTTTCCCTTGACTGGAAGGCTGGAGGGAAACCACGTCCCCTTTGCCATGGAAAGAGAATAGAAGATCAGCTAATAATTCTAAGTGTTCTGTTATTTTTAAATTCTTAGGTGGATCAAAATGCATTTTAAAATTTTAGCATTTTAGAACCGAGCCTTAGAAATAATCTAGCTATTATAATCCTATTCAATTATGAAGTACTAGTGTTCATTATTTCAAATTTGGAGATTATAGAATAATAATTAATAATGCCTTACTCTTAGGAAAGTGGAGTCGATGTCCAGACTGTGTTCTTCCCATTGTTGTATCCAGCCTTCCTAGTCCCATCACCCAAAGGCCGTCTCTGTTAATTAAAAACATTAAGTGTTTTTAATCTGTGTGATCATGCTATATATTTCATTTTATATTGTTGGGTATTTTTTTTCAACTTAACATTTTGATAAGTGTTTTTCATTTGTAAAAATCATTTCAGTGACTGTATAATATTTTACTTGGCAACTATTTTATAGCTTAACCATTTCCTTGTGGTTGAATGTTTAGGCCATTTACTTTCTATTACATATTATAATTCTGTATTGGACATTTATTGTAAAACTTCCTTATTTTGGATTGTTGCACAAGATATCTTCCAGTAGTGGAAGTACTAGGTCAAAGAATATAAATATTTAATACATTTTATAAATAACTTTTTGAAGAAGTTGTATCAGTTTATACAACTCTCAGTAATGCATGAATGTTCATTTAATTATCTTGATCTTTGATAATTTGATGGTTGGAAAATGGTATCTTGTATTAATTTGAATTTTTTGATGACTAGTAAGGATAGAAAATTTTCCACCTGTCATTAGCTATATTTTGGGTTGTCTATTCTTGGCCTTGGTGTGTTGTATACTCCCCGGCCCACCCCTAAAGAGGAGAAAACTAAGATACTGAGATGGTGTAAACTACAGCACCAAGATGATTATTTATATGTTGAAGGTTAAACATCTGATTTGTGGCAGATCCAGAACTCAATTTCAACTGTCATGACTTTTAAGTCTTCTTTACAAGATGGCAGTCAGTGATCATGACAAGCAAATGTATGTGGTAGAGTGGTATGTATTCATGTTTGACAGACCTGGATTTTACGCCATCTCTTTCATTGTCTAGCTGTTTGACCTTGGGCAGACCACTTAGAAGAAAATGGGATGACTGATTTGTCTCATATTTTAAAGAAGAAAAATGCTACATACTTCACAGGTCTGAGGTATGGGACTGATATTTAGGGTCATCATCTAACACATTATTGTGCTAAGGTCTGTGTAGACTCATATAGCTGATTTATGTAGTCAGTTACAGATAACTAGACATAGAAGGAAAGAGGTATCTGGGCTTTTGTTTTCAATCATTCTCTTGTGCTTTTTAAAGCTTTATAATATCTAGGGGCACCTGGCTGGCTCAGTTGGTTAGGTGGCCAACTCGATCTCAGCTCTGGTCTTGATGTCAGGATGATGAGTTCAAGCCCCCCCCCCCCCCCCATTGAGCTCCATGCTATGCATAGAGCCTACTTAAAAATATGTAAGTAAATAAATAAAGGTTTATAATGTCTAAAACATTGAAATAAGAAGTAGATTTCTTTTGATTAGGCTAATATTTATCTGGTTTACATTTAATGCTTGGGTATTAAAAAAATCATAAAAGATGACACTTAAGCTACAAGCAAATACAGCAGTTTCAGCTTAAAAACCAGTTCTCTCTCCATTTCTGAAGGTGAAAACAAAAATATAATAAGTGAATTCAGTGGAGTATTTAAAAACAGGATGCAGTAGAGGTGTGAATTCTAGTACTTTTTTGTGAAATATTGGGAGGAGAGTAGTTAAGGACATTTTTCTAAGGCTAACCTGAGGTATAATAGCAAGCGATGCATCCTATGTTAAAATGCTATTTAAAATAATTTTGAGGGGTGCCTGGATGGCTCAGTGGGTTAAAGCCTCTGCCTTCTGCTCAGGTCATGATTTCAGTGTCCTGGGATGGAGTCCCGTATCGGGCTCTCTGCTCAGCAGGGAGCCTGCTTCCCCCTCTCTCTCTGCCTACTTATGATCTCTCTCTCTCTCTGTCAAATAAATAAATAAAATCTTTAAAAAAATAATTTTGATGTTTTAAAATAATCTGAACTTCATTTATCTATCAGAGATACTCAAGAACTACTATAGAAGTTATCCATTTCAAGGGATTATTATATAGAACCATCTGTTCTACAAATAGTAATCCTGACAGAACTGTTCAAAACAACCATTCTGTTTGCTTTGTTATGATTAAATAATTGTTAGATGGTTTTTATTTCACTACACTAATGTTAGTGAGTTTACAAATTATTTTAAGTGGAAATTCACATTTTTCGTCCCTTTTATGTACTAAACATTGTGCCAGGTACTTTACACCCTGTCTTACTTAACATGTCAACAATTTATGAGGTAGATATAACCTGTATTTTACACATGAGGAAGCACACTCTGAGAAGTTAAGTATTCTGCTTGACTTTAAAACCTCTGTTCTTTTTTTAAAAGTTTATTTATTTCAGTAATCTTTATACCCAACATGGGGCTCCAACTCACGTCCTGGAAAATAAGAGTCACATGTTCCTCCAACTGAGCTAGCCAGGCACCCCAAAAACTCAGTTCTTTTTGTTCTGTTTCTCCAGGATACCTCTGAGGTCCTTTGGGACCTGACTGGGACTAGGGTAGTGGTAGAGTGTGCATCACTATGCAGAGGGATGGAGGTTTTAAAGCTGAACATGTTTGGGGCGCCTTGGTGGCTCAGTTGGTTGAGTGTTGGACTCTTGGTTTTGGCTCAGGTCATGATCTCATGAGTCCAGGGATCGAGCCCTGTGTTGGGCTCAGCATGGAGTCCGCTGGAAATTCTTTCCCTCTGCCCCTCCCTCCACGGGCATGCTTGTGTGAGTGCACACTCTCTCTCTCTCTCTCTCAAATAAATAAATAAATCTTTAAAAACAACAAAGTTGAACATGTTTAGGGGAGGTAGATAACCACCTGTAACGCAGCAATTAACACCTTTTGGTCTGAAGAGTCCTTTACATTCTTAAAAATTATCGAGGGCCCCAAAAAGCTTTTATTTACTGTACTACAAATTAAAAACAAATATTTTTAAAAATAATCCACTTTAAGATAATAATAAACCCTTTCTGTATTAACTATATAATAATTATTCAAAACAAAAAGTAATTAGTGAGAAGAAGCATTATTTTTATATTTTTGCAAATTTCTTTAATGTCTGGCTTAATAGAAGAGAACTGGATTCTCATATCTGCTTCATTCATATGGTTGCAATGTTACATTTCACATAGCATGACATGTCATATACTCTAGAAAACTCCACTGTACACTCCTAAGAGAATGAAAATAATTTTTAAAAATTACTATGTTAAGGTCTGTGTGTTCTCATATTTGCAGGTGAGGAAACATAACTTAGTCTTATTAGGAAAAGAGTTTTAACTTCATGGACTCGCTGAAATGGTCAAGGGATAGGCTGTCCCTGAACCATACTTTGAGAACCATTGAAGTAAGGTATGGTAAGGGCTAATGGTGATGCTGAGAAAGTTAGGTAGGGGTTAGATTGTGAAAGTTCTTGCATCTATGCTATAATTTATTCAATAGTTCAATACCAGCGCTTTTGAATAGTTCTATACTACAACTCTTTGAGTCACCTGGACAGCAGGCAGGTGTTAATACACATAGTAACTGAACATTCTAGCAGTGTTTCCCCACCTCCACCCACTCACCCCCCACCCCAGCCTGCTTTAGTATGATTCTTCACTTCTATCATTCAGATAGGTTCAAGTAGAAAAGCTAAGAATCACTACTATGGGTCTCTGGAGAGCCACTGTATGTTTTAACAAGAGTAAGCAGTCATTTGACAGATTTGTGTTTTAGAAAGTTGATTCTGGTGGCAGTATTAAGGATGGAATTAGTGATGAAGGAGAGTGTTTTGAAAGCTGTTGAAATAGAAGTGATATGAGGGCCTGAACTTAAAAACTAAGCGGAATATAGAGTATATATATGATCTGATAAGGATTAAGAAAGAAGTCTCAATGACTCGCTAGATGTGGGTAGTCAAGGAGAAAGGAATATTTGCAGTATGATGCCAAGGTTCCTAGTTTGGTATACTATCACCCAAGTTAGAAGATACATTTGGTATGGTTCGGAGTACCGGAGGAGAAGGAAGTAGAGGGGACCAAGCAGAAGATGATTGGAGGAAATTTCAAGGTAGAAGAGAATTAGTTTAGTTTTAAATGTGGTAAACTGAGGTGCCTGAGATACTGAGTAGAAATGTAGAGCTCAAGAGAGCTGACAGGATGTAAATATTTGGAAGTCGTCATATAATCATGTAAGCATGGGAGTAAGTTTATTCAGATGAGCATACAGAGTGACCAGCTTTAGATTGGAGAGCAGCAGCATTAAAAGAGCAGCCTGAAAAAGAGGTGCCAGTGACTGTCCCTAAGAAGGTGTGCTCAGAGAGAAGGAAACGGAACCCAGAGGATGTCAGAAAAGCCTGGGAGAGTTTCAGGAAAGGAGTAGTTGGCAAAATCAAATACTTCTTCTGGAGGACTGGTAAGGTGAGGTTGAGAATCTACCCATTCTCTTTGCCAAGTAGGAGTGATTTGGTGACCACAAAAAGTGGTTTGGGTGGGATATGGGAAGAATCTAAATTATAGTTAATTGAGGAGAAAATAGGTAAAATGGGTATAAATTCTTAACATTTTCTTTCTTCTTTTTTTTTCTTAAAGATTTTATTTATATATTTGACAGAGAGAGATCACAAGTAGGTAGAGAGGCAGGCAGAGAGAGAGGGGGAAGCAGGCTCTCTGCTAAGCAGAGAGGCCGATGCGGGGCTTGATCCCAAGACCCTGAGATCATGACCTGAGCTGAAGGCAGAGGCTTAACCCACTGAGCCACCCAGGCGCCCCAATTCTTATTAACATTTTCATTTAACGTTCTGAAAGAAGATGGTAGAAACTAGAGGAAAGCAGATTGAAGGAGAGCTCCCCTCCACACCCTGCTTTTTTTTTTTTTTTTAAGATAAGATAGGTGCAGTATTTTCCATCTTTCTTAACTACATGTGTGTCCTCTTTTGTGAAATGATTGCTGTTTAAATATAATTTTAAAAGACAGATAACAAGAACTTGTCTTTTGGTTGAATGAGACCTCTGAGGTCTTTTTTTTTTTTTTTAAGATTTTATTTATTGATTTGACAGAGATCACAAGTAGGCAGAGAGACAGGCAGAGAGAGAGGGGGAAGCAGGCTCCCCGCCAAGCAGAGAGCCAATGCGGGGCTCGATCCCAGGACCCTGAGATCATGACCTGAGCTGAAGGCAGAGGCTTTAACCCACTGAGCCACCCAGGCGCCCCGAGACCTCTGAAGTTTTTTATTTAAAGTTTGGATTTGAAATGTTAGAAAAAAGGAAGGAAAGACAGAAAACCTGGAAGATTTTATGCTACACAGCCTAAATAAGTGTAAAAAATTTCATTGTTAAACTGTTTAATATTGTGGCTTGTAGGTATTTTAAAAATATTGATTTTTAAAAATCAGTAACAGCTTTTTGAGAGGTAGTTCACCTTCTATAGATTTGCCTCATATAAATGGAATCATATAATACGTGGTGTTTCGTGACCAAGTTCTTTGACTTAATATAATGTTTTCAAGGTTCATCCATGTGTTGCTGGAATCAGAAATATTTCATTTTTTATGACTAAATAATATTCCACTGTATGGATATATCACATTTTGTTCATCCATTCATCCATTGATGGACATTTGAGTTGTTTCCACTTTTTGGAATCTTTTCTTTGTATAATAATACATACAATAGAATATTTTGTATTTTTAAATAATGCTACTATGGACATTTATGTACACATTTTTGTTAGAATATACGTTTTCCTTTATCTTGGATATATACCTAGGAGTAGAATTAATGAGTGAATTAATGAGTGACATGGTAACCGTTGAACATTTTGAGGAACTACTAGACTGGAGTTCACATTTTACATTCCCACCAATTTCTCTACATCCTCACTAACACTTGTCTTCTTTTTGATTATAGCAATCCTGGTGGGGTGAAGTGTATCTTGTGATTGGCTTGTAGGTTTTTAAAATATCTTAGTAAGTTTATATAAATGGTGCTGTATGTTTAGTGTGTCTTTCAAACCTAGAGTGATAGGAAATATTTTCTGTTTTTACATTTGCAACTGGATACCCATCCAAACATACTTTGATTCTACTTAACTTTGCAAATGGAAATAAACTTTTAAGAAACTCTCCCCACATGGCTTACCAGAGACAGCATGCTACAAATTTAAAAGTGTCAATTTTCAAAAATGTCTTACTATATGTATTTACTTTTAGAATACTGTTAGCTTTTTTCCCTTCAATATTTGACATTTAGTTTGGAAAAGGTTTTTGACAGTGAAACTGAAAGTAAGACATTAACATTTAGATAGATTAAAAATTTCTTGTTCATATGTTAAACACTTCTGTGTTTCTATAGCACTCAGTTCATTAGATTCATAAACATTTACATTTCTGACTTCCCCGGACTGAGAGCCTCCAGGGCTAGCAACTGGGGCTTAATTATCTCTGTATCCTTATTGCTTAATATAGTGCCTGGCACTTAATAGGCATTAATGGCCATTGCATGAGCAGAAATTGTAGTGAGCTTAAAACTGTAAGACAGAGATTTATTCTTCAGATGGATTCTTCAAATGGTCCAAGGGGCTTGTCTTCTTAGACGAGCATGAGAACTGCCTTTCCCCCTTTTATGCGTACACACTTGGTGTGTGCTTATGCAATGTGCTTGTGTTTTCAGTATCCACTGAAAAAGAAAATATGAAATAAAGTACTAGACTGCATTCAGGAAAACTTTTAGATAAATAGGGTTTTATTAATTGTAATATCTTCTGGATAAATATGAAAAATAGTACATATTTTTCTCCGGACACTGGTTGGTATGCATAAGGATTCAGAGAACCACTTAAAGTAACTGCTTATGTATCCCCCCACCCCGTGAATCATACTTGGGAAACATTATCTTAGAATAGTAATTTTAATAAAATACCTACTTTTAACTTTTGATTTTAAATTTCATAAATAAAATCCAGATATGGGGTGCCTGGGTGGTTCAGTAGGTTAAGCAACTGCCTTCGGCTCAGGTCATGATCCCAGGGGATCGAACCCCGCATCTGGTTCCCTGCTCAGTAGAGAGCCTGCTTTTCCCTCTCCCTCTCCCTGTCTCTCTGTCAAATAAATAAATAAATAAATCTTGAAAAAATAAAATAAAATCCAGATATCATGTTACTGGCATTTCTTCAAAAATAGTGGTATCTTGTAACTTGTGGGTGTTTTGGGAGTGATTACAGCAATAGCTGTTGTTCTCTTCTTGCCTCATCCAATCCATTCCACATATCATACTCACTTTCCTAAAATACCATTTTCAAGTGTTGGCATCTGTGGGATAATAGAAAGCATACTGGTTGTAAAATCAGGATATGTGAATTTTAGTCCTTATGTTGCTGCTTAGTTTTGTTTTCTTTAATATGTTTATGTAGTACTGTATTGGAAACATGGTTTTATTTTTGGGGTATCTGGGTGGTCAGTTGGTTAAGCTTCGTAACTCTTGATCTCATCTCAGGTCTCCATGTTGGGGTTGTGAGTTCAAGCCCCACATTGGGCTCCACACCTAGCATGGAGCCTACAAAAAAAGAAAGAAAGAAACATGGTTTTATTTTTATCAAAAAAATATAAGTTCAAAAACAACTCAAGGCTCCCTTTGATGATCATTAAAATGATTAGAATTTTAAATGTCTAAGCCAAATCAAACATCAGATCCAAGCTCTGCTTATTTTCAAACTGTAATTGTATGCTGTCTTCCCAATTTCCCTTTCTCCTTTCCTTCCAATTTTGTAACTTTTGCCTTTGTTTAGAATCACAGACCAGTAGTATAAAGTCTACACTTAGCTTGGCATTCCAGAGCCTTAACATAGTCTCACGTTACATTTGCAGTGTTAAACTCCTATACTACGTATTATATATATCCGCTTCCCTCTAGAATAAGCTATAGTCCTTGAGCATACCCACTGAATGAGTGAAATCTTATCTGTTGTACTATTAAACATACTTTTTCCATTTCTTAGAAAACTTCCCTTATAGACCAGTACTTTAAAGATCAAAACACTAAAAATTGGGGCGCCTGGGTGGCTCAGATGGTTAAGTGTCTGCCTTCGGTTCAGGTCATGACCTCCAAATCCTGGGATCAAGCCCTGTGTCAGGCTCTCTGCTGAGGAGGGAATCTGCTTCTCCCTCTGCCTCTGCCTCTCCCCCTGCTCATGCTCTCTCTCTGTATCTCTCTGTCTCAAATGTATAAATAAAATCTTAAAAAAAGAAAAACTAAAAATTTAGAATGACTCTATCACGTTTACCCTGAACTCAGAAGCAAAAATATAATTAATTCCCACTTTCTGGGGTAAATATTTTAGCCCAGTTTATCTTAAGGACTTCTCCATCATAATATCTCATTGTAATGATATCTCTATTAATAATACTTCTATTGTAATAATATCTCCATTGTAAAGTTTGATTTTTAATGTCATGGAAAAAAGCCTTACATTAGATTTGAGTTTAAGACTTGCCTATTATAAGTCCAGTGATACGCAGTTATCCTACACCTTAAGACCCTAAGTTTCTTCCAAATAGTTGAACTTCTCTTCCAACATTTCATATTTCCTGTAGTATTTTTATTTTTATTTTTTTAACCTGTAGTATTTTTAAATTCTTAAGTTCTTTAGATTGTAAAAAAATTCTTTAGATTCATGCAGTCGAACCCTGACAATTAATCTTCTCTATGAAATACACGAAAGTCCTGTTTCCATTTGTTTATTATTATACTGTCTATGAACAGGTTTATGGTAGATATAAGTAGTTGGTCCCTCAGAGTTTTTCCTATAGAATGTGGAACGTGGATCATGTTAATCTGGAACGTGGATCAGAGGCTTTGGGATATATGCTAATTATATGCTAATCTACATTTCTTGGAATAACTGCTCTTAGATGTAATCTGCATTTGAAAAGCTATTTAACAACATTTGAGTCACTACCCTTGTAGGCTTTGAAGGAATGCAAAAATGTATCCCCGTCATTTTTCCATGATTCTTGCCATCCACTCTTTGTATATAAGATATTCCTGGAGTGCCCACTATGGTCTAGGTAGTGTGTAGAATTGGCAATTGAAAATATGACAGTCATTTTCCTCAAGAAGTTTACCAACTGTGAACAGACTTGTGAGAAGCAGCAAGAAGTTTTTCTGGGGGCATTGGATGAGATTCAGGGGGTCTGTGAACCTTTTCAAATCATACATAATATTTTGTATATAAGCCCATTTTTGGGGGTGGGGTAGAGAAGGTTCATAGCTTTTAGATTCTCAAGGGGCTTGGGTTCCAAAAACCTTAGAACTTCTAGGCTAGTAGATAGCAAGGTTTGGAATCACACAGGAATTTTTATCCTGTCTGTGCTATGATTATAAGCAGGCTATCTGGGGAAATTGTGGATATAATACCTAACTGGATGGACCAAGAACAAGAGAGTTTGTATGTAAAGCTACTAACATAGTATACAAGGTACTCAGTAGTAATTCAAGATGTCTTATTATTCCAGTGGAAGTGTATTCAATATTTAAACCTTAGAGTGAGGATATGGACTGTTTCAGCAAAGAGACCACATTTGAGCTGACTCTTGAAGGAAGAGTGTCAGATGGACTAACATAAAAGGCATTTCAGATTATAGGAAACTAATAGTGCTTACAAACACATAGAGATAAGAATTTTGGGTTTTAGGGGCGCCTGGGTGGCTCAGTGGTTAAAGCCTCTGCCTTCGGCTCAGGTCATGATCTCAGGGTCCTGGGATCGAGCCCCGCATCAGGCTCTCTGCTCAGCGGGGAGCCTGCTTCTCCTTCTCTCTCTGCCTGCCTCTCTGCCTACTTGTGATCTCTCTCTCTGTGTCAAATAAATGAATAAAATCTTAAAAAAAAAAAAAATTAAAAAAAAAAAGAATTTTGGGTTTTAGATGAGAGGAACAGAGTGGCAAAGTATAAATAAAAAATAAGCATAGTCCATATACTGAGATAATAAGAGGGGCTTTGCAAAGGGAGAACAACTTAAATGCTGAGTATTCGATGAATATGAAGTTGGCCTTTGCATTCCTGAGTGTTTTGGTGAGAGTATTTTGATGTCTCATTATTATGGCATAGTTGTTTATTCTTACAGTGTACGATTTGGTTGGTATGAAAGATCTTCTTAAAACTGAGTTCCAGCTATATGGTCAGTATTCTTAAATCTGGTAATTTTATGTTATCTCAGATATATAAAATAGTACTCTGTTTATATAGTTCTTAAATGGTTAGATTAGGGTTTTTCATTGGCTTCTGTTAAAATTGCTCTGTAAAAAAATTACATTAAAATCTTTAGGACCTACACATATTATTTATAGTGATAGACCTCTTGCTTAGTTTGGATTTCTTATCAAATGTGAGTTTTGCATAAGATAACTCAAGAGGTTTTGAGACTACACATTTGGGACCAGAACCAAAGTGAGAAACTGAAAGGAGTTCTAGAGTCCATGATATAAACATGTGGAGAATAGCTTTTCTGGATACCTTCTTCTCACATTATGTACAATGGATTTACTCATAAGTTATAGACCTTTTGATGTTAAAAGAGACATTAAAACTGTTTAAAAATTAAGGAGCTTATTGCATGTTTTACAATGAGAAGTTGGCAGAGCCAGGTTTTCCCAAGTTATAAAAACAGATGCTTCTTTTATGACATGATGTTGCCTAGGTCAACAATTGCATTCTTACTATTTAGAGAAAAAGTCAATAAAAAAAGTGGGACATGAGAAATACAGGGCAATTCTTTGTTGGTATAGGTTTTTGTTTGCAGGCTATTTCCAAACTAGCTTATGTGAAAAAAAAAAAAAAATTGTAATAGAATACTGCCGTTGAGCTTCTAGAAGGACAGGAATCAAGAAATGGAGAGCTGTCTCTAGCCTTTTCTCTTCACAGCCCCTTTTTCTACGATTTATTAGTTTCTGTGTGTCTAGAGGGCTGTTTGGACACTTGTCTTTGCTTCTTTGCACCTGCTTTATTCTTCTCTATGCATTTTGGCTTTCACTGTTTGGGACTGCATATTCTGAATAAAGGCATCCCTTTTGCTGTCTAACCTATCTTATTCAGTTTATTTCAGTTTAGGGTAAGAGAGCAGAAAGACTAGAGTTGCACCATCTCATTTTCACATTCCTGAAAGAATCATTTGACTTGCCAGTGAGAGGAGTATTGTGTGAGGTGACCAAGGTAGGGAGCTTGTTCAGGTGTATGTAAGGGAAGGGACTTTTCTTAGGGAAAGAGAATGGTAGTTTACTAACTAGGCAGGCAGTCTGAAGAGTACCTAGTATAAAAATCCTTGAAGCAAAACCGAAAAAAAATTATGTTAACTATTAAGGTTTTGGCCCCGAATAAATTTCTGCCCACTTTCTTTCAGAGAAGGGAAAAAGAAGCATAAAGAGTTCTTATGACCTGAAAGAACATTCTGTTGGCTCTGGTAGAGCATTATTTCACATACACAGTATATGTTAAGCATTAGACAAATTTTCGTTTGTGTGAAAACTAAAATTAAGCTGCACAATTTATGGTATCTAAAATTTAAATTGTATTTTTTAGTGTTAAAATATGGAACCAGAACATTACCTTCTTGTAAGTAAATACTATTCTAAAGGTCAATTTTACTGAAGTATTGTGTCTAGCCATTCTTTGTTCACTCTTTGACAATAAATCCGAAATATATCACTATCTGAAAGACCAATATATTTTCTTCATAATAGATTGTGCATCAATAAATCTATAGTTCCTTTAGTTCCCAAATTATATAAAAATTAAGTGTTGTAATATATTTCCTTATTGTCAATGTGCCTGTCCTGTGTATCTGCTTGCCTCATGTCTCTCTCTGCCACCTTTTGTCTACTCTCTATCTTCTCTGTCCATTGACCTGTTTGTGCCTGAGATTTGTTAATGTGTGTTGGAAATGGGTTAGAAATAGATCAGGATGTACTGTGTAATTTAGAAATTTCCTGTTATTTATGCCTAGTGTTTGTAATTCTTTACCTTTTTTTTTTTTTTTAAATAAGCTCTACTCCCAACATGGGGCTTGAACTCAGAGCCCTGACATCAAGAGTAACATGCTCTACCGATTGAGTCACCCAGGCATCTGTGTAATTCTTTACTTTTAATACAGTAAATAGTTTATACATAAATGGCAAGGAGGAACATAGAGTAGATGGAGATCAATAATAGGATTCTGTAACTTAAATAACTGGGTATGTTCAAGCATTTAATGCTAAACCTATTCACTGGCATTATTAGGTGTTCAACATAAAAAATTTTTCTTGTTTAATTTGTAATATGGATAATAGAAGATTATTAAGGTAAGAGAAATGTGGTTTTAATGCTTAATATACCAGATGCTTTAAGTCTTTTCATTTTGTGGAAAAGTAAGGAGGATGGGTATTTTAATAATTCAAAAGCTTGAAACAAAAAATTTTTATTTGTGAAAATCAACATTCATAGGAACTATTATTTCCTTTCTTGGTTGAGGAGTTAGGTAGGCATTGGCTAACCCCACATCCTCAGCCTCTCTTCATTCCTTTAAACCCCCCGCCCCCATTATAATTTGATTTCAAGGTCTACCATTTTGCTAAAATAGCATTTACTGTGGTTGCCTCACATCTCCTGGACACATCCAGTAGATTCTTTACAGTAGTATGTTTGTTGATGCCTCTTTAGCATTCAGCACCGTTCACTATCTTTTTCTTTTTTTAAGTCCTTGCCTTGATGTTGAAGCACCATTTATACTTGTTTTTTTATTTTTTTTTATTTTTTTTAACCTACCTCTTTAAGTCTCTCTCCACTAATAGTGGCTCAGATGCAACATACTTTCTAATTTTTACCCTGGTAGGTCTGATGGGAAATATAACAGAATACTTGAATATTTAGAAATGAGAAGGAATCTTACTAATCCTGTAAAACTGACTATAGTGATATGCTTTACTCTAATGTTGCTAAAGAGTCTCAAAGAATAATAACGTACTGATTATTTTCTCATACTCTACATTTTTGTGATGACTAACAGATTATTTTTAAAGTATTTTTGGAAAATGTAACTTAATCTAAACTACAAGTATAGGATGAATACTTAACTAATACACTTAACTTTCTGTTATCACTCTATTATATGCCAGTTTTTATATTATTTACAGGCCATATATTGGTTGCAAACGATATGTTGTTTATGCCATATCTAATATTTTCAAGTATGCCCTAGAATTATCTCACCATTTATTATTTTTCTTATTAAAGGAGGTTTAGAAAATTTTATTTTAACATAGAACATGGATTGAATAGATATATAAATTGTCACTGTTTTATCTTTAAAATATGTTGTAATTAAGAAAACTAAGAAAAATAATCTTTGATACTGGTGGGAGGGACTTTAATTATAGAAGGTCAAGAATGTGTAGATGTCAAGAAAGAAAAGACCAGATAGAACAGAAGCATATCTTTGTGATATATTTGATTTTAGCAATTTGAGTGGCTGGTGTTAAGTTATATTGGATACTCCAGCAAATCTGGATTAAAACTGTTGCCATTACTTACAAATCTATGTAATTTTGAGTAAGTTATTTAAGCCACTCTCAATCTGAGTTTCCTTATTCATAAAACAGGAGTATTTTACAGTGTGAGAATTAGTAATAATATGAATAAAGAACATAATGTAGTGTTAGATGTTATTCTAAATAAATGATAGTTAGAAATGAAGAATGATTAAGGACATTAAGTGAGAAGTAAAATGTGAAGGGAAAAGGCAACCCCTTGCTCTTTTTCTCTTTTGGACCTCTTTGATGATAGAGAAAAAAAATAATGTATCTAATGTAATTATCTGACGATATCATTGATAGTAACTTAAGAGTTTTGACTTTATCCTCTAAGCCAGTGATCTCTAAACTTTTGATTATAGTAAAAATTTTTAAGCACACACCTTCTTAATATAGTTTCATTAATTTATAAATTGCATACTTATACAACTATGGTAAAACTTGTTATTATAAAATACATATAAAAGTTATAATGGGAGGAGATAAAGCCTATGCAAATGATATTCATAAATTTAAAAAAATCTAATGACAAAGTACATTTATTCAGTAAAATTACAGTATTTTGTAAAAATCTTGATTTTAACACTTTGTGAAATAGTGTTTGAAAGACTGGTTCTGAGTTTAATGGCTTCCCTAGATTAAAAAGATACCTGACAGGCACGCCTGGATGGCTCAGTCAATTAGGCATCTGACTTTGGCTGGGGTCATGATCTCGGGGCGCTGCGATCAAGCCCCACGATGTGCGCCATGATCTGTGGGGTGCCTGCTTCTCCCTCTCCCGCTGCCCCTCTCCCTGCCTGTGTGTGCTCTTGCTCTCAAATAAGTAAATAAAATTTAAAAAAAAAAGATACTTGACAAAGATACATAGGTACAAATGATTTATTAAATCATCATGCTTTATTTAATTTATTCATTTAATAGTTATTGAATGCATACTCTGTGCCAGGTTTATTCTAGACCGAAGACTACAACTCCTCATGGAGCTTATATTCTATTGGCAAGAGTCAGAGAATAACCTAATAAACAAGTAAATATAACTAGGTCAGATATTAAGTGCCATGGAGAAGAGTAAAATAGTAAGGAGAAAAATGAGTAGAATATATCAGTTCTCTATTACCACAGTAGTGTTGTATAACAATCACAAACCTTAGTGGCATATATTAAATATTTTTACATGCTATTGGTTGTCAGCTAAGCAGTTTTACTGATCTTGACTGGGTTCATTCATGTTTCTGGGGTTGGCTGGCTGTCAACCCATCTAGCCTGGCTGTGGCTGGGATGACTAGGATTGCTTGTCCCTTGTCTACATGTTTCTCGTTCCCCAGTAGGCTAGTGGCTGTTGCAGAGGTTCAGGTGAGGTCAGACCTATCTAGTCTTGGAACTGGCACACTGTCACTTCCATCACTTTTCTGTTGACCAAGGCAAGTTACAATGCCATCTCTACTTCAAAGAGTGGGGAAATAGATTTCATCTTTTTAACAAAAAAACTGCAAAGTCACATGTGATTTTAATACAGGGAAGGATGAAAAATAGGCTTTTAATATGATCGATCTATCATATGACAGGTATAGGAGATACTATTAGAAAAGGTGGTTAGGACATTGAACCAAAACTTGAAATGAAGTTATCTGTGAGGAGAGCATTCCAGACAGAGCATTAAGTGCCCATGGACCTGAGTTAAGATTGTTGAAGGAAGCCATTGTGCTTGAGCAGAATAGGTGATGAAGAAAGTACTATATTTGTGGTTGGGTTGGGAGTTAGGGCCAACTGTCTAGGTTCTTGTAGGTCACTGTAAGAATGGCTTTTACTCTAAGTAAGATGAGAACCTTTGGGGTTTTACTCTTAGGTATGTTAACTTTAACAGGATCACTTTGGCTGCTGTGTGGAGAATAAAATACAGAAGGTTAAGGACTGAACAAGAGACCACTTAAAGGTGTTCCATTAGTTGAAGTAGGAGGGCCTCAAGATAATGACAGTGAGTATGAGGAAAAGGGATGAATTTGAAGGCATATCCTAGGTAGCATTCACAAGACTTGGTCATATTAGAAAGTGAGGAAGAACTCATCTAAGCTAAGTTGGACACTGAGTGATAGAGGTGAGATAGAGAATACAGGAGGAAAGGTAAATCTAAGGAGTTGGGTACTACTGAGTTCAGTTGTAGATGTATTGAGTTTGAGGTGAATATAGATTTCAGATCAATGTCATGGTTTCCCCTACAGATCTCTAATTTTTTTGCGTATGGGTAATTACTGAACTCGTGGAAGAAGGTGAGGTTTCTGAGATAATCTATACAGAGAATAACAAAGAGAAGAATACAGAACATTAGAGACACTTTAGTGTCTACTGGAGGTTGATAGATTCTCAGTGCTTGCTAAAGAGTTAGGAACAGAATCTGGAGGGTAGTGTGGAGGCCAAATGGAATGAGAGTTTTCAAAGAGAATTTGATTTAAATGTGGATTTGGTGATTAGGAGTCATGGGTGACCTTGTCAAAAGCACTGAGAAGAGGGTACGACAAATTAGTTTTTTTTTTTTTTTTTTTTTGAGAAATAGATATTAAGGGAGTTTTTAGGCAGTTGTTAATAGGTAAGAATAGATTTTATTTTACTTTTTAAAGCAGTGGGAGAATAACCAATGTTCGTGAAATCCTATCAGACATTTGAGTTGTCCTGAAAGGTAAACCTGCCATAGTCATTTTAGGGAAAACAAAAACTGGGGAAGGGAGTGATCACAGGTCTATTGATTTGGTTTATTATTCTCTGTTCTCTAAACCCTGGATCCCTTCTTCTCCCATTTCTACCCTCTGCTGCCATTGTTGTGCTGCTGTTTACATTGCATTCTGCCACTAAAGCAAGGTGGTCATCCATTGCAATCAGAGCTGGCTTAAAGCCCAGAGATTATGGAATCAAAGGAGTGATTTTAAAACCCTACAGGTGTTGAGATGGTGTTGAGGTGGTGCCAGTTTGTGCTTCATGAACTCTCATACATCTTACTACAACCCAATGAGCAAGCTATTATGGCCATTTTATGGATGAGGAAACTGATAGCAAAGTTGTCCTTCAGCATGTTAAGGGCATTGGGAGCAATAGACCTCAAATAGTAGGTAATGCCATGCAGAACTTTTCCCTTTTAAGGTGCATCAGTCAGTGGTAATCATTTGATGGTAGCATATGATATGGCAGAAAACTGTCGATGAAGTAAATAGAGTTCGACAGAGTAAAAGTATGACATATTTACCCTTTTTCCTTTTTTGCTCCCACGGCACTTTGCATCTGTCTCTATTATAATTCGCCATATCATATTGCAATTATATATTTATTTTCTGTTTCTGTTACTAGGTTGTAAGGACTTCAGTGAGCAGAGATTCATATTCAGAGATTCTGAGATCCAGTGGCCTGAATCTGTCTTGTCTTTATACTTTTGCTACCTAGTCAATGGCTACATGATAGGTGCTTAGTGAATCTTGTTAAATAAATTAATTGTTATAATGTACTTACAAAATATAACACAAATAATGGTGTGTATATATTAAATGCTCTATATTTTGTTTATATAGCGAACTCTGCAAGAAATGTCACCAGGTCCTTTATATTGGATCCTCAGACTAATCCAAGTCCTATTTTTGCAGATGAGGAATCTGAACTTGCCCAAGGTCACATGGGTAGTAAGTGGCAGAACTATTCCAACTATAAAACTTCTGTTATTAACTATTATGTTTTATTGCCTCTTTCAGTGCACTTGTTGGCACCAGCGGCATGATCATCCATTACTAATTTGAGAGAGAGAGAGTGACTGGCAGAACCTTTAAAATAAATGGTTGTCTGACACCTTAGAATTTGTTAACATATCTGCTGGCTGACAACTATTTGTCAGAATCCTTTACCTTAAATACTCTTGAGTGTAGATTGAACATGTTAGTGTCCTATAGCTTTTAACATGGAAATTTTTTTACATGCTACATGTTAACCATTTTTAATCACAGGTGGGAGTGGGAGGTGGCTTCCTCTATGCAAACTTATCAATCAAAGCATTTCTGTTCATATATACTCCTAGTTAGTGTATATTTTGCTAAATAATATTTAATGGTATGATAAATAATGATCATATATTTTTAAAATCTCTTTTATCAATGTAACAACTTCATTGAACAAAAACTCCATTGAAAGTAGAGTTTAGCATTATTTCAGTATGTAAAAGTAAGGCTAATAGGCTCCTTTTCACCTACTGAAGTTATAAAAACATGTTAAGTGATCACCTCTTTATTTCTTAATCACATCAGAGTTGTAATGATTGTATGTAGAATTATCCTAAATTTGCTTCATTTCAAAGAGAGTGAGTTATTCTGAGTTTCTTGGCAAATTCAACCCATTTAAATTCCATTCCCTTTCCTGTATATGTGATCTTTTTCCTAAGGGAATTTTCAGTAGAGATGGGGAAATAATGATGTATACAAATCACTAATGTAAAACTGAGCACAATACTATGGAACAGAGTGCCAGAAGGATTCTTTTTTTTTTTTTTTTGCAACTTTTTAAAATTGTAGTAAAATGTACATCAAATTTACCCATTTTAACCATTTCTAAAAGTGTATAGTTCAGTGGCATTAAGTACATTCACATTTTTGTGCAATGAGGATTCCTAAAAGGGAAAAATCACATAGTTTTAGGTCACAGAATGTTTTATAAGAAATGCTCAGTCATGGGCTCCTGGGTGGCTCAGTGGGTTAAAGCCTCTGCCTTTGGCTCGGGTCATGGTCTCAGGGTCCTGGGATCGAGGCTTGCATCGGACTCTCTGCTCAGCAGGGAGCCTGCTTCCCCCACTCTCTCTGCCTGCCTCTCTGCCTACTTGTGATCTCTCTCTCTCAAATAAATAAATAAAAATCTTAAAAAAAAAAAAAAAAAGAAAGGCTCAGTCGGTTAAAGCATCCAACTCTTGATTTCCGCTCACGTTGTGATCTTGGGGTTGTGGGATTGAGCCCCACAGTGGGCTCCGGGTTTGGCGAGGAGTCAACTTAGGACTCTCCCTCTCCCCTTCACTGCCCCCTCCCCACACCTGCTCTTGCACTCTCTCTCTCTCTCTCTTCTCTAGGTTAAATAAATTTTTAAAAACAATAAATGTTGTTTGATTACAGGGGATATGCTCTAAAATAACTTAACCCCAGAGATTGTAGGTGTACCAACACTACACATTAAATATTAAGGCTTATACAAGCAGTGTTGTATGTCTCAAAGGAATCAAACTGACAGTGTAGTATTGAATCACATTGACGTCCTCATCCTATTAGAAATTAGCTGGGTACCTGAGAATTGTCACTTCACAAAGTGACGCAGAAGAATACTACTTTGCCTAAAACTTCTTTTTGTAATATAAAAAGTAGCTGAATCGTAAGATTTCTTCATTTTATTTTGAAATAAGCAAGTTCAGGGGCTCCTGGGTAGCTCAGTCTGTAAAGCGTCCAGCTCTTGATTTCAGCTCAGGTTACAACCTCAGGGTTGTGAAACAAAGCTCTGCATTGGGCTCTGTGCTGGACATGGAGCCTGCTTAAGATTCTCTCCCTCTTCCTTTGCCCCTCCTCCCCTCAAAAATAAAATAAGTTTGAAAAAGATAAAATATCCATCATATTTGGTTTTTTATTAATGTAATAAATAGTTGCTTAGAAGAAGTCAGTATGCCCATGTAAGGTTATTGGTGGAACATCATTTAGGGGTAAAACCAATTCTGAATTAGAATGGGCACAAATATAATAAAAATCAGATTTGACCTTATAAAAATAAAAAAAATCTATAATACAAAAAATAATGCAATAAATAAATAAACAATAGATTAAGAGAAAATGTTTTCAACACATTTATCAGACAACGGTTTATCTAAAAACATGAGTAGCTTCTATATATCAAGAAAAAGAACACTCCGGTAGAAGAATGAGCATATGCTATGAATGGTAATTAACAGAAGAAAAATGTGAATAATTACTGAACATGGAAAAAAGTCATCAACTTCTCTAATAATTAGAGAAGTATGAATTAATCAACATTAAATTTGGGGGAAGGTGTTCACCAGATTCCACCAAATTTTGTAAAATCCAAAAATTGATAATTGTAGCAATTCAAAAATTGATAAAACAAATGTTGGAAAAGACAGAAAAACTGGCATTCTTGATCTTTTGATAGTAATATAAACTGGTGAAACCTTTTTCAGAAGGCAGTTTGGCCACTTCTAATAGGATTGTTGTATGTACTCTGACCCAGCATGTCAATATTGTAAAGAATCTTTTCTTTACAATATTTGCTATGTACATAAAATAGTATGGCCAAGTATTTCACTGCAGCAATTTTTGTGAAACAAAGTAAGATATCTGTCAATAAAGAGGTTTAACATGGTTGGCTACTTCTAAGGGGAAGAATATAGAGAAGGGGGAGTTATTTTTTTTCATTTTATAATTGTGTGCATAAGAGATTTACCATAGCAAGCCTGAAACTGCTATCCTTAGGAAGGCCTGCTTGCAAGATTAGCCCTTGGAAAGTCTCTGGGAACTTACCCCTTTGGGAGGGTTCCCATCATGCCATGATGCCATTCCCATCACCATGCCTTTACTGTGTATATATGGTTTATGCTGAACACTCACTTTGCTTCTGGGAACCTGGAATTTTGGCTCACGTTAGGCTGGGACCAGCCCCTACTGAAAACACCAGGCACTAAATCACTAAATCTCTGTTTAGCTTCCCTGGTAGACATTTCACAAGTGTTGTCACAACTTGTTACTGGGGGAATTAAATGGATCCTATGTGACTCCATTAGGAGAGGACTCTTGAAAACTTATCCCTAGTTTCTTCTGGACTTTGCTTTATGCATCTTTTCCTTTGCTGCTTTGGTTTTGTATCCTTTAGCTGTAATAAATCATAGCTGTGAATGACTGTATATATAGTCCTATGAGTCGTCCTCGTGAATCATTGAACCTGAGGGTGGTCTTGGAAATACATGACACAACTTGTCAGTATGGTTTGAATGTTTTAGCATCTGCGTGTATTGCTTTATAAATTTTAAAATATTAAATTTAATGTATTACATGTTTAAATTTTAAGTGTGTATGTATATACATAGGGTATATACACATATGCCTCACCTCTAAGGATATGTTGATGGGTTTTTTAATATGTGTGTATTATGTGACCCATTTATTTTGCACATCTTTCCCCTGGTGATAGAAGATTGAAAGCTTTCCTTGGTGACATGGTAGGTAATATAATAAAGAACCAAATAAAAGGGGTATGAGTATATACTCTCCACTTATACAAACTATATTATCCGAACTTACTGAACTAAATGTGTTATAACTGTGACAGTAGGGTGCCAATCTCATTGACTATGTGATCTGAACGTGCTTAGCAGTTACCATTATTGCCATGCTTTATTTGATATATAATACATGGAAGACACTGGGCACTGTCGGAGAATAAAGAGAAATATAAAAAATTGTCACTGACAGGGAATTATAATCTTGGTTGGCAGCCGCTGTGGTAGTGATGGGCTAAACCATGTAAACAAATGATGGATATAGAAGGCAGAAATAATAAATGCTGTACAACAGGATGTACTTTTGGAATGTATGCTACATGAAGTCGGGATTTTGTCCTGTTTACCACTGTATCTATAGCACCTAAGAGAAAACCTGGCACATAGGCTATATTAGGAGAAAATGATGTGTGATCAGTCATCCTCATGAAGGTGATAAGTGAATCTTACTCTTTTCCTTTTATAAGTGTCTTAATCCAGTATGCCAGCAAACTGAAAAAGTAGATGTTTTTTGAAAATTGTAACTGTTCATTCAAGAGTAGAGCAGAACTATCTGATTTTAATGAATGTTGTGTGGCCTGGTAATCTGAGATACTTCAGTGATGTTAACCACAACGAGCTGCTCCCTTTCCTATGACTGGATATTTAATTTTTAAGCAAATATCATAAAGCTTAGCATCTTGACCATTCATAAGTGTACATTCACTTTGTTGGGCAACCAGTGTCTGCAGCTTTCATCATCTTGGAAAACTAAAACTCTATACTCATTAAACAAGTCTATTCCCCTCCTGTCCCTGGCAACCACCATTCTACCTTTTATTTCTAAGACTTTGACTACTACTCTAGGTCCTCACTTATGTGGAATCATGCAGTATATATATATTTTTTAATAGTTGGCTTATTTCAGCTAGGATAATGTTCTCGAGGTTCATCCATGTTGTAGCATGTGCCAAAATTTCCTTCCCTTTTAAGGCTGAATAATATTCCATTGTATATGTGTACCACACTTTGTTTATCCATTTGTCTATCAGTGGACACTTGGATTGCTTTCACCTCTTGGCTATTGTGAATAATGCTGCTACAAACATGAGTGTACATATATTTGTTCAGGACTCTACTTCCCATCCTTTTGGGTATATATCCAGAAGTGGAATTTGTGGATCATCTGGTAATTCAAGTTAAAATTTTTTGAGGAACTGCCATACTGGTTCTCATAATGGCTGTACCATTTTACACTCCCACCTCTACATTCTCACCAACATCTGTTATTTTATTTTTGGTTTTATTTTGTTATTTTATTTTTTTGGTAGTTGCCATTGTAATGGATGTGAGATGATATGTTATTGTGTTTTGATTTGCATTTGCCTCCTGACAGGTGATGTTGAGCATCTAATCCTATGTGTGTTGGCTATTTGTATATTTTCTTTGGAGAAGTATCTACTCAAGTCCTTTGCCCATTTTTAAATTGTGGTGTTTGGTTTTTGTTGTTGTTGTTGAGTTGTGGGAGCCCTTTATGTCAAGGTATTTCTACATATCCATCTTTAGCACAGAGAAGCCTCAGTCATCTTATAAAAGTTCACCAATCATAATAAAACAAAACTAGCAGAGTAGAGCAGCGGAAGTGTGCTGGGCCCGTAATAAAACAAAACTTACGATTCATTTTCAAACGCTCTCATCATACACGATAGTTATGTGGCATCATATTTCCAGTTTATTTAATAGTTTTTACAATCAGCTGAAGTTTCATTTATTTATCATTTTTCCTCCCAAGACTGCTTTACAGATTGACATACCTTGTGCTTGTCTCAGTAAAGTTTCTTCTAGTGAATATATTAGTATATTCTCTTCAGTGACTTTGACCTGTTTGAAAAGCTGTCAAAATATTGTATCTTTTATTTAAAACTTTGGCTTATTTTGTAACTTTTTCTTAAAAAGATAAGAAACCCATTCTAGATGATACTTGTAAGTTCTTTTTAGTTATGTATTTCCTCTATATCATAGGTTTGTATGTTTTTAAGATTTATTTATTTATTTGAGAGAGAGAGCAAGAGAGAGTGAGAGCGTGCTTGTGAGACAGCATGCATGATTAGGGGAGGGTAGAAGGAGAGGGAGAGAGAGAATTTCAAGCATACTTCCCACTGAGCATAGAGCCCAACATGGGGCTTGATCCCAAGACCCAAGAGATCATGACCTGAGTCAAAATCATGAGTTGGAACTTAAGCAACTGAGACACCCAGGTGCCCCATAAGTTTGTATTTTTATTTAAGGTATTGCATTAAACGAATTATTTTTGTTTGATTTTACATGTTGGAAGAAAGAGGAGTGCTGTTTGTCATTCTTACAAAAAGATATTTGAAGACAAACTAATGCCCTAAGTAACTTGGGGTGCAAATATTCATTATCCGGCCTTTCAGGATTAAGGCTAAAATAATGCTGGAATGAAATACTATTTGCAAGGAATCGGAATGTTTGGTATCAAAAATAACCTCTGTTTGTTTCCCCAGAGAAATATACAAAAGCTTTAAGAATGCATATTTGCTTAATTACCAGGTTTGGATTTAATTCTTTGATTTTAGTCTTCTTTCCTTATCTTGGGTTAGAGTTACAGAAGTGATAGCATTTAAACTTTAACCCTAATTTTAGATAGCTTATCAATTATTCCCTCTCTCCCTCAGCATTTTCTATTTACTGTCTTCCTCTCTTAAATATCTAGTCTTTTAGGTTAGTTGTCTAGTAGCTTCATTAGTGCAGGTTAGACATCAAGTTATGTTAAAACCTGTATTTTTTATCTTTCTTACTCATCGTACTTACCTAACCTTTCCTGAAAAAGTTATGTGCTATAAGTTCACTGGCCAAAGCTTCTAGTAGACCCAATTGTTTGTTTCTTCAGTTACCCCTATTTCATCCAAATTCTGCATTGTTGTTATGTTTGACCCCGTCAGATTAATATTCTAATGAGAAGGCCTGCAGTGAAGAACAGAAGCTTAGTAATACTCATTTTGAGGAGGATGGGTATTCTTTATTACTGCATGGGACTGCTTGCCTTGGTTAGTGTGCTCTGATGCTGTCAGTAATTACTGTTAACAATATGACCTAACCTTTTAAGGATTTTTTGTAACAGCTTTTTGAGGTAAATTCACATGTATTGAGATTAATTCATATATACCATAAAATTCACCTCCTTAAAATATACATTTCAGTGGTTTTTAGTGCAGTCACAAAGCTGGACATCTGTCATCACTATCTAGTTTTGGAACATTTCATCACCAAGAGAAACCCCAAACCCATTACCAGTAACACCTTATTTCTCTCTTTTCCCAATACCGTGGTAACTACTAATCTACTTTCTGCCTCTATCGATTTTTCTAGTGTGGACATTTCATATAAATGGAATCATCTAAGATATGCTTTTTGTATATTTCACATAGTATAACGTTTTCAAGATTCATCTGTTAAGTATGTTATCAGTACTTCATTCCTTTTTATCGCTGAACAATAGCTTACTGTATGAATATGCCATATTTTGTTTATTCATTCATCAGTTGATAGACATTTGGGGTGTTTCCACTTGTTAGCATTTATGAATAATGCTGCTATGAACATTCGTGTATAAGTTTTTGTGTGGACACATATTTTTAATTCTCTTGGGCATATACCTAGAAGTGGAGTTGCTGGGTTATAACTCTATATTTAACCTATTGAGGAATTGCCAAACTGTGTTTCTATTAGGAATTTAAAACCTAATTCTACAGACAAAAGTTTGGCAACCTAGCATGACTTTATCTCTACTTGGTCTCTCCTTTTTGAAAAGTGGTAATGATTGTGTTCAAGCAGATCATTTATTACACTTATTTTTTTATATCTTAAATACCTTTTATTAAACAAAGAGCGTTTTTGTGCATTGATAGGAAAAATTGGCAAGCAGATTCCTTAACAGTAATGCCTTATGTATTACTAGACTTGGGAAGTTGAAATGGAAAGGCTTGTAAACTTAGTCTGGTTTGCCAGGTAATTTTCAAGCCTTTGGATATATATAACAATTCGGACTTATGTGGTCTCTGTATAAATTGATAATGGAAGGATTAGAACATCAATGACAGTTTGTTTTCTACCATTTTAGATTTTGGCTTATGATTTGTTTTGTCTAATGGGCCTAAATAGACTTGCAATATACAGTTAAAACTTGCATTCTTAGTTTTTTAGAGAGGAACTGGAGCTGGTAATAAGCAGTGTGGTCTCAAGTATCCTACTCCTGGTATGGCACCAAATCTTAGGGTACACACAAAAGAGGATTAAAATGCTCTTTAAGAACAAAACCTTGGCAGTATTTGAGCATATAGATAAAGGTAATTTGGTGTCTGCCAATTTGGCTAATCTTAGGGGCAGCTAATTAAAATTTTCCCTTAAATTCCTCATCTATTAATAAATCTTACATGCTAATCTCAATTTTTCCATATTTAAAGACATGCTGTATGGTAGATGCTATGTCAGGTGCTTTACTTGCATGGTTTAATAAATGCATTTCTTCTGTCTTTACTCCTTGACTTTTATTAATTAATGTAATTCATTTATCACATTAAAAATAATTATTACATAAATAATACAATTTATTTATTTATTGTATTTATTTTGTTACACCACCAAGTTTGTTCTTTTCCCTCATTCAAAGGGTTTCTTAAATCTTTTCATTTTTAATTGAAAAGACATTGTAATTAAAGGAAAGAAAATTAAGTTACCTATATCCTATATTAAAACAGCTTTCTGTCTTCATTGGCATTGGTACTGGAAAGTAAGGGGCCAGGTTTGGGAGTTGTTTGCTGAGGTACACTCACCAGAACTTGAAAATGATTAGGTGTGAAAGGAAGCAAGTGGGGTAAGAGGGAAAAGGCCCAAACTACCAGAAGGTCTTAAGCCTGAATGGGTAAGGAGAGCAGAGGTGCCATGAAATGAAAAAGAGACATAGAATCATTTGAAAAATCAGGTAGGTTTCTTTTTATCTAGTTAGGTTTAAATTGCTGTTGGGGATGTTTAGTAGCCATTTGAATATGGAACTAGAACTGAAAAGTCAGGACTAGAAATAGAGATTTTGGAATCTTCATAAATGTATTTGGTTAAAGTCACAATAGGAAGGGGATAAACTTACTAAAAGATGAAATCTGAGGAGAGAACAGTTACATAGAAAACACAACATTTAGGGGTTGGGAAGCAGAGGAGGCAGAAAGGACTAATTAGCGGGTAAGAGAAGAATCAAGGGACCGTTGTTTGATAGAATCTAAGAAAGGAATTTAAAAAGGGGAGGATCATCTGTTTTAAATATAGAAATTGAGGCTTTGAGATTTTGATGCTGTCTGGAGATTATTGGTGACTTCATAAAAGTAGTTTCAGTAGAAATGGTAAGAAGATTGAAATTTTTATGAAATTTTTAAGGGGTTCGGGAGTTGATTCACCAGTAAGTGCAGGTTTCTCTTTAAAACTGTGATCTGTTGACCACAGCTTTGTGGCAGTCTGGCTGAGCAAAAAATAACTTATTTCCATATAGTGGTAAATATGTACTGAACTCTTAAACTGCTAAGGTGACTCTTCCTGTGCTATGTTTGTTTTTGCAAAGATGAACAGGAATTCTGCAACCATGCTATTAATTTGGGGGTCGTCTTTAATTTTTTAGTTGGACAGTTGATGTTATTGTGGCTTAATGTGTTAAAGCGGGAACTCTGTATTCTCAATTTTACTGTATGTTTATACTCTATGTTATGAAATAATAAGATTGTTGATAGATTGCTTTGGAATACTTTGAGAGCCTGGGCTTGGTAGGGCATTCCCCTGTGTAAACAAAAGGGTAACAGGGACTTTAATTACAGTGTTTTGTTAAATCAGGACACATCACCAGATCATGGTCAGGAGCCATAGATTTACTACCCAGATTTTGGAATTTCTGAGCAATTTGCTTTGGAGACAGTGGGACAAAATATTTGAATTTGAATTAACCTGCAATACGTAGAACCAGTGGTTTCATGAGTTAAATGGCTAGAGGAGCATTAGATAAATATGGATGGTGAAGAAGGAATGAATGAAAAGGTGAGAACCTGTGGGTAGAAACAAATTAATTAATCAAACCTAGGAACACTTTCCTTTGCCATTTGTTATGTTAAATATTTTCATTTCAATAAAATTGATGTATATAACAAAAACAATTTTAGTGTCCTCAACTCAAATGGAATTCTCCTTTATTTCCATAAGAATATAACTTGCAGGTAGACATTATAAATTTTCATTACATCTTCTAGATTTACTTTGATCTTGAGAAAGCATTGCATTTTCTTTTCCGACCTAAGAACAGGAACCTTTCCCTTAAGGAAAGTATTGCTTGTTGTATAGGCTGTGCAAAAAACCCAATAAACAAACAAAAAATGATTATAGACTTGTAAATTTTTTATAACCTTTTTTCCTTTTAGTTTTTATGCTTTGCTGTATTTATTATTTTTAAATATAAAGTATATAGTACAAAGTTTTATTCTAAAACAAGTTCTCAAGGGGCGCCTAGGTGGCTCAGTCCGTTAAGCATCTGACTCATGATTTCCACTCAGGTCATGATCACAAGGTGGGGAGATCAAGCCCTGTGTTACGCTCTGTGCTGAGCATGGAGTCTACTTGAGTTTCTCACCCTCTTTCCTCCACTCCGCCCCCTGCTGCGGTCACATGCTTGCACACGAGCTCTCTCTCAAATAAATAAATAAATAAATAAATCTTTAAAAAGAAAAACAAAGACAAGTTCTCAAAATTAAGGTCTATTACTACCCCTCAGGGAGAATTTTAAAAACTGCTATGTTGAAGAGATCGCCTTTGCTAGTAGTTGATGGGACTAGGAATTGGAACTCCAGCTCCTCTGACTCAAACCTGCCCCATTGTGAAATACTAATAAAGTGTTAAGAGGGCAGAGAAATTTGTTTCTTAAGTATCCTGGTCAATTCTGATTTGTATTCATTTTCTCTGAACATTACCACCAGAGAAGGCCTAAACAGTGTATTTACTCACTACTGTTTGTCATAGATTATGCTGGTAGTAGCTGGTATTAATAGAAAGAAGACATGGTCTGCATTTTCAGGGAATTCATGTTCTAATGGTATATATGCATATGTAAGTAATATTGGGATATGTCCTAGATTAGAGGTAAATATAAAGGGCTGTGGGTATAGATGAGGAAGCACTTTGGGAGGAAGTGGAAGATGGGGTTTGGTGCCAGGACTAGTCTCAGAAAATGTTTTAGTGAGGATTTCTCTAGTGAGCTAGAAGAACGTGAAGAGTTTGTTTGATGTATACTATTAGGAAAATGACTGAAGCATTAAAATCAACATGAATAAAGAATAAAATCATTTTGTTACCCAAAGACCCATATGATTGGCCCTACTTCAAAATAATGTCCTTTTGCTATCAGTCCTGACTTAGCTTCAAATAAGAATGCAGTTTGCTCTCTGAAGAATGGCAGACAAGTTAGTCTGTTATATAGCAGTAGGTAAAGCGTGAGCAAAGATAGGAAGGTGCATTTTGAAAGGCGGAGTTGCATGTTTTGCAATTAAAGGTAGATGTTGCAGTTGTATAGTTTAAAGATCCTTTACTTGTTTTGATTGCTTGTAATGGGTATTAGGGATATGCATGTTTTTATATAAATAGGTTTGTAAAGATTTAAGAAAAGCTGGCTAGAGATAGTATACTTTTGGTGGAAATTGTACTCTGATTTTACTACTTGTTGCTGTTACTTTGTATTGGGGTTTTAAAAAATTGTTTTGTCTTAATGATTATATAACTTGTACAGTAGTATTAGTAATATTACAATTGAGTGACTTTTGTGACAGACGACAGTTACATGTTTCAGGTATAAAACCAGATGAATCTATTCATTTAACAGTTATTACTAAGTGCTACATATGTGCCAAGCCCCTGCCCTTTTAAAATTCAGATGGATTTGGGGTGCTTGGGTGTCTCAGTTGGTTAAGTGTCTGACTCTTGATTTCAGCTCAGGTCATGATCTTAGGGTTCACAGGGTTGTGAGATCGAGCCCCAGACTCAGCGGGGAGTCTGCTTGAGATTCTCTCTGCTCCCTCTCCTATCACCCTCCCCCCCCCAAAACACATACACATGTGGTCGCTCTCACTTGCTCCCTCTAAAAAAAGTAATGGAGCCTCGGTGGCTCCGTTGGGTAAGTGTCCACTTTCGGCTCAGGTCATGATCCCAGAGTTCTGGGATCAAGTCCTGCATTGGGCTCCTTGCTCAGCGGGGAGCCTCCTTGTCTTTCTGCCTGCCTCTCCCCCTGCTTGTGCTCTCGCTCTCTCTCTCCGACAAATAAAATCTTTTTAAAAAATTTAAAAAATAAAATAAAATTCAGATGGATTCTCCAGTAATTGCCTTAGAAATTTTTCAGAGCAGTGGCAAAAGCGTTACTATTTTATGGGTTAGGTATTCTTATATTTTGGTACAATATAACCTATAACCTTTAAGCTTAAAGTATAATTTCATTTTTATTTCACTTTACAGTTTTTAGATTGTATATTCTTATGTGCATATTTACTGAAAGTACTGTCTTATGAAACTCATACTGTTTTTTAAGTGTTGACATTGAGGAATTTGGAGCAGTAGTGTTTGGCCTGGTAACAGCGTAGGAAGTCTTGAGTTCCAATATTTAATATATTTATGTTCCATCTTATTCCAAAAAGAATTTGAGTTAGCTAAATTTCCTTTTTAGCTCTATTACTTTTTGTGTCCACTGGTTTCTTAGTTGTTCTGATTTAAAATCCAGGCAATTAAGTTTAATACTTATCTCGACATATTCTGAATTCTAAACGTTCAGTGAATAGGAAGAGAATTTGATATATTTTAGAAGTGGAGCTAACACGACTTACTGATGCACTGGATGTTATCGGCGAGGTAAAGGAATCAAGGATGATTCCTAGCTTTTAGACTTGAACAACTGTTGAATGGTAATGCTGTTTGGACATGTTTATGATGCCCATGAGACACCCAGTGGACAATCCAGTAGACAGCTCTTTCACTGGAGAGGTTCAACAAACATCACACAACACATTTTTACTAGCTTAGAGCCTTAGATAAACAAACTGTTCTACTTTGTTAAGGAACTCAAATCTTGACACACAAATGGATACTCTAAAAGAGGATAGTTACATTGCATGTGACTTTTAGAAGCTTTTGAGAATCAGTTTATTGATTTAGGATTAAGGGAATAAAATTTTTGAGTTTTAAGAAAAAAAATAATTTGGAACTTTGAAACAAGTGAATATTAAACTTCGTTTTTGTTTGCATCAAAAATTCTAATGTATTAGAGACATCTGTATGTCTTGCCTGAGAAAGCTCAATAAGTTAATGAATTCACCCATTTTTAATGTGATTTGCATTAGATCTTGGTCTGTCAAGTCCAATAAGATAGTATTGTCTGTGCTTTATAGTTCAGTGGATGAGACCGGCAAGATTGAAATCTCACAAGTGGTAATACAGCAATGTATTATTGACTCTTCGGTGCGGGGGCTGAGGAACCGTTAAGGGAATGGTCAAGAAAGCTTCACAAAGGAAGTAACACTTTAGCCAGAGTCCTACTGTTAACTCACCAGCAAGGGTAAAAATTGTCAAACTGTGATGTTGAGGGGCGGAGGGTTGCTTGTGCTGGTGGTGGTAACGTGATTCTATGGGGCTGAAGCATCAAATTCTTCAGTAAGAGAGTGTTACAAAAAGAAACTAGGAAATAGAACAGTCAGCATTCAAAATGTTATAATTAAACAAGGAATTGGTAGTTTATCTTGAAGGTGATGGAAAAACTAGAAGATTTTTAAGTGAGGGACTAAAAATGATCAGATTTACCTTTTAGGACAGGAACTCTGAGATAAGAAGTTATTTAAAAGAATTTATTATGTGACTTTTTCAAGATGTTTAAGGGAAAAAAATCCATATATGATACAGGATATGGTATTTATAAGCTTATGTAAATACACTGGTTGGCTACAATTTGCCCAGTTAGGATAGTAAATGATTCAGAGTACTTTCTTCCTTAGGATTATATTAAATAATTATGTTAAACTTAATAAATGAATTATTTTTTAAAAAGATTTTACTTATTTATTTGACAGAGAGAGACACAGCAAGAGAGGGAACACAAGCAGGGGGAGGGGGAGAGGGAGAAGCAGACTCCCCGCCGAGCAGGGAGCCCCATGTGGGGCTCAATCCCAGGACCTTGGGATCATGACCTGAGCTGAAGGCTGACGCTTAATGACTGAGCCACCCAGGCGCCCCAATAAATGAATTATTTTATTGGTCTTTCAGTTCAGTGTTATCTTCACACAGTCTATCACAGGCGGTATATTTAAGAATACGATTCCTTAGTATTTTATAGCATTTCTCAATTAATTTTCTAGTAATTAATTTCACCTAGAATCAATGGAATTCGTGGCCAGGAAGTTATGTCTAGATACTTCCATTTCATATAGTTAAATGAGCTTTGGTGCTACCTCTACTTCTAGCACTATTTGGACATTAATTTTGATTATTAAAAGAACAAAATCTTTTGTTTAGGCCAGCATTCAAATCTTATTCTAACATTAATGTATTTAATGTACAGGCATTTAATATGTTTTGGGGTACAGAACATTACAAATATTAATCTGATCATAATCTTATACTCATGGACTTGCAGTTTAGTTGGGGAAATAAGATGTATTCTCCTCATGTATTTATCATAAAAAGAAAGAAATCTTGTTTTAAGAGTGCATATAAAGGGGTGCCTGGGTGGCTCAGTGGGTTAAAGCCTCTGCCTTCAGCTCAGGTCATGATCCCAGGGTCCTGGGATTGAGCCCCACATTGGGCTCTCTGCTCAGCAGGGAGCCTGCTTCCCCCTCTCTCTCTGCCTGCCTCTCTGCCTACTTGTGATCTCTCCCTCTCTGTCAAATAAATAAATAAAATCTTTAAAAAAAAAAAAAAAGAGTGCATATAAAATCTTTAAAGAATTCAGAAGAGAAAGATTACTTTTCCATGAAAGGGATAAGAAACTTTGAAGGAACTAGGACCTAAAAAATGGGTAAGATTTGGAGGCTTGTTTACTGAGTGTGAGTATTATCCTCATATTACAGAAGATGAGACAGGTTAAATATGTTCATTGTCATACAGCTAGAAAGTGGCAGATCCAGAATTTTAATTCAAGCAACTAACTGTAAAGCTGGATTTGTTTTGTTTTGTTTTGTTTTGTTTTGTTTGGAAATTAGACCCTACTTGGTATCTTTTAAAAACAGTTGGGTAGAATTTTTTTTTTTTTATGTACAGAGTTTTCATGTTTAATGGACCACCTTTGTTTTATTTATACTACAGCAGAGATGAATATTGCCAATGGGTATGAAACTTTTTAAGTACACTACGTATGTAGACTTATTTTAATAGAACACTGGAAGCTTGAAGTAGAAAGCATACCATGCTATGCTGGGCTTTAAGAAAACTGGATATATAAAAATTCAAACTCAAATGAGGTGTTTATTTGTACACCGTAATGTTCTTAAGTTTATTATATGAGAAATGCAGTCATTCCACATAAAAATTTATTTTGCCCATTTCTCAATTAACATAATTCGTCATGTAAAAAAAAGAAATGATTGGAGTGATTGCAGGTATTCCAGAAGTACATTTGCATTTTATAATTAAATTCATCCCCTCTTACCTTTTCTTTGTAGTTATATACATTTTTTTCAATGATTTTTTACCTAATTCCTTTTCCCCTGTTTCTCCAAGTATTTAGATTGATATCCTTCTGTAAGTCAGCCACATACAATATTTTGTAATGCATTAAAATACTATAAATAACTGGAAATTAAAATCTTTAAGCAAAAAACTACAGAGATTCCAATATGTAAGATGTTTATGTGTATAACTGGGAGGGTCTTTGTTAATATGGATTAAGAAAATTATGAGTAATCTTTTCTATTTTCCTTTAATTTTTTTAGCATTTAATTTTTTAAATCTTTTTTTTTAAGTTTTTATTTAAGTAATCTCTACACCCAACACGGGGCTTGAATTCATGACCCTGAGATCACGAGCTGCATTCCTTCAAGTGAGACAGCCAAGTGCCCCTTTAGCATTTAATTTTTTGAATAGGCAATACATTCATGTAATCTAATAGGTATGAAATAACATATAGTAATGTTTCTTTCCCATCCATATCCTATAGCTATTCATTTCTGTTCTCCACCGATAATAACAACCTTGTTCAGTTTCTTTCCCAGAGATATTTGATGCACATGTACAAGGAAGTGCAAATATATTTTTATTCTTTTTTTAAAATTTTTTTATTTTTATTCTTAACACAAGTGGTAGTGTATTATATACACTATTGTGTTCCCTGCTTTTTACACTTAATATGTATTTTGAGGCATTTCTATATCACTTTATATAAAGCGCTTCCTTATGTTTTCAATTATATCATATTGTATGCATGAAACAAATCTATTTAGCGAGTCTTCTATTAATAGACTTTTATTTGTAGTCTTTTGCTGTTTTAACAATGCTGCAGTAAATAACTTTGTGCATAATATGTCACTTCACATGTGCCATTTAGAGGACAAATTTTTAGAAGTACACTTGCTGGGTTAAGGGGTTATGTGTATTTGCAATTGACAAATTACCCTCCTTAGGGCTTGTGTTAATGTTCTCTTCTACCAGCATTGTATTGAAGTTTTGCTTTTCCCACACCCTCACCAACATCCCATTTACTTTTAAATGCATTTTTTTCCCTAACCTACTTTTAAGAACCTTATTACCATAGAAAATAGCATCATAAATGTGGGTAATTTAATTTCAGCATTGTGCCAAGGCAGAACAAGATTCTAATGTCTTTTTATCTCACTGAAAAAAAAATGTGTATTTCTGTTTTAGGTCTCTATTATTGTCATTATAAAATTTAGGAATTTTTCAAAGAAAAACAAGAGATTCACTATTTTATGTAAAATCATCTACTTATAAGATTATTTCAAGTGCTTGTATATTGAAGTATATCAACAATAGTAAGTTAAGAATCTTTAAGTTCTGTGATTTAAAAAAAAAATGTTCTGTTGCTTAAACATCAGAATCACAAGTAGCAAAAGTAAAATGGTGAAAAAGTTAAATGTTACCAGACTTTTTGTTCATTTCATTTGTATTCAATAATTTGTTGAATAGTAAAACCAGAATGCCTTCAATATGTCTTTAAGCTTGGAAGAAAGTAGGCTCCTTTGAAATTAAATTTCAGCAATGTAGTTGAGTAGTGAATTTAAACAATTCACAATGCTGACTTTCAGTGCTTCTGAAAGCAGGAAGTGTATTACTGACACGCAGAAATATTCCAGCCCAAAGAACATCCCTACTGCCATATGTGGTAAGAATTTGTCACTAACTCACAAACCACTTCTGTAATGCAGTGAATAAGCAGAATTGGTCTTTGTTAGACATTTCCAATTCAATATGAAAGAACTTTGTTTTGCAGTATCTTATAAGTAATTATTAGCTTATGCCTTTGGAAGGAGCCTGGCACGTCATGGGTGCCCAAGGTTTATTGAGAGAAGGAATAAAAAAACTTGTACATAATCTTTTAGGCATGATTTACTTGGTTTTAGGGACCCATAGTTAAACACAGAGAGATTACTTGAGTAAGTTAAGGACCGAGTTAAATATTCTGACTCAACTTATTAATGATTTCTTTAAATAAAATTGCTTACTTTTATTTTAGTGTCCCTTTTCAATGCGACTTGGAAAATTAATCTTATGTTTTAACTTAGGGTTAAAAAAAAATTATCCTTGGGGTTAATTATTAAGAGATAGGGAGATACTGTGAGCTTAGAAAAACAGGAAAATGAGTTGTAAGGAATTGGGGTTAGCAAAATTCAATACAGAGCTATTTTATAAATCGTTAAAATTTTGAAAACATTAATGTTTTTATAAACTTGAATTTTTTTGTTTATATTTTAAGCGATTAAGAAGATTGTCTACCAAATATAGAACAGAAAAGATTTATCCCACAGCCACTGGAGAAAAAGAAGAAAATGTTAAAAAGAACAGATATAAGGACATACTGCCATGTAAGTTTGAAATGCCCTCATAGGACGATTGAAAAGTGTTCATTAGCGGCTTGTAGCCTAAACTAGTTTTATTCTTCCTAATGAGTTTGATTGTAAAGGAGTTAGTAATTAACTTCTCTGTTTAAAGTACAGTGTAAGATAATTTGTAATTGTGCTTCTTTTTCCTTCTGAAAGTAGTTTTTGTTTACTTTTTTCTTTAAGTGTCACAATTACTCTGATACTAACTTACTTTTAAACACAAAAAATTTGAAGTAAGAATGTCTTTTGTTCACTCCCTATTCAAAGAAGGTATTTTGTTAAAATAAAATAGATAATTCAGTAAATATAATGGAATAAATTTTATAAAATGCTAAAAATATTAATACTTATCTATTCACAAGTAGAACCTTAATTGATTAATTATGCATGAAAAAATGAACTGTAAGGTGATTTGTGCCTGCTTATCTTCTTTCTCAGTAGTCTCAATATGTGTCTCTGAGAGTATACCTTAAACTAATAGCATTATATTATAATAGTATGATTATATTCTTAAAAAGCATGGTTTTTAGCAAAATACCTTTAAAAGCATGCATACTTAAGTGTGTTCCTATTTTATATAAAAAGTTTACATTGTACATGCTATCTTTTAAAGATGCTAATAATCTTTTTCTTTCCTTTCAACTGTCTTGAAATAGCTACATTCCATGGTACCATTCCCTCAACTCTCATTCATTGTTTTCCTCAGCCTTAAGTTGAGATATAATTGACAAATCTCATTAATTTTTAAAGGTTGATTCTCTCTAAAATGTCTCTGACAAGGTTTCCGGTGACTTTCTTTGTGCCAGATTTTGTAGTCTTTTTTTCAGTGCTTACTCCTTTCTGTTAACTATTTTGATGCCATTGACTAGTCTCTCTTTCTGAAATTTTCTTCTTCCATGATATCCTTCTTTCAAATTGCCTCGTCCCTCTCTTTCTCACTGTCTTTTTTGCATAAATTTAATCCTTCATCTTTTTCTTGCTGTTCAACTGTATTCTCATCTGTGGAAACTGGGTGTCCAGTATTAGCAGAATTACTAAGTGGCAAGTGTATGTAGTATAATGGTGATTGGCTCTGGAAGTTCAAATCCTAGCTCTACCACCTGCTATTTATATAACTTTGGACTTATCCTCTCTGTGCCTTTTTTTCTTCATCTGTAAAATGGAGATTAAAATAGTAATACTCTTTATGATTATTTTGAGCATTAGATAGGTTAGTGCATGTTAAAAAGCTTAGAATTATACCTAGCACATAGTATCTACACATTCAGCTTTTGGAAAACACACTCTACTTTCTTACCAGTCCCTCTCAGAATGGTGGATGGTGTGGGTTTCTGGATAGTTTTATTAAGCAACATAATCTCAACATACTCTTAATGTACTCTGGAATTAATGCACATACTCTTAAAGAGATAGTTTCTCTACTTTCTTTTTCTATCATCTGGGGAGATGAATCTTAAACAGCTCCAGCTTTCTATTTTCATATGTTGTGTTTTATTCATTCATTTTACAGAAAGCTTTGAGCATTATCCTGTATGCTGGAGATGCAGCAGAGAACACTGTCAAAAATCCCTGCCCTTATGGAGTTTATTTTCTAGTCAAGGGGGAATGGACAATAAATAAAAATAACATATATGGTCTCTCAGAGGGTGGTTAGTGGTATTGAGGATAATACAGTGGGGATGAGGCACATAGAGAAAGCTGAGACTAGAAGGGGGAAGCTTTACAATTTTAAATAGAGATAGAGGAGGAAGTTCAGTGGTGTGCTATAAAATTGGCCCTCTAATAAATAAAAACCTTAATTTGTATTGTTTGTCAATTCCCATAGTAAATGGATTATTCGCCATGATCATCACTACAAAACTTTGTGGTAGGTACTAGTATATGCCACTTTGCAGATGGGCAACTGAAAGAGAAATTAAATAGCTTGTCACACAGCTAATAGGATAGATGAAAATTTAAACTCAGGTAATTCTTGTCCAGAGCACTGGTTCCCAATTGGGGTGATTTTTGCCCCTAGAAGAGACAGTTAGCAATGTCTGGAGACATTTTGGTTGTCACAACTGGAATATGGAATGGCAGGCTGCTACTGGCATCTAGTGGGTAGGGGCTAAGGATGCTACTGGATCCTATAATACAGAGGCTACACCTACATGAATAAGGGTAGTTAATTGGGACTCCTCATTACTGGCAAACATGGTGAGAGGAGGCTTCGTGTAGTTACTTAACTGTCATTACCCTAACTACTAAATATTCCCATTTACCAGAAGATCAAGTGAGAAAAGAAACAGAGCATTGATAAACATACAAACATTCTCTTTTATGGAAACATAGAAAAGAGATATGCGATTTTAATTGGAGGCTAGTTTGTCTTTATTCTGTATCTCTTCCTACAGCAAAGAATTACACAAGGCCAAAATGTCAGTAGTGCTGAGATTGAGAAGCCTTGCCCTAGATCCTGAGTTCTTAATCATTGTGCTATAGTCAGACTGGCAATGTCTTTTTTCCTTTTAAGTTATTTAAGGTTTGATAAGTCAGTTTCCAATAAATTTCTAGTCATTTTAATTTGGAAAATTATATTAAAAGCAATTAGAATTAGAGATGTATAATTTACTTTCTGTCATAAAAATAATATAAGTTGAGGTGCGTGAGTGGCTCATTTGTTAAGCATCTACTTCTGCTCAGGTCATGAAACCAGAGTCCTGGGATCGAGCCTCGTGTCGGGCTCCCTGCTCAGTGGGAAGCCTGCCTCTCTCCCACTTCCCCTGCTTGTGTTCCTTCTCTCACTGTCTCTCTCTCTCACTCTCAAATAAATAAAATATATAAAAAAAAATAATGTAAGTTGCCAATTTCCTTTGCATGTTTAGCATGTCCAGTGCTTCCAGACACAGTATTTTTTTAAAACAGCTTTGAAGTATAATTTACATACCATAAAATTTACCCACTTTAAATATACAATTCAATAATTTTTAGTAAATTTATATAGAGTTGTGCAACCATTGACACGATACAGTTTTAGAGCATTTCTATCAGCCATCAAATGATCATTTATGCCAGTTTATAGTCCTTAGCCCCAGGCAACCATTAATGCTTTCTGTCTCTAGATTTTCCTATTCTGGAAATTTCATGTAAATGTAAGTATACAATATGTAGTCTTTTATGTCTAGATTTTTTCATGAAGCATGTTTTTGAGATTCATCCATGTTGGATCTATCAGTAGTTCATTCCTTTTTATTGTTAAGCAATATTGCATTGTATGGATATCACATTTTGTTTATCCATTCACCAGTTGATGAACAGTATGAATAATGATACTATGAACATTACCACACAAATCTTTATGTGGACATATGGCTCTCTTTCTCTTGGATAGATACCCAGGAATGGAATTTCTGGATCTTTGGTAGCTTATGTTTAACTTTTTAAGAAACTGGTACAATGTTTTTTAAAGTAGCTGTGTACCATTTACTTTCCCACCACCAATATATGGGGGTTCCAGTTTCTCCACATTCCTTTTTACTGTCAGTCTTTTTGAGTATAGTTATTCTAGTGGGTGTATAGAGGTATCTCATTGTGGTTCTAATGTCCATTTCCTTAATGACTAATGATGTCGAGCATCTTTGCATGTTCTGTTAGCCACTTGTATATTTTCTTCGGTGAAAAGTCTCTTCAAATTCTTTGTAATTCCATTAGATTTTTTTTTTTTTTTTTAAATTCTATTGAGTTGTCGGGTGCCTGGTTAGCGCAGTTGGTTAAGCGTCTGCCTTCGGCTCAGGTCATGATCCCAGGGTCCTGGGATCTAGCCCTGCACTGGGCTCCCTGCTTGGCAGGGAGCCTGCTTCTCCCTCTCCTCCCTGCTCGTGTTCTCTCTCTCTCAAATAAATAAATAAAATCTTAAAAAAAAAATAATTCTATTGAGTTGTTAAAGTTCTTTAGCTGTCCCAGATACAAGTCTTTCTTTTCATATATGGTTCGCATATTTTTTCCTCCCAGTTTATGGTTTGTCTTTTCATTTTCTTAAGGTGTCTTTTAAAAAAGTGCGCAAGCTTTTAATTTTGATGGAGTACAGTTTATCAGTTTTATGGATCATGCTTTTGGTATTCTGTCCATGATCTCTGCCTAATTCAAGATCACAAAGATTTTCTCTGTTTTTTTATTTTTCTTCTAGAAGTATTGTAGCTTTAGCTTTTACATTTAGGTCTATAATCCATTTTCAGTTAATTGTCTGAAATAATCTGTGTATGTAGGATTGTTCTAATACCATTTGTTGAAAAGACTGTCCTTGGTACGCCTGTTGGAAATCACTGGACCATAAATGTAAGGGTTTTTTGTTTTGTTTTGTTTTTTGTTTTTTTTCTGGACCCTTAATTCTACTACACTGTTGTATTCTTTTTTTTTTTTTAAAGACTCTTAACAATCTTTTTTTTTTTAAGATTTTTTACTTATTTATTTGACACAGAGAGAGAGATCACAAGTAGGCAGAGAGGCAGGCAGAGAGAGAGGGGGAAGCAGGCTCCCCGCTGAGCAGAGAGCCTGATGCGGGGCTGGATCCCAGGACCCTGAGATCATGACCTGAGCAGAAGGCAGAGGCTTTAACCAACTGAGCCACCCAGGTGCCCCTACACTGTTGTATTCTTAAGCCAGTATCATACTGTGTTCATTATGGTAGCTTTGTAGTAAGTTTTAAAGGCAAGAAGTGTTAACTCCTCCAACTGTGTTCTTATTTTTTAAAATTTATTTGGTTCTTTTCGTTCCTTTGCATTTACATATAAATTGTGGGATCAACTTGTCAATTTCTGCAAAAAACCCTAATGGGATTTTGATATGGATTGCATTGAATCTATGGATCAGTTTGGGGAGAATTGCCATCTTAAACCATATTGATTCTTCTAATCTATGAACGTGAATTGTGTCTCTGCATTTATTTAAATATTTAATGTCTCTCAGCAGTGTTTTATGGTTTTCAGTGCACAAGTCTTGTATTTATTTATTTTTATTCTTTATCTGAATGAAAATTTTTTTTTTTAAGATTTTATTTATTTGAGAGAGAGAGAGAATGCCCAGCTGGGGGAGAGGCAGAGGGAGAGGGAGAAGCAGGCTCCCCACTGAGCAGGGAACTGGATGTGGGGCTCCATCCCAGGAACCTGAGATCATGACCTGAGCCGAAGGCAGACACTTAACCGAATGAGCCACCCAGGTGCCCCTGAATGAAATTATTTTATTCTCAAATTCTTTATTACTAGCACATAGAAATACAAGTTATAGTTCTGTATTTTTTTTTTAATCTAGTGACCTTCCTGAACTCATTTATTAGTTTAGTAGTTTTTTATGGATCCTTTAGGATTTTTTACATACTGAGCCATTTTATATACAAATAATGACAGTTTTACTACTTCCTTTTTGATCTGAATGCCTCTTTTGCCTTGTTCTGCTAGTTAGAACCTCTACTACAATGTTGAAGTAGCAAGAGCAGACATTTTTGCTTTCGATCCATTAAAAGTAATTTCATCATTGTTCAAAGATTATATAGGTTTTTCTAGAACTATCTTGGAGATTTGATTTATTTTATACTAGAATACTGAGGCCAGTTCCAGAATTAAGAAATATCTAGATGCTCTTGTGTCAAGAATGATCTGTGCTTTGTTTGCTAAGAGGACTAAAATCAAGCTGGCTAGCCTTTAGAAGTGATGAATCAGTGTAATACGTGGACTGAAGATTCTTGTTTTTCCCTGAGATCTAGGATTTAATCAATAGGAAGTTTCAGTTTCTTCGGAGGTGACAATATCTGAATATTTTCTTTTTGTTGCCATAGGTTATTGTTTGTTTGAGGGGGATAAAAGGTTGCTGCATAGAGAGCCTCCTGTGTGGACAGTCTTGGTTTTATCTGTTTGGAGTTGGGTTCTTGGGAGATTATAGAGGCAGTCAGCAAAACCGTGGAGAGGAATGATTGTTTTCATTTCTTTAATATTCTTTAAGTTATACACATGTTTATGCTTCATAGGAGCACCAATGAAAAACTGAAAATACATGTGATCATGTGTTATGTTATATTAACAACCTAATGTTGGTTTTTAAAATTATCAGTAATATACAGTGATTATTTAGTTTAAAGCCGTGACTACAAAATTAGCTTGTGCTTTAGAGTTTAAAATAAGCCATTTTTCTGCCCCATCTTGAACTTACTGAATCAAACTTACTACAGAATATGGTACTCAGAAGTCTTGTATTTTAATTTGCTTTTACAGCCCCCCAGGTGTTGTATGATTAGAGATAGATGAAATAAGATTGGCAGAATGTTGAAATTATTTAATATTACACTGTATGTTAATTAACTGGAATTTAAATAAAAATTTAAAAATGTTGAAATTATTAAAACAGGGTAAGGTTATATGGGGATTTATTATGTTATTTTTGTGTATGCATAAAATTTTCATCATAGAATATTTTTTAAAAATTACCAGCATGGATGTAACAGCGTGGTACCAGTATTGACTATCATTTGGGAGCCACTGTTCTCATTTGGGCTCACAATCCCCAGAAACATTTACTGAGGATCCAGTGGTAAACCAACTATTGTACAAAGTCCTATGTTTGAGATACTTTAACTGGAGACTAATATGCCACATGAATAAGGGTAATTAATTGGGACTCCTCATTACTGGCAAACATGGTGAGAAGAAGCTTCGTGTAGTTACTTAACTGTCATTATCCTAACTACCAAATATTCCCATTTACCAGAAGATCACGTGAGATAAGAAACAGAGCATTGATAAACATACAAGCATTTTCTTTTCTGGAAACACAGAAAAGAGATACGTGATTTTAATTGGAGGCTAGTATGTCTTTCTTCTGTATCTCTTCCTACAAATTTTCAAAGATTTCACCAAAAATTAATAAAACCAGCAGAACTGGCCTTAGTACTAATGTATAAAATTTAAGTCTTTGACAAATTAGTTGACTTTTAAGGGTTTGCGAAATAGTTTTATTCATGTCTGTTACTATTTCTGTATTTGTCTTTTTCTACTCTAATTGTGTTTAATATTCATCGTCCCTGGATTAGAAGGGACCATAATATGATAATAGCATCTTATATATTACATGCTGTGGTTCTTTCTAATCTGGATACTTGTGAATATTAGGCAATCCTACTGCTTTAGGATTTCATAGGCTCAAAGTATCTCCCCCCAAATATTTATTACTACAAATGGAAAGATAGTAACTTTACAGTGGGAGACAACCAGGCAACACCATTTTAACCAAGTATTCAGGATTAACATCACAAACAATATGAAATTGACATCATAAACCCCTTGATGTGTCTTTTTACTGAGAAGGACACATCATCCTTCTCTGGTGTTCTTGCCAAAAATGCATAAACCTCATTCCAATCATTAAAAAAAAATGAATCAAAGCAACTTTTGTAGACTGGAACAAACTAAGGAGAAATAATAAGTACATGTAATGTGGGATCCCGGAAGGAGAAAAAAATTTTAAGAATCAACACAAACTGGAACAAAACTATTTGTATTACTTATGACTAAAGACTGATTTTTCTTTTTTCATATAAATTGGTAGGAAAACAGACATAGGTAAAAATGTGTAAAGGATATAAAGAAGTAGTATAAGGTAAAAGAAACCTCAGTAATCAGTAACTATGAAAATGTGCGACCACTTGCATAGTTCAAGAAATACAAGTCTGGGGCACCTGGGTGGCTCAGTCGTTAAGCGTCTGCCTTCTGCTCAGGTCATGATCCCAGGGTCCTGGGATGGAGCCCCGCATCAGGCTCCCTGCTTGGCAGGAAGCCTGCTTATCCCTCTCCCACTCCCCCTGCTTGTGTTCCCTCTCTTTCTGTGTCTCTGTCAAATAATAAATAAAATCTTAAAAAAAAAAAAATACAAGTCTGATTTTTTTTTTTTACTTTTTAGAATGTCGCCTATTAAAAAGTATAATACCCAGTCATTCTTACAAATGGCATTTGTATTGTGTAAGTTAGTATACACCTTTTAGAAGGCAAGTAGCATTTTTTCTGTTAGGAACTTAGGTTATACCACAGTGAAAGCAGATACGTGTACAGCAGTGTTCAGTGTGGTAGTTTTTAATAGGAAAAAATGGTCCATCAGTACTGTAGCTGGTTAAATAAATAACAAAATACCCATATAATGGATTTTATGTAACATGTGACTAAGATAGATCTGTATTATATTAGCTCTAGGAAGAGTTCTAGGATATAGGATTAACTGAAAAGTGAGATAACAGAATATGGGATGATTGCATTTGCATAGTTTTCAAAGAATGTAGGTATATGCATAACAATTACTTCTGGAAGGAAAATAGAACCTTAATAGTGTCTTTGTTGGGAAAGAGAGACCTGGACTTCAAGGACAGGGAAAGATTACTTTTTATTTTATACCTTTCTTTAAGGGGCATCTGGGTGGCTCAGTTGGTTAAGTGTCTGACTTGATCTCAGCTAAGGTCTTTGTCTCAGAGTTGTGAGTTCAAGCCCTGCACTGGGTTCCATGCTGTGCGTGGAGCCTGCTTAAGCTAAAAAAAAAAAAAAAAAAAAAGCCTTTCTTTAAAATCTGATTTTTAAAAATCATATACATATTACTTTTATTTGAAAAAATAAAATTGAAATTTTATAAAACTAATGAAATTTATATATATATATATATATATATATTTTAAAAGATTTTATTTATTTGTCAGGGAGAGAGATAGAGCACAAGCAGGGGGAGCAGCAGAGGGAGAGGGAGAATCAGGCCCCCCCCCCCGCTGAGTAAGGAACCCTTATGCGGGACTCAATTCCAGGATCCTGGGATCACAACCCCAGCTGAAGGCAGCTGCCTAACCGTCTGAGCCACCCAGGCTCCCCTATATTTTTTTGAACTTTTTGGTAAAGATTGTTTTTTTACCTTAATTTGGTATTACCTAATAATAAATATTATTGCCAAGTGCAGTATTTAGCACTTTTTATGCATCATCTTACTTCATTTGTCATAATTTACTTAATTTTTATAATTTCTAATGAAACCTGAAATCTGCATTTCCTACTAAGAATTTTGGCAAATGAGCTTATACATTATTGGTTAGTGTCCACTGCCTCATATGTTTGTTAAAAAACTGCAGCCCTGGGCTCTTGTCTAGCAAATCTGGGATGATGCCTAGGAATTTGTATTTTAAAAGAGTTCCTGATATTTATTCTGATTACAGCTTTAAAACACAGCTTTACGTCTTCAGATTTTTGTTTTTATAGACTTATTTTCTATAAATATGTTAGAATTTATTTTTTAAAGAAAATATTTTGAGCTGTATGGCTTTTTAGAAGACACGTGTCTACCAATAGGATGTAATTTATGAAATCCTTTTTTTTCTTATAGTTGATCACAGCCGAGTTAAGTTGACTTTAAAGACTCCTTCTCAAGATTCAGACTATATCAATGCAAATTTTATTAAGGTATGTATTAACTTCAAATGATGTTTCTCTGCCCTACTTAATGTCCTCCTAACAACAACAAAAAATGTCCTCCTACATACTAATTTTATTAAAGTTTTTTAAATTGCCTAAATATTATACCAATAGCAAAGACCAAAAAAAAAAAAAGAAGATCACAGCCCTCTTTATGTGGTTTCCTTCCTTCCTTCTAACCTTATTCATAAAGAAAGAGTTTTGCTTAGTTTCATGATAGTTGAGATGGCTTTCTATCTTTTCTTTTTTTGATGGTAATATTGCAATGAACCTTGTTATTCTTTTGAATAATTTCTTAGGATAAATTACCAGGGCTGGAATTAATGGGTAATACTGATTTAAAATTATAGAATATAAATTTAGATGAAAACTTCTTGAAAATTGTCACTGGTTTCGAGTGACAACCCAAGTAAATACAAGATTAAATACAGCATTTATGTAGATAACCATTTTTGGATACTCATATCGAAAGCAGTCAAGTTCTTGCATAGTAGTTATCAATAGATGGATTCAAATTGCTACTTGATTAAATAAAAAACTACTTTGTTCCATTAGTTATTCTGGGTTTTTGAATGGCAGTATAATTTCAGTTCTTTTATATATGGTATTTATAGATATTTTTTAAAAAATACTTTGTTGGGGTGCCTGAGTGGCTCAGTCATTGGGTGTCTGTCTTCAGCTCGGGTCATGATCCCAGGGTCCTGGGATTGAGCCCCACATCGGGCTCCCTGCTCAGTGGGAAGCCTGCTTCTCCCTCTCCCACTCCCCCTGATTGTGTTCTGTCTCTCGCTGTGTCTCCCTCTGTCAAAAAAATAAATAAAGTTAAAAAAAAACATTTAGTTGACAAAAATATTATGAGTGGTACGAGTTACATGGTAAAATTAATATTACCCATGTCAACATTAAACAGTCATGATTTCAAATAAAACTCCCCCCCCCCCCGACAAAATCAGTTTTATTAAAATTATGGCAAAACCCAAAACTAAGAAGTTAAACAAAAACTAATATTTAGGTGGCTTGCTGTTTCAGATGTTGTCAATGTTGATATTCTTTTATAAGGACATTTGTTCAAAGTTCTAGTTTTGTGGGACACCTGGCTGGCTCAGTCGGTGGAGCGTGCAACTCTCGATCTCAGGGTTTTAAGTTTGAGCCCCACATTGGGTATAAAGATTACTTAAATAGAAAATCTTTAAAAAACAAAAAAAGCTCCAGTTTTTAATTCTACTTAGTAACATTGTTTTATTATGTGATTCAGTTAAGCGTTAGTTTAGTATTTTAGTCTGTTGTCTTTGGTATATCCTCAGGTTTGTTATTAGATATGTATATAGTAGGCACCCAATAAACCTTTTAAGTTGAGTAAATAATTGAAGGTAGTTATGGAAGAATCTAGCTAAGAAAGAACTATTAGGTACTTTTACTGTTGTTTTAAGAATCAAAGCATGATTTTTATGTTTCTGTCTGGTTAGCTTTGTTGACTAGGTATTGGGGCTTTTTTTTTTCCTAAACCAGGGAAATAATAATTTGTAAATTAGCATAACCCAGTTTAATGATCAATTCTGTGTGCCATGTCTAATAAATACACAAAAATAGTATATTATTTGGAAATACCTCAGGTGAAAAGCGGAGTATTACTAATAAAATTTGAAACCTTAAAATTAGGTAAGGAAGTATTTTTGGTAATTGTAATAAATATGAAATTTCCTTTTAACCATTTTAGGGTGTTTATGGGCCAAAAGCATATGTGGCAACCCAAGGACCTTTAGCAAATACAGTAATAGATTTTTGGAGGATGATATGGGAGTACAATGTCGTAGTAAGTAATTTACTTTTCATAATCTGTTTTGAGAAGTATTACATGTGATGACATAGGATGTTTTACTGAATAAGGGATGAGAAGACTTTTTAGCCGTAATGATATGTTAATTATAACTTATATTTACTAAAAAGACCGAAACTGAAGTCTAGGATGTCTCATTTGATTCTCACAAATTAGTTGAAATATTTTAAGAGGAGGGTGTGATAATACTTGAAATCTTTTCCTCAGTCAGTAACTGATAAGATACCTACCAAGTAAAGTGGATTGATAGATGGATAGAGGGATAGCTATGTGATAGAGAAGAGTGAAGTGTTATGGTAGAATATAGATAGTAGGTATATAGTATTTACAGTAAGATTATTTCAACTTTGCTATATGTTTGAAACATTACATTATAAATGTTGGGATGAAGAAGCAAATCTAATAACCTTTTTGTTTAAAGACAGTATTTTTTTTTTTTTTTTGTTTAAAGACAGTATTAAATGCATTCAGCCTTCTGATAATTTTATTAAATGTATTTAAAATATTTCATAGTGCTATTTGGGTAAATATCCTAAAAGTGGTATTTTAATGTAATTTCGAAAGTCAGAGCCCAGTCTATAAGGATCATAAAATTGAATTCAAATTAAATACATTACGTTAATTGAAGCCAATTTAATTTGTTGCTATATAGTTATCCCTTGATTATAAGGTGTGATTTTGATCATTCTTTAGCTCCTACTTTTAATATTAAAACTACTTTTTTTGATAGGCCAGGTATAATTATACTCAGAGTAAAAAGTAATTCTTGGGATTCTTATTTTATTTAAAAAGTAAAATTGTGTTTAACTGATACAGTCTTCATCTCATCCCATCTCCCATTTCTTTTTTAGATCATTGTCATGGCCTGTCGAGAATTTGAGATGGGAAGGGTATGTATATGTATTAACACTTAAAATAATTGTGGCGGATCGTTTTTATCATTTTGCTTCTAGGAATATATGGTTCCTGGTCCTTTATTATATTCTTTGCCTAACTAGTTAAAGTAGATACTTCTTTTTTGTGTTCTGTTATTGGCTTTATTTGATAAAAGAAACATAATCTCTAAAAAGCTTGTTTTTTTACATTTCATAGGTATGTTTTACGATACACTTAAAATAATAGATACTATATCATTAGTCTTTTGATGTTTAACGGTATTCTAAGTAGAACACTATTTCTGGAGTGAAGTAGAGAGGTATTTTAAAATAGGAATAAAATTGAGCAAATGAAAATGAGTTCAATAAAAAAATTTTGATTAATTATATCAGTTTATAGCTGGAATAGTCTGATTTTTCTGTCTGAGAGTACCGTTACATTTTTTTGTTTGTTTGTTCATACTGTCTTCAAAAGCAAAGAGAACAAAATTCCTTAATCTGAAATTTTTACCATTGGTATTTTTATACTCTGCGCAAGTAAAATTAGTTTTAAAACCATTGTGATCTCTTGCAGCTTCAAGACCAACTAAGTTTTTAATGTTGGAGGTGCTAATATATTTACAGAGAATAGGTATTAAATAAAACTTAAGTATGGTCTTCTGTAAATGTGAGACAAACATCAGACTTAGAAACAAATTATGTGGTGATTTCAATTTTCCTTATACTAATGTGGTACATTAGTTAAAGTAAAATTTTTTTAAATCTGTTTCACCCATCCCCTTACCCACCTCCCCTCTGGCAAAAAAGTTGTAAAAATTCTTGTTAAGTTTTTTTCAGTAAAGGATATATTGCATAAAGCAAAGTAGTGCATCTTTTAGTTATGTGAGACATTGTAACATATGAATCAGTGGGAAACCTTATTCTAACTAATAGTTTTTGTCATTCCTCCTTATTAAATCCTTTACCAGTAATGGACGTAGTATGTAATATTGGATAGAAAATTAACAGTCTAAGATTAGAAAATACACAAGCCAGTAAATTAGGTTATCTGTTTAATAATTGGCAGGATGTACTTCAATACCAGTATTATTAATTGTTTGTATTAGAAAATTTAAATTTCACTCTCCTACTGTTTTTTTAAGTTACTGTTAAGGTTTAGGATTTATTCCTCCTTTCATTCTATTAATGTTTGCCACTTGTATTTCAGTAGTAATACTTGATGAAAAAAGATCGTATTGAGTACAGAATTTTTGAAGCTAAAGATTTTGTGATTCATAGTGTTTTGTTAGTAGTAAATTGTCGGTGAGTTAGGACCTATGAATTTATTTGATAAGCTTGACTTTGATTTTGACCTAGAATATGACCTTACGGAAAGAACATAAATAATGAAATCAAATAAACTTACACTTTACTAGCATTTTCACCATGGTGCAATGAACTATCCCGTCTGAGCTTTAGCGTCCTCATCTCTGAAATTAATGTGATAATATGATTATAGATTATTCATGTATGATGTTTAGCACATAGTTTTTGGTGTCAATTGTTTATTAGTTTATACCCGGAATATAAATACCGATATATTCCTTACTTAGTTACAACTTGGGAAATTCTTCTTATAGCAAGTAGAGTGTTCTTTCTACTATCCCACAGATTTTATACCTAATGGGAATTCAGCTAGATATTATAGAGGTTGTCATTTTACAAGCATTAAAACTTGCCTGGCAACCCTTTATACTAAACAGACTTCCTTGTGCCAGGCACTTTGTTTTTTTAAAGCAGTGTTTCTTTTCTAGAGGAGGATCTTTAGAATCTACTCTGCTGACCAAGCAGATAGCAATGAACAGCTTAGACACTTATATTAATAAAGTTCTTATGAGTAATCTTGGAAAGCAAATAGTAGCTTACCTTTAAGAACAGTTGGGGAGGGGCGCCTGGGTGGCTCAGTGGGTTAAAGCCTCTGCCTTTGGCTCAGGTCATGATCTCCGGGTCCTGGGATCGAGCCCCGCATCAGGCTCTCAGCTCGGCAGGGAGCCTGCTTCCCCCTCTCTCTGCCTGCCTCTCTGCCTACTTGTGCTCTCTGTCCTTTCTGTCAAATAAATAAATAAAATCTTAAAAAAAAAAACAAAACAGTTGGGTAGGTCTAAACTCTTCTAACACTTTGCCTACTAATGTCAGTTTTTCTGTTTTCTGGGAAGAGCAACAAGCTGAACACTAGGGCACAAAATATTTGTAAAAGCTCAGGAAAAACTACCATATGGATTACTTACTGACTTTTTTTTTTGGACAACAGAAAAAATGTGAACGCTATTGGCCTTTGTATGGAGAAGAACCTATAACATGTGCGCCATTTAAAATTTCTTGTGTAAGTACTTACTTATGTATATATTATTCAGAAAATTGGGATGCTAGACTGATAATTATAATATGGTATGAGCCCAGTTTTATATAAGCTAAGCATTCAATATTTCCATGTATACTTAATGATAACAAATATGTATTAATATATTAATAATAATGTTTGTTTTTTGGGGCTCCTGGGTGGCTCAGTCAGTTAGGTGGCCGACTCTTGATTTTGGCCTGGGTCATAATTTCAGGATCCTGGGATTGAGCCCCAGGTCAAGCTCCATGCTTTAAAAAAAAATAATGTTTGTTTTTATACTGCTTTTAAATTTAAAAGCTTTGAAAATTATTTCATAAATGTTTAATTTCCTTTTATTTTTATTATGTCAATTTTCTGTTAGTCTTTGTATATAAATTGATAATAAATGTTTATGTATATAAAGCATAACCTAGCTATGCTTTGAGTAATCTATTTGGAAATTGGTATTAAAGTTGGGGTGCCTGGCTGGCTCAATCAGTAAAGCATGTGACTCTTAATCTCAGGGTAATTGGCATAAAGTTTCAAACTGAAATGGAAAAGACCCTTGATGACTGAAGTCTAGTGTATCATGTTAATCTTTCATATGTTTTTTATGCTATCCAGAATTTTTGTAATTATATACAAAGATGATTTTGAGAACCGCTATCCTAGGAGTAAAGATTGATTCTACATGGCAGATAATTAATTATGAAACTTAAAATATATACCTATTTAATAAGCTCTGGAAATGAGTTAAATTCAGATTCTAAAACTAACACAGCTGAAATCTGAGAAAATAAATTAAAAAACAAAAATAATGAAGGAAAAACAAAAAAGAGAAATAAAACATAAGTGAACTTTAGAATAGAATCAACAATTTGCTTTTATTTATTTATTTATTTATAAAGATTTTATTTATTTATTTAACAGAAAGAGAGAGATCACAAGCAGGCAGAGAGGCAGGCAGAGAGGGGGAAGCAGGCTCCCCGCTGCGCAGAGAGCCGGATGCGGGACTCGATCCCGGGCTCGATCCCAGGACCCTGAGATCATGATCTGAGCTGAAGGCAGAGGCTTTAACCCACTGAGCCAGCCAGGTGCCCCAACAATTTACTTTTAATGTTATACCCAATGGCATCTTTCCTAATCACCTGAAAGAAATATGTTGTCTTATTTACTCAAACTCAAAAATTATGACCAAACATAGATGAAAATTAAATAACTTTCTTGTATTAGGGTTTTCCAGAGAAATACAACCAGTAAGATAGGCATATATATAAAGAGAAAAGATTTATTATAAGGAATTGGCTCACAGGGTCATGGAGGCTGGCAAGTCCAAAATTTGCGGGATGGTCAACCAAACTGGAGACCCAGGAAAGTTGAGCTTTAGTTCCAGTCTGAAGACCAGCAACCGGAAACTAGGAGAGCTATTAGGGTAGTAGTTCTAGTCAAAAGGCAGGCAGGCTAGAGACCCAGAAGGACTGATATTCATTCCAGTTTAAAGACAGTCTGCTGTAGAACCAGGAAGAGCCAATGTTGCAAATGAAAGTAGTATATTGGAGAATTCTCTCATTTGGGCAAGACTGGTCTTTTTATTCTGTCCAGGCCTTAACTGATTGGATGAGGGCCACCCCACTATAGAGGCGTCTGCTCTACTCAAAAGTCCACTGATTTAAATGTTAATCTCACCCAAAAACACATTCATGGGAACATGAAGAAAAATTTTTGACTGAACATCTGGGAACTCCTATGGCCCAGTCAAATCGACACATGAAATTAACCATCACATTCACACAATGACTTGTTTTTAACCTTGCTTTCTGTGGTTAAGTAAAATATAATTTCTGTGATTTCGTCTCTGGTGAGTTCAAGAAAGCCATAATTTTATGACTTCCTTGTACTTACTGGCTTTTGAATTCCTCTGATGCATACAAAAAGTTTATTGCTTTCTAAGTTGATGTAGAAAAGGATTCAAGGTGTGTTACACGGTCTCCTTTATAAATGCAAAGTGATTTTTTTTTTTTTTTTTTTGCAAAGTGATTTTTTAAATGTTAACTGTAACTCATAGTTGAACTGCCTGGATTTAATAAGCAGCCAGTATTGTAAAGTCCAGGTTAGAATTAATTGTTTGTGGGTTAAACATAAAATTTAAAAATCCTACTGCGTTTCCTGTTAGTTGGAATGGATAAAAATCAATACATACCACATGGTGTATTTCTGTGAGGCAACACCTCCCTCCTCAGCAATCCATAAAGTCTTCTACAATGTTAAGTTCCTGGACAGTTTCAGAAACCTATTTTCTGTGCAATATAGTTGTGTTGAACGTTTGTAAGTTTAAATATAATAAGGTATCTGTACTAAATGTTACACTTCAAGTGAAAACAAATAGTGCTTAACATTAGACAACTAAATGAGTTGGAATTTCTGAAGAGTTGGGGTTCAAGAATAGTAAACAACACTTACAATAGTGGCTAGAGGAAAGAAAGAAATAGATTATCATTTGGAAAAACATAAATTGACTTTTTTTTTTAAATTTTTTTTTTAAATTGACTTTTTTGGGTGATTTTTCAAATTGAACTAAAAGATAATCTAAAAAGTCCCTTTAAGAGGTTTGATTTGATTAGCAGTAGCTGCTTCGACTTATCAATACTGGGATTGAGCCATGCTAAAGAAGCAAAATTCTTTCAAGATTTCAAATGGAAAGTAATTAGTATGTCTTGTGGCTATTTCCGACAACTCAGGATTTGTTATCACCGATATAAACAAAAATCAGATGTATAGGGGCGCCTGGATGGCTCAGTCGGTTAAGTGTCTGACTCTTGATTTCGGTTCAGGTCATGGTCTCAGGGTTGTAGGATCGAGCCCCGAGTTGGCCTCCCACACTCAGTAGGGGGGTCTGTTTAGAATTCTCTCCTCTCCCTCTCCCCCTGCACACACTCTCTCTCAAACAAATAAATCTAAAAAAAAAATTATGATTAGAAAGCAAGTTGGTGAAAATAACCACAGTAAGTGACTTGACTACTTGACATTCAGTTTTTGAGACTGTTTTGGTTTGGGGATGAGAAAGAGGGTAAAGTATTGGTGGCAGGGGGAGGACTACCTAGGAGGAACTCAGTCGCATATTGCTGCATGTAACCACTTAGACCAGATGTTGGCACACTATGCATAGGTCAGTCTAATCTGCTGCTTGTTTCGTAAATATTTAATAGCATACCACCATGCCCATTAACTTACGTATTTGCTTACCACAACAGCAAAGTTGAGTAGACAAAGACTTTATGGTCCACAATGCCAAAAATATTTACTATCTAGCCTTTCTTAGGAAGAAAAAGTTAAGTCTAGGGGCTCCTGGCTGGGTCAGTTGGTGGAGTGTGCAGCTTTTGGTCTCAGGGTTGTAAGTTCAAGCCCCATATTGGGTGTAGATTACTTAAAAAAATAAAATGAAATTTAAAAAAAGAAAACAAAAAGTTAAGTTTGGGACCAGTGTTTTCATCCATACTGCTTTTTTTTGTTGTTGAAAGTAAAAACATAAACTTCCCCCTTAATGTTATTTGAAAAGTTCAAAATGAACTGCTGTGATTTAAAAAATTAAAGCAGGAATAATATTGAATATTCTTTTTATTAAAAAACAGCATATCCTATTGTTCTTGACAATAGATTATCTGTGGTTTTATGTACAAAGCAGAAAGAATAGTTTCCTAAGGGACAAACTGATATAGTGGCTTCATTCTAATACTTTGACAAATTACAGTAAGAGACTTTTAAAGTGGTTATGTTGTCATCAACCAAAATAGTAATTTGGAATTTTATGAGTGCATATTCTTCCTTCCCAAGTCTACATCCAGCTAACTGAGAGGTGAGTGTCAGGTAGGGCAAATCAAGCTTTAGGGGAAGATAAAATAGTTGAAGATGGTAGTAGGTACTGAGCGTTGTACATTTTGTATTATTTCTGTTACATAATTCTGGGGATGGTTGTAACTTTGCAAGTATTTTATTGGATGATAGACTCCTGGTTAAGTAATTGGTTAACAGACACTTCTGGGTTTTTGTTTTTGTTTTTTAACTGTATATAAAACTTAGATAAACAACTTGGTGACTTTTAGAATGGTTTTTTGTTCGTTTTGGAGAGAGAGAGATAGGATGGGAGGGGTGGGCAGAGGGAGAGAGAGAATCTTAAGTCGACTCTACACCCAGCGTGGAGTCTGTTGCACGTCTTGATATCACAACTCTGAGATCATGACCTGAGCCAAAGTCAAGAGTCTGATACTTTACCGACTGAGCCACCCATTCCCTAGAATGGTTGTTTTTGTAATAACCAGGTATACCTGGAGTTTTAATGGTTAATTTTATATTGTGGACTTTAAATACAAGGTTATTGTTTGTTTTGGTGTGTTTATGTTTTTGTTTCAATGTTCTCACTGACTCACAAGTGTTTTCCTTTATTTTAGGAAGCTGAACAAGCAAGAACAGACTACTTCATTAGGACACTCTTACTTGAATTTCAAAATGTAAGTATTTTCCATTTAGAGACAGTTTCTAAGGATAGTTTTTAAAGAGAAGATACATAAATTGTATGCCATCTTACACAGTTAAGGAAGTTTGTTAATTATTTCTCTTATGTAAAATAATAAAGAAGAAAATCAGAGTGTAATGTTTTATTATTTTCACCCATAAGCTTTTCAAATTAGATAAAGTAATACAAATTTTAACTTTTAAAACAATTTTCCTAAATTAAATTTACTATATTTGGAATATTTGTTTCTTTGCTGTAAATGTTTTTCCTCTATTACAGTAAGCAGATTATAGGACTGTTTACAAAATTATTACCCACTTTTGCTAGTTTACAACTTTTTTTAGAAACAAACCACCATCAAAGCTAAGTCTTCATTTAGATATATTGTTTTTACTTGAGGCCTTTGACTTTAGTGTGTCAGATCTATATAAAATGATAATTTTCTAGGAAGAAATCAAAGAAAATCTGATGTACATTAGAGGATGCTATTGGCTTCTTCCCCGATCTCTGTATTTTTATTATTTTAATTTTTTAGACCATTATGAAAAATTAAGTATGGCCATCAAGTACATCAGTCTTCCTCAACTATTACATTTGTAAACATACTTACACCTCCTACCTTCCTGTTTACAAGTACAAGACGTGGTTCCAGCACTCCATACTTTGAGAACCATTGATCTAAAATAAAATGGATGGGGGTTGGACAAGTTAGTTTCTAATTTTCTTTTTCAGTTTAAACATTCTATAAGTCTTCTAATTACAATAGATTTGAATACAGTGCTTATGATTCTCTTCCATTTACTGTGAAGTACTTAAAGAATATGCATAATGTAAGGGTTAAAATATGCATAATGTAAGGGTTAAAATGCATGCTCTGGAGGTGCATGGATTCAGATCCCGCATTTGTCACTTGATGTGAAACATTAGGCAAGTTATTTAATCTTTTTGTTTCAGTTTGCTTAGCTATAAAACGTGGATAGTGTTAACAGTACCTTCCTCATACCATCATGTGGAGAATAAATAATTTTTATACGTGAAGCCCTTATATCAATACTTAGTATATGAGAGTCAATAAACGTAGTTATCATATTTTTTAAAGGCATTGTTAAATACCACATAAATGTCTTACAAATGACAGTAAAGTGAGATGTGCAGCTTTTCTGCGTGCTTTAAAATGTGTAGTGTCTTTTTATAACTGCTGAATTTCTGTTTTCTTGAAGGAATCTCGTAGGCTATATCAGTTTCATTATGTGAACTGGCCAGATCATGATGTTCCCACATCGTTTGATTCCATTCTGGACATGATAAGCTTAATGAGGAAATACCAAGAACATGAAGATGTGCCTATTTGTATTCATTGCAGGTACAAAAGAAATTTCCAAATACTTAAATACTTTGGAATATAAGTGGTATTATAATATGGGTGATGTTTGATATTTTGAAACCTAATTTTTGGAATTACCAAGTGAGATAGGTCATTATATTGGTTTCCAAATAGTAAAAGCTATCTGAATCCTGAGGCAGTTTTTCTTCTCTTAATTTTTAATTTACCTTAGATTTCTTCTAAAAGACTTAGAAATATAGTACTTATTTCATAAAACTGCTATCAGTTCCTTGCTATCAGTTCCAGTGACTTGTATCTGCATTCACATTTGCTATAAAGAGTAAATGAAAGTTCTGAGACTCAGAAATTAACTGGCTAATTAAATAGTTCTGAGATTTTTTTAGTGGAGACAGAATACCAAAGATAGTTTTTCTTACCCAGTAGGTCTGATTGTAATGCTTATTAGTGAGTTGAAAAGGCTGCTTTTTATTTATGGGCCAGAAAAGTGACGTGCGAATGGACATGTGGGAATCAGTTAGCAACTTGGTTAATTAAAAAATATTTTCCTATAGTTAATTCAGTGGTTAATTGGCCATTTAATTAAATAGTTGACTGTTCAAGAAGAAAAAAATCTATTTATAGAAATTGCTTCGACTTGACTTCTTCACAAATTCATCACAATCATTTTTTATTCTGTGTTGCCCAGTGTACATAGTTCATAAATCCAATTCGATGGAAGGTTTTCCTTTAAAAAATTAAGTAGGCCATTTAATATTTTTAAACAGCCCAAAATAGTATTTTAACTGTAGTGACTTAGAAAACACATACATAAAAGGAAGGAAATTACTCACAATTCCAGTAGAGCTGCTCATTGTTAAAATTTCAGTATATGTCTTTCAGTGTGTGTCCTTCAGTATATGTCCACACAGTGTATGTGTCCTTCAGTATTTAAAGAATGTTTCCCCATGTAATATAATTGTGTACATTTTTCTAAATCATATAACTATTCTTTCTGCAATGAATTATGACTACCCTATACTTTATATTTAACTTACATTCCTTGGCATTTACTACCCCTCCCCATCCTTTTTCATCTATTTTATTTTAATTTTTTAAAACATTTATTTATTTTAAAAGATTTTATTTCTTTATTTGTCAGAGAGAGAGAGTGAGAGCGCACAAGCAGGGGGGAAAAGCAGGCTCCCGCTGAGCAGGGAGACTGATGCAGGACTTGATTCCAGGACCTGGGATCGTGACCTGAGCCAAAGGCAGATGCTTAACCGACTGAGCCACCCCGGTGTCCCCTTTTTCATCTATTTTAAACAATAGTTTAAGTGTCCAAGTGGCTGTTTTCATGGTGAAATCTTTGAGAACATCTGTAATTACTTCATTGGGATAAATATAAGCAAATGGAATTTCTAAGTGAAAGAACATGAACTTTTTCATGCTTTTAATACATATTTAAAATTTTATTATTCATAAAGCTAATGCTAATTATAATTAGTTTGTGGAGTGGCCGTTTTCCTATACTCTCCCCAATACTGTTATCTTCTTGTTTGATTTAATGCCTGTATGACAGGCTACCTTTTTTTTTTTTTTAGATTTTATCCATTTACTTCAGAGAGAATAAGAGAGAGAGCATGAAGGCAGGGAGGGTCAGAGGGAGAAGCAGACTCCCCGCCAAGCAGGGAGCCTGATGCAGGACTGGATCCGGACACTCCAGGATCATGATCTGAGCCGAAGGCAGTTGCTTAACCAACTGAGCTACCCAGGCTCCCTTTTCTTTTTTTCTTGGTAGTTGATATTCTTTTGTGAATTGCTTGTTTGTACACTTTACCAGTTATTTCATAGCAGGCATTCATCTCTTAATAATTATGTTATAAATTCTTTATATGTATTTATATATTGAGGTTAACTTTTAGTCATGTTGTAAGTAGTATGGTTTTTAAATGGTTTTTATTCTGCCAGTCTTTTGCCACACATAAATTTTAAGTTGTTATGTTGTCAGAGTTGTGACTCTTCATTTATGATTTCTGTCCGTTGAGATGCTTAGAAAGTCCTTCTGTAACAGTAGTACATAAACTGCCTTTTAAGCACTTGTGTAGGTTTTTTGTAAACATATTTCTAATCCATCTGGAATTTTTTTATGATTAAGGTATGAGGTAAGAATCCAGGTTTTGCTCTTGTTAGGCTTACTTTCCCTGTATCATTTATTGAATGGTCTAATCTTTCCCCTTTCATGGGAGACTTCACCATTATGTAGTACTTAAATATACTCAGATCTGTTTTTGAATTTTGCAATGTGTTTCATCAGTCTGGTTGTGTATGTCGTGCTTTTAACCATCAGGTTTTAAATATATGTCATTTAACCCCTAGTAACTCTCAATGCAATATTCTAGAAATGTTTCGATGTGAGGAATTGATAAATGTATCAACAGCTAAAAATTAACATTACCGATGGCTATTAAAAGCTTTTTAAAAATTATACTAAGTTGCTTATAGATGTATTTTATCAGGAAATCTTAGATGACATGTTTGACAAACTACTGATATTTCTAAAGGTTTCAAAATATGCATTAAAATGCTATCCAACTTTTTTTCTACCTAAAAACTATTCTGATGATGTCAGTAATGTCTATAATTACTCAGAGTGATTCTCAATCCTGAGATGCACATCTCCTATCTCCCTCTAGTTGAGAATCAGTTGCTCTAATGTACTTTTGTCATGTTTTAAAATAAAAAAAAACCCTGCAGAATTTCATTTTATATTCTCTGGGTTCCATTAGTTCTTTAGGAGATGAGTGCATCACTCGTCTTTGTTCTTCTGGTGAAATCACTGCTAGTGTTCAAATCAATTTCTAGGGCTTGTGGTATTCCTCATCTTTTCTATACCTTTTGCAGATTGGAATGGTGTAGTTTCCTCCTCTATGCTAAGGCATCAGAGCCATAATGGCTGTGAAATAAATTTCTCTCTTCAAGTTACTATGTTGGCTAGACAAGATTTTCTAAGATAGAATTAGACTTCCAAAGTAAAAGCTGCTAGGTATTCTGTGAATCACTTAGGTATTCTCTGAATCTTGGAAGTTCCCTAAATTAAATAAAAGCAAGATATAAATACTAATGTTTAAGATGTTTGCCATGCATATACTTTAGGTTATGATTCGTTTACTAAAATCGTAGAATATTGTCAGATTTCTTAAATGATTTTTTTGCTACTGAAAATTAACATGTTCATCCACATTTATTTTATAGTTATTTTATGACAAAAATCAAATTGTTATTTCAAACTTTATATTTATAGTGCTGGCTGTGGAAGAACCGGTGCCATTTGTGCCATAGATTATACATGGAATTTACTAAAAGCTGGGGTAAGAATAACTTTTATATAGCATTATATTCAATTGATTTATTATTATTTCCCAACTTAAGGGTAAATTGCAGTAAATTATAGCAAGTGTTTCATTATGTTACTTTAGAAATAGCTTTACTAAGTAAGAAAAAAGGTAGTGGAACTGGGAAAGGTATAAATAATGTATATCACCTTGAGATAATGTGTGAGGCAGCAAGGTAAACATGTTACCACCCCTTGTTCTATGTGAATTGATACCTACATTTAGAATGTAAACTCCGGGTTGACTTTTCCAAATATAGAATCCTCATTGCCTTTTATATTTATTCTAGGTATGCGTGTAATCAGTTCAATATTTATGCCTAAATGGAAATATTATTTTATAGTGGTTAAGGATTAAATTTCAGTCATTTATTGTCTGTGGGATTTGGGTCAAATTACTTAATTTCATTGTGCCTCAATTTTTTCAACTGAAAAATATTAATAACTCATAAAAAATAAATTAACCTTTGTAAAGTTCCTTAGAACTATGTGTGTCCTCCATATAGCAAGTGCTCAGTTCAGTGTTAGTTTTCATTAAAACTGGTGTTACTGCTGTTACTACCACTACTATTTCAAAGACGTTGTGTTCAATACTATGGAGGATATAGAGGTAAATAAAATATAGCCCTTATTACAGATTTGAAAAACGTTAGGTTGTCTCATTGTATGTAGATTTGCTTCTCTTGCTTGTTCTGTAGTATTCATTTTCTGTGCACTACAGAGAAGTTTTTATTTCTTATAGCTTTTTTAAAAATTATTTTTTTAAACACTATGCCCAAGATAGGCTTGAACTCACAACCCCGAGATCATGAGTCACATACTCTACTCACTGAGCCAGCCAGGTTTGCCCCCTTTATAGCTTTAAGGTGTGTTTCTGTGAATATGTCAATTTTTATCTTGTATAAAATAGGATTAATATAATATTTAGGTTTATTTTCCTTCATTCCTCCCTCTATTCTTTCTTTTTTCCCCTGCCTTAACATTTTTCAGTGTTGCTAGGGAATATTTAAATTTTAAATTTTCTTCAAAAGCCCTCTGGGGCTAAATTTTATTTTTGTGTTCCTCAAAAATGTAATCCTCTCCTGATACTCAAACGAAAATTTTTTTTAATTTTTTTTTAAAAGATTTTTATTTATTTATTTGACAGAGACAGAGATCACAAGTAGGCAGAGAGGCAGGCAGAGAGAGAGGTGGAAGCAGGCTACCCGCTGAGCAGAGAGCCCGATGCGGGGCTCGATCCCAGGACCCTGAGATCATGACCTGAGCTGAAGGCAGAGGCTTTAACCCACTGAACCACCCAGGTGCCCCTCAAATGAAAATTTTTAAGTGAACAAATTTAACTAGGATTCGAACTCATTTTTAACATAAAAGTCAAAGATTAAAATTGGGATGGAAAGAGGCATTTAAATAAATGCCAGTAAGCAGAATAAGCATCTGGTCATTCCAGAAGTTATATATTTTGAACATAGTCCTCATTTGATTGTGTTTGGCTTAACATATATATAATCCTATGTTTTAGATTAGGACTTGATGTCAAAATCTTTTTTTTTTTTTTTTTAAGATTTTATTTATTCGTGAGAGAGAGAGAGTGAGTGCGCCAGCAGGGGGAGGGGCAGAGGGAGAAGGAGAAGCAGTCTCTGCTGAGTTGGGAGCCTGACGTGGGACTAGATCCCAAGACCCTGGATCATGACCCGAGCCGAAGGCAGATGCTTAACCAACTGAGCCACCCAGGCACCCTTTAAAAATCTTTTGATGTATATAAAGACTCTCAAATAGTAAACCTGGGAACCTTTTTAACTCTTCTTCTTTATCACTCCAAAATATTCTTGTTGATCACTAAGTTCTAATAGTTCTGCCTCAGAAATGTGCCTCAAATCTGTTTGTATCTTTCTTTTTTTAGATTCCTTCAGTAAACTTCTACCAGTCTCCCCTTCAGACTCTCATCTTCCCTGCTGCAAAGCAGACTGAATATCAAATCTGCTCATGTCAGTGTTACCTTTTGTAGTAGTTCTAATTCCAGATATACCAAAGAATTGTCGGGGATGTTTCACAGTCTCCAGAGATGTAGCTGAGGGATCTGTATTTTACCATCTTTCTTAGCTGGTCCTTACGTAGCCAGCCCAGGAAACAGTGGCCTGTGGAATGAGTTCAAACTCTATTATGTTTATAGTCTGATTCCCGGTAGCCTTATCTTCTTTCCTTCTTAAATACCTCTCCTTCTTTCAGTTTTAGGCTCTATCCACATCAAGGTTCTCAATTCCCCAAACAGATTATACAGTTAATCTGCTGTGCTTAGGTATATTTCCTTCACTTTTTATTCCACACACCAATCAGTGTTAGTCACAGCGTTTTTATTCTCACTGCACTGCAATTATACTTTGGCTGGGTATTTATTTGTTCACTTATCTCACTAGCTTGACCGTTGAGGGTCCAGATTAACTTCCTATCTATAACGCCAACAACAGTGTCTGATGGATGGTAGGTAGTGCTCAGTAATTGTTTTCGGTCATCCAGCATGTATATAAGGTCTGTTTGAAAAGTTAAAGGTCTATATGAAAAAGAGTTGATGTATTAAATTCTTTGTTTTAGAAAATACCAGAGGAATTTAATGTATTTAATTTAATACAAGAAATGAGAACACAAAGGCATTCTGCAGTGCAAACTAAGGTATTGTTTTTTTGTTTCACTTTATAGACTGTATTTTTTTTAAATGCCTTCTTGGTTTTTTTTTTTTTCAAATGTCTTTTCCTTTGTGTATTTTCCCGTTTATCATGTCATCTCCCTAATAGGAGCAGTATGAGCTTGTTCATAGAGCTATCGCCCAACTGTTTGAAAAACAGCTACAACTATATGAAATTCATGGAGCTCAGAAACTTGCTGATGGAGTGGTAGGTGTTCTTGGCCTATTAATTTTAGAAAACTTTCCTTTTCCTTCCTTCCTTCCTTCCTTCCTTCCTTCCTTCCTCCCTCCCTCCCTCCCTTCCTCCCTCCCTCCCTCCCTCCCTCCCTCCCTCTCTCTGTTTGTTTCTTTCTTTCTAGGAAACCTTTCTTTCTTTCTTTTTTTTATTTTATTTTATTTTTTTTAAGTAATCTCCACACCTAATGTGGGGCTCAAACTTAACCCCAAGATCAAGAGTCCCATGCTCTCTACTGACTCAGCCAGCCACGCACCCTGAAAACTTTTTTTTTTTACCAAGATGTAATACTTAGCTTTTTAACAGTCGTCTGTGTTTTACCTAACATAAGTATATCTGTGACAGTTGTTATTTTTATTTAACCTTGATTTTATTAACTCCTTTCCTTCTTCCTGTTTGCATCTCTCTATTGTCATGGATACTTAATGACTCCAGTACAAGTTAAGTAATACTCAAAAGAGAATATAGTTAGGAAAATAGGTCTTATGTCAAAAAACTTTACTGTTTCAAATATAAATTACTTTTAACAAAATTAACTGCATTGTTCTCTCTTTTCTTCTACCCCCACCTAAGTAATTTTAAGTTGATTTTACATGAATTAAATTGTGTTCTTGGTCATGATGATAAAAGGTTTTATAGTTAATTTTGTACAGGCTTTTTAATTAAGTAGAATTACAGTGCTACAATGAAGTCTCTTTTGGCATGTGTTTAGTTCAGTGTCATTTTAGCCTTAAAAGATCTTATTGGACTTTCAAACTTTTGACCTGACAAAAATACTTTGTTCTCCTGTCTGCCTCTGTTTTCTAACTAGTTCTTTTATTTGCTGTCTTTCTGTAATCATCTTGTCCTTGAAAGTATTGGGTTATTTTTTTGATAAAATTTCTTCATGTTTTTATCCCTGAACCTAAGATAGCCATCACATGATAAATGAACTTAGTCTCAATAACTGAAGTAAAACGAGGAAATGAGTTGCAAAATTTATAACCTTTATTTCCCTTTTCTTCTTCACATTGTTTTTGGCATTTTCCCAGACTATTTGTTTGAAATTTCTTGGTTTTTTAAATGAGAGACTTGTCACCAAATGCTGATCTCGGTGTCTTAAAATAATCTAATATTGATCCATGAGTTTTAGGGGCATGTATTTCCTTTATTAGCCAAGTGATAATTGTATATTTTTAAGATTAATATATGTGATCTCATTTTTATTTCTTGTATTAACATAGGAATCGTTGTGCAACTAGGCGTTACACGTTGCCATCTCTTTTTCCCTTTAGTTTAATTAAAACCTATTACAATCTGAACTGAATGTAGCCAAATATTGTATAATATTTGTATATTGCTTATTGTATAATATAGAATAGAATGCTTTATATATTATTGTGCATAATGTTACTTAAATTGAGATTCATTTAATGCTTCAGAAAGCTAAATAGGCTATTTTTTTTTTTTTTGAAGATTTTATTTATTTATTAGAGAGAGACAGTGAGAGAGGGAACACAAGTAGGAGGAGTGGGGGAGGGAGAAGCAGGCCTCCCGCAGAGCAGGGAGCCCCCGAAACTGGGGTCGATCCCAGGACTCTGGGATCACGACCCAAGCCAAAGGCAGACACTCAATGACTGAGCCAACCAGGCGCCCCATATGCTTATTTTCTTTAAACTTTAGTGGAAAAATACTTGTTGTTTTTATAAATGCAAGATTAATTTCAAAGTTAAAGTTTCTATACTTCAGAAATGTAGATATTTTAGACTACCATTTCCTTAGTATATACAAGTGAAAAATATTCAAACCATTACTTTTTTCAAATGTATAGAAAATTCTTACTCCCATTTTTTTATTGAGATATAATTGACATATAACATTATATTGGTTTCAGGTATACAGCAGTTACTTGATATTTGTATATATTGTGAAATGATCATCACAGTAAGTCTAGTTAACATCTATTACCATACATAGTACAGATTTTCTTTTCTTGTGATGAGAACTTTTAAGATTTACTCTCCTAATGAACTTCGAAATATGCAAAACAATTATTAAGTATAGTCACCATGTTGCACATTATATCCCATGATTTTTAATTTCCTAACTGGAACTTTGCATCCTTTGACCCCCTTTACCCATTTCACCTACCTCCCACCCCCCACCTCTGGCAAGCACCAATCTGTTCTTTGTATCTCTGAGTTCAGTTTTTTGTTTGTTTGTTCTTAGATTCCACAGATAAGTGAGATCATATGGTATATGTCTTTCTCTGTTTGACTTCTTTCACTTAGTATAATGCCCTCAAGGTCCATCCATGTTGCTGGAAATACCAAGAATTCCTCTTTTTTATGACTGAATGATATTCCACTGTGTGTATACGTCACATTTTCTTTATCCATTCTTCGATAAATGGACATTTGGGTTGCTTTCATGTCTTGGCTCTTGTAACTAAGGCTACAGTGAACATGGTGGTAAATGTATCTTTTTGAATTTTTCTTTTCACTTCCTTTGAATAAATACCCAGAAATGGGATTACTGGATCATATGGTAGTTCTTTTTTTTTTTTTTAATTTTTTGAGGAACCTCCACATTGTTTCCATATGGCTGCACCAATTTACATTCCCACCAACAGTGCATGAGTGTTTCCTTATCTCCACATCTTCTCCAACACTTGTTATTTCTTGTCTTTTTGATGCTAGCCATTTTAACAGGTATCAGGTCTCATTGTGGTTCTCATTTGCATTTCCCTAATGATTAGTGATGTTGAACATATTTTCATGTATTCCTTGTTGACCATCTGTATGTCTTCTTTGAGGAAATGTCTATTCAAGTCCTCTGCCCATTTTTAATCAGGTTGTTTGTTGTTTTTTTGTTATTCAGTTCTCTTATTTCATAGGTTGCCTTTTCATTTTGTTGATAGTTTCCTTTGTTGTGTAGAAGCTTTTTAGTTTGATGTAGTCCCACTTGTTTATTTTTGCTTTTGTTGCCTTTGCTTGAAAATAATTTTAATGCAATATTCAGTGCTGTACCTTTAAAGCTTTTAAATATGTTTGAGTAATCTCCAAAAAAGGTTACATGACAAATATTGCACTGCTCTTTCATCTTTGTTTTCTTATTACCTGATTTTTTTTAGGTTTTATTCCATAAATTAAACTTCCATTTTATTAGTCTGAATTTCACACAATTTCAAACAATTTATAGATTGTTTCTGTCTAATAGGTCAGAGGTTTACAGATAGTTAAGGAATAGAAGAAAGATCATATGCATGTTATGGGATGAGGTGAAATATCACCTAATGGCAGATTAGTGGTTATTTCAAACCTACTTTCTTATCTCATTGCCTGGTACCTAGGAGACATCCACTAAATGTTTGCTAACTGAACTTAAAATGCTAGATTATGTCCTTGCATTTTAAAGCTGAAATGATGACTGCTGGATTACCTTTTGGGCAAGATGGATATTTCTGTTTTTTAAAAAGGAAAAACAATTTTCCAAGGAATCCATTCTGAGAAAACTGTATTTGGTAAGAATAAATATTTTGCCAAAGGTTGTATACTATAGTGTCTGACACTATATAAGTATGTAACTCACTGGATGAATGGATTTAAAAGGGAAGGACAACTGAATAGAAGAAAAGATAGCTTTATCATTCTAGGTAGTTTTTTGATAGTGTTCTCTTAAGAAATCTTGTTTTCTAGGTATTTCTGAATCTAGTTGACTGTTTTTATAGCAGGTTTATATGTGGTTGGAGACAATAAATCCCAGTCAGAAAAAATTGGAATCTAAAAAGTTGGAGAAAATCATCTTAGAACTGTATGGTTGAGTAAAATGATTAGAAATATATTACTTAATCTTTCTGAACCTATGCTGTGAGAAACATTTATAAATCTACTTATAAATTTATTATTTCTCTGACAATTTGAAGTTTAAGTAAAGGTAAAGTTTAAAGGTAAAAATAAATTTATAAATTTATTATTTCTCTGACAATTTAAAGGTAAAGTTTAAAAAAACAGATAAAAAACTCTTAAAATGTATGTTCCAGAATTATTTTCATAGAAATTTTGGTTGGAATGCTCAGCAATATAAGACTCTATAATAAGTGATTATTTGTTAGAAGTATTTACAACCAAGATGACTTTCCAGAGTAAGAGATCTAAAGAGAAAGTTTATTCTGGAATTGAGTAGTCTGTTGATTTGAGATTTAGAAACACTTCAGTAAGCAAATATGTGTAAGATGTACATGCATGCCTTTTTATCTTTTATATAAAAGACCAGTTATCAATACCAGGATTTTCAGTTCTGGGATGATGGAGTAATAGCAACAGTAGTTTGTGTTATCGTCCTTCTGTTGTGATTGTACATTTTAGATGTGATACTGAATTCTGAATATTTTTTCCTCAAATGTAATGTCCTTTATTTTTAAAGCACTTTATTTTTTATTTTTATTTTTTTTTTTAAGATTTTGTTTTATTTATTTGACCAAGAGAGGCACAGTGAGAGAGGGAACACAAGCAGGGGGAGTGGGAGAGGGAGAGGCATGCCTCCCGCTGAGCAGGGAGCTGGATGCAGGGCCGGACTCCAGGACCCTGGGATTACGACCCCAGCCGAAGGCAGACGCTTAATTCATTAAGCGTCTTAATGACTGAGCCACCCAGGCGCCCCTAAAGCACTTTGTTTTAATATTTATTTCGTTTTGCAGTTGATAATATATCCTTAAGTATTTGATAATTAGGTTCTGATCTTTTTTTGTGGCCTCTGATATGGCTGTTAGGTAGTAAATATTAAGACAAAATCAGTGAAATGGGTGAAGGTGGTCAAAAGGTAAAAAAAATAATAACTTTAGCAAGCTCTTCTTGAAACAAAAGAATATACTAGAACCTAATTTCAGTGGATTATTTAATTGCTAAAATTCCTTTCACCTTCAAAAGTTGGTGATTCAGTTGGTAATAAAAGCCCCTTTTAAGAGAGCTATATACATTAGGACAAATGTGAGGACAAAAGCCGTAGTTAATAGTGTCAGAAGATATGAGTAGAGCAAATATTGTTGTAGGTAAAAATAAGGAATTTATAAGGAATTTAAGAAGAACATTGTCTATTCTGAAGTCCAGTAGCCAGGAGGATTTGTTCATGCTGTGTAGGCATTGGTTCTCTGGGTTGCATTTCTGTATTACCACATTGATTGCTTTAATCAGATGAAATTCAACATGTTCAAAAGTCTTACCTCCCCCCAGAGTTCTTTTTCCTCTTTTGGTCCTTTCTAGTAATGGTTCCACTGTTCTCTCATTTATCCAAAATGAAGAATCCTTCATAACACTTTCTTTCCTTTGTCATATTTGTTTGAAAATGCCCTTGATTTCTCTTCTTATTCCCTTCCATACTCTGTTCTTTTTTTTTCCTCAGTATCTTACCTATCTCTCTCTTGTTTATTTTTAAGATTTTATTTAGTTATTTGAGAGAGAGCGAGCACGAGCATCAGGGAGAATAAGAGGGAGAAGCAGACTCCACACTGAGCAGGAAGCCCAATTTCTTTGACAGAGAGAGATCACAAGTAAGCAAAGAGGCAGGCAGAGAGAGAGGGGGAAGCAGGCTCCCCGCTGAACAGAGAGCCTGATGTGGGGCTCGATCCTAGGACCCTGAGACCATGACCTGAGTCGAAGGTAGAGGCTTAACCCACTGAGCCACCTAGGCGCCCCACCCAGACTGTGTTTTTTTTTTTAATTAACATATAATGTATTATTTGCCTTAGGGGTATAGGTCTGTGAATTATCAGGCTTACACATTTCACAGCATTCACCATTTTTTGATATTAATTTCTCTCATTGAAGTCTGGCCCTTATTTAAGCTAAAATATAAAGAATATAAAACTCATTTTGTTATTTGGGAAAATTGGCATTATTTTAAAAATTGAAAAGCCTAGAAACAGTTTATGTGAAGCATGAGAAAGGAGAATTATTTTTCTTCTAATTTTAATGAAGCATTTCCCCTCCTCCCCCTCAGGAGAATGAAATTAACACTGAAAATATGGTCAGCTCCATAGATCCTGACAAACAAGATTCTCCTCCTCCAAAACCACCAAGGACCCGCAGGTATTGTACGTCACATTTTCTTTGAAAGGATATTTTAATTTTACTCTCTGTTAATTAAAACAAATTCTGAATATTTCCAAGTTATTTTTATAACTTTTATCATTCTTTTGTCTCGGTTATAGCATGTACATGGCAACTGATTTGTTACTGGTGTACTAAAAATTTTGTTTCACTTTGGGTAAAATCTCAGTTGTGCATTGTACTAGAGCAATGAACATAACTGTGAATTAACAATAGCTCATATTTTGGTATGTAGTACAATTAAATTTTTAAATATTCTAAAGATTTCAGTTTTTCCATAATGACTAAAAAGTAATACTAATTATCAAAAATTATATGCACATTGAAGAAATTATTTAATAACATTACTAGCAAAGATGAGTTTATTTCTCTCAGCAGTTTATTACTTTCAAATCAAGCTCATTTGTAATAAAGTCAAGATATATCTTGTACCTCTTTTTATTTCTTTTTTCTTTTAGGGTAGCTGCTAGGTCAGTTACGTGGTAGTATAGAAAGAATACAGATAGAAAGCTTTAGTTTCAAGTCCTTTTCACCCATTTACTACCTTTGAGGTTGTGATTAAGTTACTTAACTTATTTGATCCTGGGTTGGTTTTGGTTTTTTTGTTTAAGTATTGTCCTAATGATGAAATGAAATAAACTATGTGAAAATACTACATATGGGACTTGGCGCATACTAGATTTCCATTACATGTTAGTTTTCCCATGACAGTGTAGAATTAAAGTGGTGTTAATTGAATTACTTTTAAAAGGAGGAACAGTAGAACATCTGTAATAATAAACTATTAGAATGGTTTATACAGGGTCTTGTCTTAAGCAAAGATCTGCCCAGATGGATTGGCCGTCCCTCAAAGTATGACTTCTTTTATATAGAATTCACCGATTTTTTTTCCCCCTTCAAAGTTTGCTAGAAGTTGGGGTGCCTGGGTGGCTCAGTGGTTAAGCATCTGCCTTCGGCTCCGGTCATGATCTTGGAGTCTGAAGATCAAGCTTCATGTCCCGCTCCCTGCTCAGCCAGGAGTCTGCTGCTCCCTCTGCTCCTCCCCCTGCTCCTTCTCTCTCTCTTTCTCACTCACTCTCTCAAATAAATAAATTAAATCTTTAAAAAAAAAATGTGAGTATTGGACACTATAGTGGACAATCCATATGTTGCATATATTTTTTTGTGGCTGGGCTTAGAAGAATAAGTGCTATTTAAGTGTTTTAAGCCTTGTTCCAACCTTAATATCAAGGAAGGATGAGGAAAAAGAGTCTGTTAGTGTAATTACCAATCACATTTGAGTAGCCACAAAAACCCACAAAGGGACACAAGGAAGCTTGGGGGTGATAGATATATGTTTATTACCCTGATTATGGTGATAGTATCATGGATATATGCACATGTCCAAACTCATCAAATTTATACATGAAATATACTGGTTTTTGTATATCAACTATACTTAAGTAAAGCTATTTTTAAAAATGTGAGTTATCAACATAGCGTGCACAAACTGCTTCCAAAAGCACTTAGAATATTCTTTTTTTTTTTTTTTTAAGATTTTATTTATTTATTTGACAGAGAGAGAGAGATCACAAGTAGGCAGAGAGAGAGGGGAAGCGGGCTCCCTGCTGAGCAGAGAGCCCGATGCGGGGCTCGATCCCAGGACCCTGAGATCATGACCTGAGCCAAAGGCAGAGGCTTAACCCACTGAGCCACCCAGGCGCCCCAACACTTAGAATATTCTTAAGGGGTGCCTGAGTGGCTCAAGTTGGTTTAGCGTCTGACTCTTGATTTCAGCTCAGGTCATGGTCTCACGGGTTGTGAGATCTAGTCATGTGTCAGGCTGCAAACTCAGCAGGAGTTAGCTTGAGATTCTCTCTCTCCCTCTCCCTCTGGCCCTCCTCACCCACACGCATAAACATGTGCACGTGCTCTCTCAAATAAATCTTAAAAAAAAGATTATTGGTTAAATAAGCCTGTTGAACACATTTAACTCTGGTCCTTCCCTAAACGTCCTAAAATTATAGTGAGGGAATATAAAAATGTATAAAGAATAAGAAACAAAATTGGAGAGGGGATGAGATCAGATATGTCAACAAAATTGTGGAAAGCACATCGACCAGTGAAAAGGGACTTATCAGAGAAAGCTAAAACTTGCTTTCCTGTAGGTGGGGGAAGCCAATAAGAACCAACAAGATTTTCCAAAGAACCCCCAGAAAAGCTCAGAAATTGGAAGTCCTCCTTAAGGCTGGTGTGTAGGATGGGACTAAAAACAAGGAGAGTACCTAAGTACTCTATAGAGTATTTAGGGTATTAATGAGTTCATGATACCAGATTCCTTACATTAAATTGAGCAAATGACTGCTTCTTCTACATTTGGGCACATAGGAAGGATTTACTCTGGAGTAGTTGAACCAGGGAGTCTCTGGATTCAAGGACATCAGGTCCAAGTGATGGTGGGGTTGTAGTGCCTTACTGAAAATAGGAATTTGTATGCTGAATGGTCATATCGTCCAGCTCCCTTGCTCCCAGATTGCTGGTGGGAGACAGAATCTCCCTCTGGAAAAACTAACCAACCCAAGAGATGAAATGTATACTTATTCATGGTTGTGGCCCACTAGTGATTTGCAAGGGCTGTACTCAGTTACCATGCAGTTAGATGACCACTAAACCACAAGTCTCAGGCCCTCCCCCTTACATATATGTAGACATCTTCCAGTCATTTTTAATACTCCATTCTTTTTTTCCCAAAGATTTTATTTATTTGAGAGAGAGCGACAGAGTGAGTGAGTGGGGGTGGGGTGGAGCAGAGAGAGAGGGAGAAGCAGACTCCCTGTTGAGCGGGGAGTCTGATGTGGGGCTTGATCCCAGGACCCTGAGATCATGACCTGAGCTAAAGGCAGACACTTAGCTAACTGAGCCACCCAGGCAGTCCTGCCTCCTATACATAGTTCTCAAGAAGCAACTGAGGATATGGCCACCAAAACAAGGAAGTGTAACTAGAAAAAGTAAGGTGGGACCTGGAAAACAAGAGCGTCTGAAACAGGAGAGAACATCAGCTCTGTGGTGGCCTAGGTAGTCAATGGTACACACTGGAGCATGAGGCCCAAGAATATAAAAGGAACATCTGTGGTATTGATAATTACCTAGTGTGCTTGATTGACCAATTGAGAGGAGGTGTACAAATCTGCAAGAAAGCTCAAAGGGCTGAACTACTGATGATACATAGAGAACTAAGCCATCTGAAACCCAAGACAATTTTAGAGAAAAATAGGAATTTGTATAAGAAAATACAGGAAATCCTGGTGTCATCTGTAAGAATATGTATAGTCATAAGACTGAACTAAAAGTTACAATAGAAGGATACTGAGAAGACAGAAAAGATACACAGTAGGAAGACAATGGAGAATGTGTGAAGGAGATCAAGAAATAGCAATTTATGCATTTTGAAATATTTTGAAATTATGGAGATGAGTCTTAGAAGCAGTTCTTTAAGAAAGCTGAAAGTTCATGTCTCTGGATAGCAGAAGGGCTGTGGGAGGAGACTGCTGTTTTTCATTAAAATTTTTGTATTTGTAAACAGTGTACATGTATTACCTTATTAACCATTAAACTTTGACAGTTTATAATAATTTATTTTATTTTTTTAATTTTTTAAATAATATTTTATTCATAAAAGGATGAATATTCTTATGATGCTCTTTTCTTAATGTTTTTCAGTTGCCTTGTAGAAGGGGATGCCAAGGAAGAAATACTTCAGCCACCAGAACCTCATCCAGTGCCACCCATCTTAACACCCTCTCCCCCTTCAGCTTTTCCAACAGTCACTACTGTGTGGCAGGACAATGATAGATACCATCCAAAGCCAGTGTTGCACATGGTTTCATCAGAACAACATTCAACAGACCTCAACAGAAACTATAACAAATCAGCAGATCTTCCAGGGAAAAATGAATCAGCTGGTGAACAGATGGATAAAAAATTGGAGCGAAATTTAAGTTTTGAGATAAAGAAGGTCCCCCTCCAAGAGGGACCAAAAAGTTTTGATGGGAACACACTTTTGAATAGGGGACATGCCATTAAAATTAAATCGACTCCCCCTTGTATAAGTGATAAAACTTCTAAGTCACAGGAATTGAGTTCAGGGGATCTAAAAGTTGATGATGTTTCTCAGAATTCTTGTGTGGACTGCAGTGCAACACAGTCAAATAAAGTTCCACACATTCCACCAGAAGAATCACAGAAGAATTCAGGCACACCTCCAAGGCCAGACCGCTTGCCTCTTGATGAGAAAGGACATGTAACATGGTCATTTCATGGACCTGAAAATACCCTACCCAGGCCTGATTCATCTGAAGGCAAACCCTCAGATATCCACTGTCAAGCAGTGAAAACTGTGAGTCTAACACCAAGCCCCACAACACCAGCTGAGACCCAGGATCTTGCAGATCATCCTAACGGTCCGCCTCTATTCAGAGCACCCCTCAGTTTCACTAATCCTCTTCACTCTGATGACTCGGACTCAGATGAAAGAAATTCTGATGGTGCTGTGACCACGAATAAAACTAATATTTCAACAGCAAGTGCCACGGTTTCTGCTGCCACTAGTACTGAAAGCATTTCTACAAGGAAAGTATTGCCAATGTCCATTGCTAGACATGATTTAGCAGGAACAATACATTCAGGTGCTGAAAAAGGTAATAATAACAGTATCTAACACTTAAATATTTTTACTGTATGCCAGTCACTGTTCTAAGCACTTATGTATAGTAATTAATTATGTTTTGTTCCACATTTCACTCCAGCACCTATAGTACAATTCCATTATTTTACATATGTTTTTTTTAAAGTATGCTTTTGTATATTGTTACCTTAATTTGGTTAATTGAATTACTAATTTTTTTGTTTCCCAGGTATTTCAGTTGATGTAAGTGAAAATTTTTGTGCTTTTTTTTTTTTTTTCTCCTGTGTTACCGTTTTTAGTATTTTATGGGAGTCAAAGATTTAGCTGAGTGAATAATTAGAAATCATTTAGGGAAGATAGAATTGTTTGAAGTAAGCGTGACACAAATAATGTGGAATGGCTTGACTGGCCATTTAATTTCATCCATGTTTATCACAAATACTGGTTCATCATCTTTTTCTGCTTGTTTAACTACAAAATACCTTTTAAAAAAATTCTCTTCACAAAATACTTGCAAATGAAGCTACTTTCAACTCTGAGATTAACCAAGAATCAAAATTGCAACTACTTAGCAAATATAGGAAATTTAGTTCAGTCAGTAGTGAATGTGATATATCCTCCTTATCTAAGTCATTGATACTATTATTTAATTAATGACTGTCTTTTTAAAACTGTCTTAGGTTTTCAAGGTAATATGTGCACTTGGTCCCCAAGATGTATTATTGGTTGTTAAAACTCATTTTTGATCTACTAAAATAATCCTGGCTGCCTTCTTAAACAGGCCATAAAGTTAAAAGCAAATGTAATAAACATGAAAGCTATTACGGGCAGATCGATTATCAATGGTCATTTACTTGTCAGTGAACTTTGGTCTTGACTTACATAGGCTGGTATTTACAAAGTGCAGGCAAAGTAAGTTCTGTGAACTTGAAAGATAACTTTGTTTTTGTATTTCTGACCTAATAAGTACCACCCATAGTATGGTGCCTTTATTTTCCCCAGCTCACACATACTGCGTTTTTTAATCTTGAGAATGTATCTGGTAGAGTAGGTGAGACTTTAAGGTAGTTTCTTAAATTTACAGGATTCTCTGTAGTCTTGATTCTGTCTTTGTGTGTGTGTGTTTTAAGATTTTATTTATTTATTCCAGAGAGAGAGAGGGTGGGGGGGATGGAGAAGCAATAGGAAAAGGACAAGAAAACTCCGTGCTGAGTACAGAGCCCAGTGCAGGGCTCCATTTCAGGACCCCAAGATCACGACCCAAGCTGAAGCTAAGCGTAGACACTTAATGACTGAGCCACCCAGGCGCGCCTCTTCTGGATCTTCAGAAGATAATGGTTACCACCATAAATATTACTTTACCAGTTTGCCATAACTTAAAATTGTTAATATCTTTTTCTTCCTCCACTTCAGAGTTTGAAAGATAACTGCCAAGGTAGGACTATGCAAGAAAATGAGTTGAAATTTTCATTTTAGGCTTTTGTAGCATGTAGGGCATGCATCTTGTGCCTAGGAAATATATTTCTTTAAACCATCAGTAGAAATAGAATTTGGTGTGAGGGCAGAAAGGATGCATGATATGATATGCTCATCAAAAAGTATTACTACCTGACCAGTCTTTCGGTGATAACAGAAGGAGTTCCTTTAAAATACAAAATACTGTGTAGGGATAGTTGAAATCATCCTGCTGTATACCACCTCACTTGTATTCTCGCCATTTTATTTGTATGTCAAGGCAAAGATAGCTATAAATGTGATATGGTGGTTTCCTTTTGCCCTATTCTAACTATGCTAAATGGGTTTGGTAGTAACTGAAAATTTTCCTGTGTAAGTATTCCATGCTATGACTTGACTACAAGCAGTTCTATTTTTAATGTTTAGTTATTTACTTTATAGATGAATCATTGGTGTAAGAATTGGGTTTTTGTTTGCTTGTTTTAGAGCTTGTTAGGGAGTTAACCAGAATAATTTTGTTTTGATACCTAAAACAACCTTTTGTGTAAGTTACTGCCTGACAAAAATTCCTGGCTGTGAATTCTGATTTAATATTGACTCAGGCCTCCTGAAAGATTTCTCCAACTTGGCTACACTAAGTCCCCATTCAGTGTAAGATTTGCAAAAAAAGCCTGCGTAAAATGTGCCGTCTCTGGTTGGATAACCTCTAAAACCGAAGTTTATAACATAGGAAAGGCAATCCAGAAATGCAAAAAAAAACATGGAGCTGAGAAGTAAGAGCCACAGTTGGGAAATAAAAGTCTTTAAGAATAAAGAAAAAGAGAGAAAGTTCCTGAAAAGATACCTGATATTTAATGTAAACTAAGCAAGACTCTCCTTCCTGATTTGTTCACTTACTTATGAAATGGCGCCACAATGCGAGATTATGCATCCCTTCCTTCCAACAGCTATCCCTTCAGTTGTGAGCTGTTAGTAATATAAGGGCAAGGGAAGAATGGTGATGGCTCTAGTTATTACCACTGGATAAGGTGGATTGTTCTTTAGTGGCTTAACTTTATATGCAAGAGAGAGTTCCAGTACCAGTGATGGACTATATATAAAATAATGAACTGGAATTCTTTTCTCAGCAGAATCCAGAAGCTGTACTTTCTTGGGTCTTTAGTTAAATAAATGTAGGAAGGATAAGAGCAATCATACCTAGCTCGTGCTAGTTGAAACTTGAAAAGGCTTTGCTGATTTTTCAGTCTCTTTAGTACATAGCCTGTCAGATATGGTTAAATAGCAAGAGGCAAGATTGTTCATTTTTTAAAGAGAATAGTTGTCGGGCCCAGACAAAATAATACAGGATTCTTACATTTCCTTTTCTTCACCCCATCCTTCCTAACCTGAGAGTCCATACACAGAATTATATCATCATATTTTCTTTCTCTGCCTCCAGGGAAACCTCAAAAGATCTAATACAGGGATACCTGGGTGGTTCAGTCGGTTAAGTGGTTGCCTTCAGCTCAGGTCATGATCCCCGGATCCTGGGATCAAGCCCCAGGTCAGGCTTTCTGCTCAGCTGGAAGCCTGCTTCCCCCCCTCCCTCTGCCTACTGCTCCCCCTGATTGGGTGCACACGCACTCTCTCTCTCTCTCTCTGTCAAATAAATAAATAAAATCTTTTTTAAAAAAAAAAGACCTAATATAGTCTATGTTATAAGCTAACTGATGAGACTCACTTAGTCCATTATCTTTTCTAAGAGTGAATTTTGTTTTTACTGGTGAAAAGCTTTAATATGGCTTCAGTCAGTATTCTCAGAGTAGGTCATATGCCACTGTTCAGAAGATTTTAGGCATTAAATAAATGAACATTCAAAAAAATTTAATAGTTCTATGTATATTAGAAAAAATAACACTTCAAATTTGTTACTTGTCGTTACTGTTTAAAATATGACCCAAAAAATAAGTAAATAAAATGTGACCAAAGGACATAGTTAAAAATGAGTGGGATTTAAAAAGTAAAGTAGGACAGATGGTGGTATGTAATATAGCAAAGTTCATGAAAGGAATTAAGCAATTGATTCCAGTTTGGGAAACACTGGCTTAAGTCAAATGACCAAAGCTTTCCTTCGTGGATTCAAAGCATCATCTGCAAGCCCAACAGAGTGGTCCCTTGCTTTCTACCGAAGACTGCGTTCCCACTCAGAGGGCAGAGTGAGTAACATCTGCAGGGTGTCAGGAAAGTCAGGAGAGAGTCATTTTCTCTGTGCAGCAGTCATGGGAGTTCATTCCGCTTTGCTTGTTAAGCTTCACAATTCTTGATAACGAATCAAGTAGTAAGGATTTCTTGTTTGTGTTTTGCTTTTTTAAAAACTGGTTCTCAGATACTTGTGGAATTGATTTTTAGAATGTCAAGAAAGTTTTCTTGTTTAGATAACAAATTCATTCTTTAATGAGTTAATATTCTTTAACAAGTTCATAATTTGTTTGAATTTTATGTATTTAATATAGATGTTGACGTTAGTGAAGATTCACCTCCTCCCCTACCTGAAAGAACTCCTGAATCTTTTGTATTAGCAAGTGAACATAGTGAGTGTCTTTTCTTTTCTTTTTTTTTTTAATTAACATAAAATGTATTATTTGCCCCAGGGGTGTGAGTGTCTTTTCTGCTTTTACATACTTCATACCATAATAATAAACTCCAAAAAACATGGCTGTTTTTAGTCTAGTTGCTACTGAATTGCATAATTAAATTCAAAAGAGGTTGGAATTGATATTGACAAATATTTTTAATTCCTTATATGAAAATTACTTTTTGTTTTTTTAAATACTTGAAAATGATATTTTTTATTTGTAAGATTGCTAAAATGTTACTTAAATTTAGTTAATTCAGTACAATTGTATTTGCAAGTTTGTGTCTTTTCATTCACTAAATATAGCACTTATTTATGAAAAGGCATTAATTGCTTCACTGGGTGCCATTTTAGGTAAGTAAATATTTAAACTGGGTTGTAGGTGGGCATGAACTTGGGTGTTAATTGAGGGAGACTTTAGGCTACCTGAGTATCAGTGAGAACTGGGAGAAAGTGATCATATTTCAAAGCCTTGATAATATATTTCTCCTCTGTCTCTTCTTAAAAAAGAGTACAGAAACAGCTTTAATGTATTTACAGTGTCTCATGCTCAGTGGGGTCCTCCCTAGTCTTATCTGAGTTACATTTTACCAATATTATATTAATTTCAACTGATTTCAAGAATGTTAAAAACCCTGAAGCCATATACTTCAGTACTACCAAATGAGTACATTTAAGTCTGTCACATGTGTAGATTACAGTGAGCCTATTTATAGTAACATAATAAACTCTGATGACTGAATTCTTTTAATTAAATTTTAAGAAAGGAAACTTAAAGGGATTTTCTTGAATTAATAGATAAGAGAATATTTTATGGAAGTGATAGTTTCTAAAAAATCTATAGGATCTGTTTATGTGTCTTATTTTAGTGCAAGAAATTTAAGAATTAAACATGTTAATTGTAAGATTTCATTTTTCTCAGATACACCTGTGAGATCTGAATGGAGTGAACTTCAAAGTCAGGAACAGTCTGAACAAAAAATATCCGAAGTGAGTCCTTTTGGGATTGGAATAGCTATATACTCAGTATTTTTGCTCTTTTGTTAATTTATCTTAGTTTGTTACAAAAACTGTCACCTTAAGACTATTAAATATAATTTTTGATCAGCATTTCTTATGCTAAGATTTCAGATGAAAAGTCTATATAAAATGTGAGATAGGAAAAATTTTAAAAGGGCAGCATGAGGTACATATGACCATAACTTCAGAGTGTCATTTTTCTAGACTGTTTCTGAAATTTGTAAATTATGCCATGTTTTAAATCATTTTGGAGTGTGACTAGAACAGGAGTTACACTTTCAGAGTCATAATACTTTCTTAGATTTTGTTCCTCCCACTGTAACATTGTACACTGTACATTGTCCCATCCTTTGGTTTGTCTGGTCACAAGAGGTTTCCTTTCACATTCAGGAAATGTTTGGTAGCTAAATATATTAGTCATGGGAAATAGCATTTTTCATCAACATTAATATTTTTCATATTTCCCCCATATTTTAATATCCCCCAAATTAGGGTACATCTCACAATTGATTAAGAAACATAATATACTTTACTTGGCACATAAAATAGTGGTAACCTGTACTAATGATATATCTTATGATATCATAATTTGATGAATATGGTAGAGGACTGGCAAAATGGAGTTGTATGGTCCTTTGTGTAGTAGCTCCTGCATTTTCTGTTTCCATCTAGAAGGAAAAAGTAGTTCCCCTGTCTTTCTCATCTCAGTATAAAATACCATAACATTTAAAAATTTTAAGCCTAATTGAAAACACCATTGTTTTCTTTCCCTTTGACAGAGAATTTTAGTAGATCTTCATTTCTTGGGATATATACTCAGACCAAATTTTCTATTATTCGTTATAAAAGGGATATATTGTAATAGCTATTAAAATATCTTCCTTTTTAGGGCTTGATAACCTCTGGAACTGAAAAATGTGGTAAGCTAGATTTTGTTTCTTTTTGTTATAGATTCGATAGATTAATCTCCATAAAATAGCATGTCTCATGGTGTACTGAACCTGAACTATGTAGTATAATTCTTCCAAATTAATTACTGTATCAGATATTATTAATCTGGAAAGTAACAACATTTATTATTGGTAGTTACAGGTTAATGGAGAAAAAGATTATTTTAAAAATATTTTTCTGTGTTTTAATTTCTGTTGTTTATAAAAACACTTAGAATTTGGATCTGACAGTGATTTGAATAAATGTCCCAAATTCATCTAGATTATTGAATGAGGTCCCTAGAAATCAGTTGTTTGGAATTCTTCCTTTTAGCACTTCTACATTCGTGAAGACATAAGATTATGTAGCGCAGCCCAGTGTTGTAATCCCAAGTTAGAAAAGTTTTCTGCCACATTTCTTATATTATCATGGTAAAATATATTCAGTTATTAATAATTCCTATAAGTCAGTGACCATGAAAGCAGCTCATCAAACAGCCTAGCTTATACAATTCCCCCAATTCATCTGTCATCTCTGCCTTTGCCCTCCCTTTTACTTTAGCTGCCCCCTCCCTGCATCTTTGCCTAATGGGGCTCCATTCCCTCTCATAAATTCTTATTACTCTTTGTCTCCTTTTCTGGGGCAATGTATCATAAGGAAAAGAACAGAAACTTTAGAATCAAGCCCACCTGGTTTGGAATTTCGTTTTTACCATTTTACTTACTCTGTGACTTAGGCCAAGTCACCTCATCTTAGCCCAGTTTGTTGTTGTTGTTGTTGTTGTTTTTCCTCTGTGAAATGGAGGTAATGATAGCACGTACCCAAGAGCATTGTTGTGGGGAGTTAATCAGATCACATTCATGGAATATCAGCACTGTGCTCATCACATGGAAGCACTCAAATGGAAGCCGGGCTATTACTGTTAACTGTCTTTATTCTGTTACTACTGCCGATATTGCTGGATCCTTGGGCCCTTTATTTCTTAAGGTATGCTAATCCCTTTCTGGATTCTCTTCTCTAGTCCATCTAGACACTGTCCTCCATTACTCTAGTGACACTTGAAATTATCCTCCACTTTCTTGCTCCTAACTCCCCTACCATTTTATTTTATCCCTCGAAACTCCTGAATACTGCTGGGGAAATCACTCCGCTTTACAGATCGAGCCTGCAGTTCTGGATCTTCATCCATAGTTGGGCCCTTAGCTTCGCTTTATCTTATATGTTCTAACTGGTATCCTTTCTATTTTCCTTGAATTTTCTAAATCTTTAATTTTTTCTGGGCAACCCTCTCGGGTCCCCTCCCTCATTGGGAGCTTTGTACTATCCCTCAATAAACTTTGCTTTGCTGCCCACCAAAAATAACTAACTAACTAACTAAAATCATCAGTCCTAGTCTTACTCAGTAGATGACCTTTTACTTCACTGAGAAAATTGAGGCCTTTTGACTAGATCCTCATTTCTTTCTAGAAGCCAGTCCTAAAACCACTAGTTTCATCACCATGCCTCTCCTCTCTGTCCCCATTGCACTCTACATCATTTTAGTATAAAACTTACACACCAGCGTAATGATAATGTGCTTGTCAGTCTCTCCTACTAGACTAGGCCTCGGCTTGTTTTTGTTCTGACCTTGAGCTGAACAAATAATTTTTAGGTTTTTGAAGAGCTGTTTAGGGGTCTCTGGCTGGCTTAGCTAGTAGAGCATGGGACTCTTGATCTCAGGGTCATGAATCTCAGGGTATAGAGCTTACTTTAAAAACAAACAAGTTGTTTAAAAACAAGGAAACAAGCAAAAACCAATGAAGACTATGTGACAGAGACTGTATGTGGCTTGCAAAGCCTAAAATAGTTTTTCTGTAGCTCTTTAAAGAAAAAGTTTGCTGACGCCTGTCTAAACTATAAGCACTTAAGGACAAAGGATTTTATATTCCTTGACCTGTATTCCAAGTTTCCATAAAAGTTTCTTTAACAAAATTTCTTTTGTTATTAATCTTAGGCATTAGTAATTAAATAAGTAAACTAAGATTTAAGTGATCTAAAACTTTGAAAGAAAAAAATTACGGTTAGAAGCCAATAGTCCAGGGAAAAAAAAAAAAAAAGCCAGTAGTCCATTAATTAACTATGAACTTGATTGTCATTGATTTCCATATAAAGGGATTTCACTTGCAATTATTGCCTTAGGACATTGACACATAGTATAACTATCTTAAGGAAATATGAAATGGCAAGATTAAGGTTTATTAAATAAGAGCTAAGGAGAATCCATACATTGCAGAACAACTCACTGAAGATTTCTAGGTGCCCCTAAGAACCCCTAATACATTTTCTTGTGTTCACTACCATTGCATTTATATGTATCTGGGCCTCTGAAATTATGATACCCAAGAGAGAAAAGTTGCTCTTTTAACTTAATACAGACATTAAAACAATTAGAGGATTCTACATATGATGCTACAAATGATGGTGATTAACAATGGCTTTATTTTGCATTTTAGATCATCCAGCAGGATGTATTCACACAGAGACTTGTACAGAATGTCCACCAACTTTCAGTAACAAGAAAGATCAAATTTCAGAAAGTCCAACAGAGGGCACAGATATTGGTAATTTGTTTATTAAACATGTTTAAAACTTTAGTTCTGTAGTTATTGCTGGCAAGAATGAGAAAAGGTTATTTGCCATCATTTCACGCTTTCCTGAAGGCCAAGTTTATCAAACTTTTTGCTGTGATTTATTCAGGTTCTTAAATGAACTACCCAAAGCAAATTAAGAGATTTAATAAATGAAAATACATTTCTGGACACTGACCAATTACTCTGGTGTTTTGATTACAGGTTTTCGTAATCGCTGTGGAAAACCCAAAGGACCAAGAGATCCACCTTCAGAATGGACATGATTCAGGGAGCTAAAAGACACTTTAAATTATACTGGAAAATTCAAGTGCCACTGAAAGCCAGATTTATAGTATTCCATCTTAAAAATGTGGGACTAACAGCAGTGTAGATTGTTACCTTAGTATTTTTTTGCTGGGATCATCTACCTGCCTTATACTACATTTAGGAAAAAGTATTACATATGGTTTATTTTGTAACTTCAAGTACTATTGCCTTAATGTCTCTTAACCCTGTTACACGCTGCTTGTAGACATGTTAATATAGTAATACTTTTATGATAAATTGTTTAAGGACTACTCTTTTGCTAATGTTTTATCATGTATGCATTATTTTGTATATGTACAGGGCAAGTAGGTATATAATTTGATAAAGTTGCAGTCATAAAATATTATTAACAGAAGATGTAAGAAATTTCTGCATGGTCTAAATCTTTGTGTACCTTATTTGTAAATTATTTGCCCTGAAGTTTTAGAAAATAGTTTCTGAATTTTAAAATTGCTGGATTCATGCAGCCAGCATTGCAGGTTATCAGAGATCAAAGATTGTAATAATAATACATTTTGTAAATTGTAAGCAAAAAGTTATTTTTATATTATATACTGTCTAATTGTCCATCCTAATTGTCCTTGTTTTCATCTAGTCATGGAGATTCAGTAAGTGCCTTGGAACAATATTGAATTCTCTTAGCTTGTGTGTGTTACTTTAATATTTGAACTCAAGTGGGATTAGCAGACTATCAAAATACATGTATGTTTCAGGATATTTGACCTGCATTAAAAAAAACAAAAACAATTTTACATTGCCTACTTGTCTTGGTTTTTCATTCCTCATTCCTAGGAAATTAGAGTTAGTATCCACCTTCCTACTGGCTCAGCTTTTAAGTCATGAGTGTGAATGGGGTTTAAACTCTTAATTAAAGAATAGGGAGCACTGTCTGCAAAAACATGGCTTTGCAATTCTAATACTTCTACTAATTCTAATACTTATCCTTAAGTCAGCCCTAGGCAGCCTTCTCATTATTGCCTACTAAGATCTAATAAAACACCAAGCAAAGAGACAAGAGGCTAGGAAAGGGGAAACTCGTTTCTTCCCACTCCACAACTGGAGCATGGCTCCCATCCATAAGTTTCAAGTTTGAATTCTGACACCAGGGATTGAAGTTAATGGACGTGTATATTTTCCCTCTGTATACAAAAGAGAGAAGAAATTATGAGACTAATGTGAGACAGAGTAACCTTATGTGAATAGGATTACTGTGGAGGAGAAAACAATACTATAATTTCTTGTCCGTTTTTCTTTAAGCTCAATGGTCTTCGTGTTCGTTCCTTAGAATCTCCATTTTCCCCATATATTTTGGTCATAAGGAAAAGTGAATACAGTGGGCCCTTGACATTCAAAAGACACAGACACCTGTGTAACATACCATTTTCCTAAAAAACTTTAAACCAAAGTAAAGTATAACTGAAAAAAATATTTAGCTCCTCTACACACTTGATGATTTGTATAATATGGTACTAAAACCATTTACAAACATTTTTTTGTTAGGAAGGAGTTGCTTGGAACATCTTCATTGAAAAATAACGTATTCAGAAGAGTGCAAAAATCATACTAATCATCACAAAGTTTACACACCTGTGTGAGTGTGACCACCATCTAGGTTGAGCAATAGAATGGGATCAGCCACTGAAAAGCTTTCCCCTTGGACTTCTGAGATTTGTTTGTTATCCCGTGAGTAGCAGTTACTTATTTTTCATTGCTATAGAATTTTGCATTGTATGCTTGTACCCCAGGGTGTCCATTTTGCTATTAATAGACATTTTGTTTTATCTGGAATATTACAAATTATGCTGCTATGAACAATTTTTTTAAGATTGACTTATTAGAGAGAGAGCGGGAAAGAATCGCAAGCGGACTCTGCACCAAGCGTACTACAAACATTCTTTAATGTGTTATTTGGTGTATGTATATACATAAATCTGTTGGCTATATATATATCAAGGAGTAGAATTTCGGGATTATGGTGTATGCATACATAGTCTCCTTTAAAACAACTGTCCTAAGTGGTTGTTCTAATTGTTACGTATTTCTTGGTATTGTCCCTAATTTTCATTTTAGCCTTCCTAATGGGTACAGAGTGGTATTGGTTATGATCTGAACATATATTTCCTTCATGACTAATAATGTTGAGCACATTTTATGTGCTTGTGACCGACCACGTGGATATTTACCTATTCTAGTCTCAAGGGATTATATTTTTTATCTAAAACTACATTTTTTGGTTCAGGGAATGAGGTAGATTTTTTTTTCCCCATTGATCAATCACCATTTAATGCCCTTGCTCCACTGTTACACAGTTTTGTCAGGTATCATTGATACTAGTTACGTATCCATCGATCTGTGAGTATGTTTCTAGATTTTTTTTCTTTGCATTCTATTGCCTATCTCTAGGATGATATTTTTTTTAAAGATTTTATTTATTTATTTGAGAGAGAGAGGGAGAGCACGTGTGAGCACGAGCAGGGGGAGGGACAGAGGGAGAGGGAGAAGTAGACGCTCCACTGAGCAGGGAGCCCGACACAGGGCTTGATCCCAGAACCCCAGGATCATGACTTGAGCTGAAGGTAGACACTTAACTGACAGACACACAGGCGCCCCTAGGATGATATTTTAAATTCTGCCTTCTTCTAGCTTTAGCTTTCTCTCACGGGTTAATTTTTATATTTCCTGGAACTCTTGGTAGAACAGTTAATCATTTTTCTTCTTTCATGTAAAGCATATGGTAAGTTCATTTGTTTTCTTTTTTTTTTTTTAAAGATTTTATTTATTTGACAGAGAGACACAGTGAGAGAGGCAACACAAGCAGGGAGAGTGGGAGAGAAGCAGGCTTCCCACTGAGCAGGGAGCCCTGATAATGAAGCTCGATCCCAGGACCCTGGGATCATGACCTGAGCCGAAGGCAGACGCTTAACGACTGAGCCACCCAGGTGCCCCTGGTAAGTTCATTTGTATCTGAGTTAAATCACTGCCAAATTCATCCTGCCTCTTTATCCAAAACCTCTACCTTTTATAGCTAAGGCTACAAAGGCCTTTAAATCTTTCTGTTTCCATAATAACATGATCAAGTTAGCTTTCCTTTGGAAGCAATTTTTCATAAATAGTACTTTTCACTGTAGTACTTTTTACTTTATGGATGTTTTCTCTATATATTGATAAACAGCAATAAAGCCATAGTTCTAGGTTAGTGCTGAGCCAGCCTCAGTCATTAGCTAAGTAACTTAAGTATAATAGCCTCAGGTAGGACCTGGGGTTAAGATTTTTGCCCGAGGGAAATCATGATCTGTGTTCTAAATTCCTGGGGTCACTTAAATTTGTTGAAACTGTGACCGTTAAATTCTTGAATGTGAAGAGTTTACTGCATATAAGTTTGCCTTTTTATCTTCTGAGAATGAATTTACAAATAGGTAGGCAGTTAAGTTCTTACTCCTATTTAGATAACTAGATGGATATGAGGGAAAGGGAAAGTCTTTTGGTTCCCGGAATTCTGGTTGGGAAAGGAAAATCTCAATTTTGAATATGTTGAGTTTGGGATAACCCCCAGCACTCAGGAGGTGATGTCCAGTCCACAGGCAGATTTGAAGTTCATAAGAAGTGTCCATACTATGGGGCACCTGGGTGGCTCAGTGGGTTAAAGCCTCTGCCTTCAGCTCAGGTCATGATCTCAGGGTCCTGGGATTGAGCCCGAGCCCCGCATCGGGCTTTCAGTTCAGCGAGGAGCCTGCTTCCCCCTCTCTGCCTGCCTCTCTGCCTGCTTATGCTCTCCCTCTCTCTGTCAGATAAATAAATAAAATCTTAAAAAAAAAAAAAAAGACGTGTCCAGACTAGAGCTCAATAATAGGAAATTAACACAGCCAGAAATGAAACCATGAGAGCACAAAAACTCCAGGAGATTGATATTTAAATGAACTTTTGTAGTAATATTGTAAATCTTCACATTTCTATTTGTTGAAACTTGATTTAGGTTAAACATGGGCACTATGCCCCACCTTGGTGAATGGTGTCTTCTTTCTCCCATTACCCATACTAGCCATCTGGTACCCCATTTATCTATCAATGTACTTAGACCTTCTGCTCTACTAACCTAGTCCCTTGAGAGAAATGATCATGATATTCAGTGAAAATGCTGGCATATATGTATATACTTTGAAAACACCTAAATGTACAAAGTAGAACTAATTTTGAATATATGTATTTTCTTAAACAATGTCCTGACAGAGAGTAGAAAATAATGTCAATTGACTAGGTGAACTGAATCCCAGTCCATAGCACATGTTAAGGTAGTTAGTCCACACCTGATTTTGGTTTACATTCCCAACTATCCTTCTATTTGTATTTTCTTTGTATTTTCAAACTTCATACATCTTGAGACGTGATTTAAGGCACCCACATAAATGCACTCAGGGAGTGAGGCTTAGTAATAGGTTGTTTATATACTTGTCCCTGCTCCTGGAGTCAGCTCAAGAGTGATCAAAAACGTGACCCACTAACTGTGAGTACTTTCCCAAGAATATATCCATAGTTTCCAACTGAATAGCTGGCTCTGTTCTAAAGACATCTATACATACATAGTAAGGACTTTTTCACAATTAAACTAAAAAAAGACCGTTTTGTGCTAAATGTGAAGGGGAGCAATAAAAAGAATAACTGCAATTTGTAATCTGAAGCTTTTGAGAGAAACTCAAGGAACGAATGCCATCTTAATTGTATTGAACCCAAAAATGTATTCTGATTGTAATATTTTTGTTGAAATATGTATTTGGTACTCTTGATTGCAATCCATTAAATCATTCTAGTTCAATCCTAAATATAGGATTAAATTGAATTAAATCACTATTGTGCTAGTTTGGGAAAAGTTCTTGCTGCTTTTGTTTTCTTACACAGGTATCTCCTCAATATCTGCTTTTAGTGATGTTACATTGGATATCAAAAATTCTATTACTAGCTTTCCTGGGGCGCCTGGGTGGGTCAGTGGGTTAAAGCCTCTGCCTTCGGCTCAGGTCACGATCTCAGGGTCTTGGGATGGAGCCCCACATCGGGCTCTCTGCTCGGCAGGGAGCCTGCTTCCCCCTCTCTCTCTGCCTGCCTCTCTGCCTACTTGTGATCTCTCTCTCTCTGTCAAATAAATAAATAAAAATCTTAAAAAAAAAAAAATAGCTTTCCTTTTTTTTATTTTTATTTTTTTTAAGTAAGCTCTATGTCCAACATGGCACTCGAACTCACAACCCCAAGATCAAGAGTTGCGCAATCTACTGACTGAGTCAGCCAGGTGCCCCCAGACTCTATTAATAGCTTTCTAAATAATGAAATGTGAATTAATTTCAGATTTTAAATACTCTATTCTCTAATACTAGATCTTTGTTACACAGCTCTTATAGGCCAGAAGCTCAAGTTTTCATTCTGGCAGATGGAGAATTGCAAAATCTTTAAACTAAGATTTTGGCACATATCCACTCAATAAGAAGCCCTTGCATATTTGCTAAAAGTGCAAAGCAGATGTAGTTTTGAATATAAACTGTATTTTCTTAACAGATTTGCCGCAATCTGTTTCCTCAGTTATTTGTCTTGAAGGTGCACAAATCTCATAAGATGTGCAAACGACCGGTATTTAGATCATTAAACCAGTGAAAAGCAGTGATGCTTGCGTAGCTCCAGGAGGTGTGTCTCTGTTCTGTACTATAACAAATGTGGGCTTTGTTGAATTAGTGGGGGAAGGGAATTCCAAAGAGTCAGGTCATTTTACATTTCTTAGAGATAGCATGGCATATGTACTGCTATCATGACTTAATGAAGTAGCATTTGTGACTTGAAAATGTGCTTGCCAAAATGTCAACAAGAACTTACTCTTAGCTACTACAGAGTTATGCCCAAAGAGCTAAGCAGGAAACAGGAAAACAGTTCTAAATTTCTTAAAATACTATGTTTTTTTAAAATCAGTAATTTTTTTTTTTTTTGCCATGAGAATTTTCAAGATCCACTCTCTTAGCAACTCTCAAATATGCAATACAGTATTATTAACTACAGTCATTGTACATTGACTGTGTACATTAACTGTATACATAAATAAGTCATCCGTGACTTATTTATTTTATAACTGGAAGTTTGTACTATTGACCCCCTTCACCGATTTTGCCCACCTCAACCCTCAATATTATATTTTTTCTGATTGAAAAATTCTTCAGTAGGATTGTTTGATAAATACACAAATGTGCAGATCATCTGTACCTCTGTAATATTTTAAAGTATCGTTCCTTCTAAATTTTAGCTTTATCTACTTATATATAACCTATTTAGAATATGTTCAATGTCTTTTTTTTTTTTTTTAAGATTTTATTTATTTGAGAGAGAGAGACAGAAATAGTGACAGAGGGCATGAGTGGGGAGGGGAGAGGAAGGAGAACCAGGCTCTCCTCTGAGCAGGGAGCCTGACATGGGGCTCGATCCCAGGACACTGGGATCATGAGCTGAGCCAATGGCAGACGCTAACCGACTGAGTCACCCAGGCACCCCTGTTCAATGTCTTCTAATACTAAATGTGAAAAAGCATTTAAATAATATACTGTATTAAATAAAAAATCTAAGTATTTAGCATCTTTCATTGTATTTGAAATAAGCACACAATAACATTTTCATGTAGCTTCTATGCAAAAAATTTAAAATACCAATCTAGGGATACTACATATGTCATACTTTGAAAGATGTAGAGATTAGCTGAGATTAACATTAGAAAAACATTTTTAAAATTAAAATTTTCTATATACACATTTGTTTCAGAAAAGTGAAATGCAGTTTCTAGGGAATTTCCTATTGCTAATCAGCATAACAAAGTATTCTTACCATCTTTTCTACCTAAGGTGAGCTGTCCATTTTAATGTTACTGTTCCATCTGTCACTATCGATTTGCCTGTAACAGAAATAAACTGAAATGTATATATAGAAGTTTTATGTTTAGATGTTACTTTAATCTGAATTTACTTAGGCAGTAAGGATCAAAGATTTTTGAAAGTTGGATTCCTTGACAGGATTTCAAATAGAGCTTTTACTGTGGCTGTAAGCATTGGAGTATCACCGAACTTTCCCCCATTCTACCAGAAGGGGGCAGCAAAGCAAACCAAGAGGAAAAAAAAGTCAGGAAAGGCACTCAAGAAAATTCCAAAAACTAACAGCCTGAAAGCTTCTGTGGGTGGCTTCTTTGTTTGAGAATGTTTATCAAGGCCCTAATACCAAGTGCCCCACTTTGCAAGAGGCATGAGCAAATCTTAAGGCATCAATAGCCTTCAGGCAGACTGAGACTTATCTAATAAAAAATTATTAACTTTGCTAAATGCTTACCAGGTGCCAGGCACCCTGATAATCTCTGAACACATATTACCTTGCTCAATTGTCATAAAAACCTCACCAGGTAAATATCCTTGTTTAAGGGATGAATCTGAAGAATACAGACTTTAGGTAATTTTAAGTCACACAAAGAAGCAAAGCCAGAATTTAAACCTAGCTCCTATTCCCAAATCCTTACTCTTAACTCCTAACCTCACTATATGGCTCTACATTTCAGAGAAGCTAGGGGTGTAGGCTTTAGCAGGCAAGAAATGTTTGCTTGTTAACTGACTAGAAAAAGGGCTAGTTACTTAGGTCAAATGTAATTTGTAAGCTTTAAAACCTATAGCCTGAACACTAATGAAGCCCGGAAATCATGGCCACGGTATTTTGCAGCTTCTCCAGGAGTCTGGTTTCTTATCTCTGGTATCTAGGCTGACCTTGTACCTTGCTTTGGCTAATAAAACCCAGCAGATGTGGACTGATTTCTGGACTGATTCTGTTTCTAGACCCTAAGAGATCAGACTCCTCTCATCTCCTGGGGCCCTGCTGCTGGCATGTAAAGAAGTTAACCACACCATGCCTGAGAGACTATGTGGAGCGTCAGCCCCAGCCAATACCACGTGGGAGAGAAGCATCCCGCCTCAAGCTCCCCGTCCCCCGAACGGTGAGAAATAATCAAGTGTTGTCTTGAAACTTATGTTTTATGGTGGTTTATTATTATGCAGCAATATATAAGTGAATATAAGTGACATATAAGTGAATATGTCAATATAAGTGAAACAATGACAACAATGGAAAACCAAAAATGTCCTAAGTCTACAAATACTTAAGGTAGGTTTGACTTTTTTCCTATCTAGTGTTCATAGGTGTATGAAATAGCCATGTGTCTTTTCGCTGCCTTTTCTCAACATATAGTTGCTGATGCACAGTGAAACTGTCAAAAGGCTGTAGCCCAAAGCCAAGGAATTTCCAGAGTTTTAAATCATGCCTTAAGGAATTAGAAATGTGCCCAATTTATATATATGTATATATAAATATATATATATACACACACACACCATACATATATATACACATACAGACATATATTTTCAAGTAATCTCTATACCCAGTGTAGGGCTTGAACTCATGACCCCAAGAACAAAGAGTCTCGTGCTATTCCAACAGCCAGTCAGGCACCCTGAAATGTACCACCTATTTAATAACCCTCTGTAAGCAGATCTTAGGGCAGGAAAAGCATTTACATGAGCTCTAAAATAAAAGGACATCCCAGGAGTCCTTTTAGATATTACATTAAAGCTATGATATACATAATAATTTTTAGTGTGAAAAATCTTAAGCCCATGGTTGGGGGGTAACATAGATCTAAAATCCTTCCTTTTTTTTTTCTATGCCTCAAAACAATTGAGAACTTTTGATAAATAACATATTTAACAAACACTCATACGATGCCTCTTATATCCACATATTGTGAGTGACTCATTTAATGATGCAGGCACTGTCTTTAATCTCCATTTTATAGAAGAGAAAATCAGGGTACAGAGAGAGGTTAATTAACTTGTCCAAGATCACACTCAGGAAAATTTTGGTCCTTTTCTGCCGGATGAAGACAGTGTGGGTAGAGGCGGATGTGGGGTTAGGCCGCATTATGTATTAAAATAACAGTCCCCTTCAGTAACCCTGGGAACTGACCATGAGAGCAGAGAGGCCTTTGCGTGTCATTTGAGATCCATGACGTGGCTCCATGCTTTCTAGCTCCACCTGCCACCAGTGGCTCTCCATCCTACACTTCAGCTAGAGAAACTTAGCCCCCACATATACCTTGGAATTTTTCACCTCTGTGCTTTGCTCTTTGGGTCTCACTCAACAGCCAGCCCCTGCATGGAATGCCCTCACCACCTTCTTGAAGTGCAGCGTGCACTTACATGCCTTTCAAAGTCCAGCAGTGGTCCTCTCTTCATAAACCTTCCTACTTCTCAGTGCATCAGTGCCTTGACTTCTGGCCCGATCACCTGCTCTTCCATCAAATCTCCTTAGCTCTAGTATGCTAGGTAATTTTTTTCCACATCATTTAAAATTAGCTGTTTTAGGGGGTGCCTGGCTGGATCCATCAAGGGAGCAGGCCACTCTTGATCTCTTGTGAGTTCGAGCCCCACGTTGGGTGTAGATTACTTAACAATAAAATCTAAAAAAAAAAAAAAAAAAAATATATATATATATATATATATATAAAATAAAATGAGCTGTTTTGAAAACATATCTTCTGCATTATCTTGCAAGCCTCTTGAGTGCCTAACCCAATTTTCTCTATTCATTGTGAACACATTAGTTGCAATAAAATCATGTGAATAGAGGTGGCATTCAGTCAGGGAGAAGAGGACATCTTTTTCAGGCTCAAATCCTGTTATATAAACTTTAGAGACAAGCGGAGTGACATTTCTGGTATTACCTCAGGGCAGTGTCAGTTTAAGGGTAAGGAATAGCAAATTCACATCTTCGGTTCAAGCTAGAAAATTCTAGCAGTTCCATATACGCAAGGGGGTGAAATCCAGAGGTATAGGACACTAACTCTAAATGGTTACCTACCAACACTGTTTTAAGATTGTTTACGAAGCACATAGTAGAGACTAGTGATCACTAGTTAATAAGCTCGCTGTAAGAATAGCCCAAGTTAACTGGGGCTGCAGTTCCCCAAGGGAGCTATTCAGATATGCATTTAAGCAACTAATCACCAATTTTCCATTAGGCAGAGATGCCACAATTTTCCTTGAAGAAAGTGGCATTTCGTGGATTAGTTTTAGAAAAACAAGGTAGCATTTTGATTTTGTAAGCTATTTGAAATCTGGGGGAGAAGGACATAATCACCATATCCTAGATAAAACATCTTTCGGCCTAAGCCAGTGTCTCTGAAACTTTTTTTTTTCATTATCAGCCCCTCACCACCCCCCACAACAAGGAGAAAGTATAGATTTAAATTCTCCCTAGTGAAAGAAATAGGAATAATATTTTTTTGGTCCTATTGAGCTTTGGAAGGGCACAGACCACTGTAATGTCTAAGACTATTTTTGCCCCCTAGGACAGAATTTTAGCATGCATGGTCTAAGCCCATTAACAGAGAATTGCAAGTTCAAGATTGTAGCCAACAAGTTTTGGGGGCATGGATCGCCCCTGTGTCATCCCTTTGGCTGCGTCTGATAACACCAAGGCTCTCATTGTGCTTCTCACACTCATCTCACCTGGCTGGGAGTGTGATTTGGGTTCTTCTTCCTCTTTAAAATGAGACAATAGGTGCCCTCTCATACTTTCAGGGATAAAAGAACAGTAAGAAAATATTTTAAACATCAAATCTAATGTTTACTTTATAAAAACTATGAAGTCTTTAAAAAAAGAGATATTATCTGATAATTTACTTCCCCTATAATTAGTGGTGTTACTTCTCTGAAAGGCTGCCTGCCTCCTTCATTCCTAGACATACCAAGTGTACTTTAAAATAGACATTCGTTTTTATCCACTTCCAGAAAGGCTGTGATGGATGTTTCTCTTAATGAACACTATAATTTACCTTCCCCACAAGCACTGTTACAAGGATCAAGTTATTTAACATATGTAAAATGCCTAGCACAATAAACTTTCTAGCATAAAACACAGAGCCATAAATTAATTATGAAAGAAACAATGTATAACAATCTGAAAAAACAAAGAGCTTATTGTAAAAGTGATTGGAGTGATTATTGACATAACTGTAATATCGTTATGCACCTAAAAAATTAACAACCATTTTTGAGGTGCCTGGTGGCTCATTGGTTAGGCATCTGCCTTTGGGTCAGGATCCCAGGCTTGGGATCAAGCCCTGAGTTGGGCTCTCTGCTCAGCGGGGAGCCTGCTTCTCCCTCTGCCTCTGCCTGCTGCTCCTCCAGCTTGTGCTCTCTCTCTCTGTCAAATAAATTAAATCTTAAAAATAATAATAATTTAAAATAAAAAATTAACAATTCTTTAATGTGACCAATTATTCAAGTATGTGTTCAAATTTCTGAGTCTCATAAAATGTTTTTGACAACTGGTTTGTTTGAATCAAGCCCCATGCTGCATTTACTTGATATGTCTTTTAAATCCTTTAATTTTAGGTTCCCTGCCCTTTTCTCCTTGCCGTGTATTTGTTGAGGAATCTGGGTCATTTGTCCTGTAGAGTTTCCCACACTCCAGGTTGCACCTGCTGCAACCCTGTGGTGGTGTTAACGTGTGCCTCTATCCCTCTATTTTTTATAAACTTGGTGTTTGGATCTGGAGGCTCTCAGGTTTGCTGTTTTGGGGCAAGAATGCTTCATAGATGCTGCTACCTACTTAGTACTGGCATCAAGAAGGGTCATAATGTCTAAGTCTCAGGGGTAATGCTGATTAGTGTGTTCAGGTACTGTCAGCCTATTCATTGTGATCTGTTCACTCAAGTTTCCAACAGCCTTTCATCTCATGCCATCTTCCTCTTTACAGGCTTTCCTAGGCTTTAGTGTCAGGAAAGCGAAAAATGTATTTCTCAAACTCCCTTGCCGCTAGAGTTATGAATGTAATTTAAATTCCACCCACTAGAGGCACTCGTGTACCATGAAGAATCTAGAATTGCATGGGGCAGGGCCAGGTTCTGAGGCATCCTCCTCGATGGGGCATATTAACAAGTGAAGGTGATGCGAAGGTAACCAGTGGCTGTAAGGGCGGCTTCCCTGTTCAGCAGGCGGCTCCCTGATCACGACATGAGCAGCGGTCCTTTGACAGCCCAGTCCTAAAGCATGGATTTGTGAGTCACTCCTGAAGCTCAGGTTACAGCCTTGCCATTTGTAATATACCATGCAATAAATCCCTTTGGGCTTAAATTACTTAAGGGTGGATTTTATTCTCTTCATTGAAGCCTGACTAATTGTCAGAAATTGTTGAACAACTGCTTCTCTGATTTAAAAAAAAAAGAATCTAGTTAACTTGCCAAAAGTTTTCTGAATGTGTAAAGTACATATTCTAGGAAGATAAACATTTATTTTTTTAAATTCCAGTACAGTGTTATATTTCAGGTATACAATCTAGTGATGCAACAATTCTGTACATTACTCAGTGCTCATCACCGTAAGTGTACTCTTAATCCCCTTCACCTGTTTCATCCATCCCCCAACCTTCTCCACCCTGGTAACCACCAGTTTGTTCTCTGTATTTAAGAGTCTGTGTTTTTGTCTTTTTCATACCTTTGTTTTGCTTCTCAAATTCCACATATGAGTGAAATCATGGTAAATTTGTCCTTCTCTGACTGCCTTATTTCACTTAGCCTCATACAACATATCCATGTTGTTGCACATAGCAAGATTTCATTCTTTTTTATAGCTGAGTGATATTCCGTTGCATATATATAGCCATATCTTCTTATTCATTCCTCTATCAATGGACACATAGGTTGTTTCCATATTTTGGCTATTGTAAAGAATGCTGCAGTAAACATCAGTGTGCATTATTTTTTTGAATTACTGTTTTTATATTCTTTGGTTAACTACCCAGTAGTGGAATTACTGGATCATTAAGTAATTTTAAAAAAAAATTTTGAGGAAACTCCATACTGTTTTCCACAGTTTCCAGTTTGCATTTCCACCAACAGTGCATGGAAGTTCCTTTATTCCCATATCCTCTGCAACATTTTTTTCCAGTGTTTTTGATTTTAGCCATTCTGACAAGTGTGAGGTGTATATCTCATTGCAGTTATGATAAACATAAAGTCATATAGATAGATACCAAAAGCAGACAACAAAAGCAAAAATAAACAAGTGGGACTACACCAAACTAAAAAGCTTCTGCACAGCAAAGGAAACTATCAACAAAGTGAAAAGGCAACCTGCTGAATGAGTGAAAATATTGACAAATCAGGTATCTCAGAAGGGGCCAAGATCCGAAATAGATAAACAACTCATACAGCTTCATAGCAAAATAACAAACAATCTGATTAAAAACAGAAAATCTGAGAAGACATTTTTTCAAAGACAGAGATGGCCAACAGGTACATGTTCAACATCAGTAATCATCAAGGAAATGCAAATCAAAACCACAATGAGATGTCACATCATACCTGTTAGAATGACTATTATCAAAAAGACTAGACATAGCAAGTGTGGGCAAGAATGTGGAGAAAAGGAAACCCTCCTTTGGTAGAAACTCTCCTATTGGTAGAAATGTAAATTGGTGCGACTACTATGGAAAACACTATGGAGCTCCCTCAAATAATTAAAAATAGAAGTACCATATGATCCAGCATTTCCACTTCTAGATATTTATCCAAAGAAAACAAAAACATTAATTCTAAAAGATACATGCACCCCTATGTTTATTGCAGCATTATTTACAATAGCCAAGATATGGAAATAACCTGTTTCCATCAGTGGATGAATGGACAAAGAATATGTCACACACACATGCACACACACGCACACACACAGGAATATTATTCGGCCATTAAAAGGAAGGAAATCTTGCCATTAGTGACAACATTGATGGATGGACCTTAAGGGCAATATACTAAGTGAAACTAGTCAGATAAACAGAGATACAGAGAATTGGTTGGTGGTTGCCAGAGGCAGGCGTGGGAGAGTGGGAGAAATGGGTAATCTGTTTTTTAGTTTAAATAAATTGAAGTTAAAAAAGGGAGCCCCTAGCTGGCTCAGTTGAAAGTGTGTGCTACTCTTGATCTCGTGGTCATGAGTTCTAGCTCCACATTGGGTACTAACATTACTTAAATAAATAAACATAATTATTTAAAAAAATACTAAAAATATCTATTACAGGACTGTTTATGAGATAATACATACAATGCATAGCAAGTGCTATATTGCTATGTTATTATCAATTTGTCATAACAGTATTTCAGATACAATGGACAATGTTGGTTGCCCACTGAATGTCCATTTTTCTCTTTCTCCTTCTGAACACATCCTTTGTCCAGGTACCTATTCCTTGCCCTTGTAGCCCATGAGACTTACAGATGCTAGTCAAATTCCCAGCTCTAGGGATGGACTCTAAATGGACTAAGCCAACTATATTCGTCTATTCCTTCCTGCTAATAATAGGCAAATAACCCAATGCTGGTTAATTCAATCCCAGGAGAGCATTGCTGGAAACTTCCGGAAAAGATTCTTTTTTTTTTTTAATTAAATTATTTTTATTTATTTATTTATTTTTAGAAAGATAATCTCTCTCATAACTGGGGTTAGAGAAAGGGCCCACTGTGGTGGAGCCCAATGTGGGGCTCAATCTCACGACCCTGAGATCATGACCGGAGTCAAAATCAAGAGTTGTACACTTCGCCAGCTGAGCCACCCAGGTGCCCCTCTCCTTATTTTTAAAGACAGTGACAGAAAACCAGTCTTGCTAGACAAGAGCGGTGTTGATTTACCTACTAATGCTAACAACTTCAAGTGGCATGTTGGGGTAATCTGCTGGAAATGGAATCATCAAGAAAAGTTATTCATTGTAACTCTCAAAGAAATAATTTGTAATTTAAAGGATCTACTGAATCAAATACTGAAATGGGGGCTCAAAGGAAATAGAAGGTCCCAGGGAAGGGTAGGATCCAAATAGCAATTTATGGCTGCTATACAAAGTACCACAAACTGGGTGGCTTACAAAATCAGAAATCTATTTTCTCACAGATCTGGAGGCTAGAAGTCCAAAATCATGGTGTTGGCAGGCTTGGATTCTTCTGAGGCCCCTTTCCTTGGCTTCTAGATGGCCATCTTTATGTTCACATGATGTTCTCACTATGTGTCTGTCCAAATTTTAAGGACACCAGTCATACTGGATTAGGGCCCCACTAATGACCTAATTTTAATTTAAACACCCCTCTAAAGTCCCATAGTCACATTCTGAGGTTCTAGAGGTTATATAGGACTTACAAACATAGGAATTTTTTTTTTTTTTAGTAATTTTTTTTTTTTTTTAAGATTTTATTATTTATTTGAGAGAGAATGAGTGGGCAGAGGGAGAGGGAGAAACAGGCTCCCCACTGAGTGGGGAGCTCAATGCAGGACCCAGTCACCAGGACCCTGGGATCATGACCTGAGCTGAAGGCAGACGTTAAACCCATTAAGCCACCCAGGCGCTCCTGTTCTTCAGAATCCTAATGGTAAGAATGCTATTTGGGTTATTAGTAAATAGGTGTTTTCATTTTACATTTATGACTGACCTTCATAAGTTTCCATTTCAAGCCAGGAAATAAGCTCAGTCAACACTTATGATATGTTAATTTTTTGAATCAAAGAAATACGCTTTGAAAATATAGGGATGAGCAGACCAAGTAATGAATGTGTTCATGGTAGCTGTTGGTCATGTTACAGGATTTCTTTTCCTTTAGTGCCTACGGTTTCTGGTCATGCATCTTTGAAGAATGAAGAGGTAGACCAGACGAAGTGGTGGGCAGCAAAGCAAAGTTTACTGAGCGATTGTACAAAGCTTCCAAAGAGGGAGGGGACCCGAGAGGGTTGCTATTGGAGGTCCTAAGTCTAGGGGGTTTTATGGGCTTGTTGGCAGGCTGTTTTAATCTGATTAACCCTCTATGTGCCAGTCACCCAATCGCATTTTTGTCCACAGGCTCATCTACCTATCAGGCAGTTGTTCACATGGGAAAGAGTGGAAGGCTCCTTCCAGGGTGGTGTAAAATCATTTTAAGCGTGGTTTCCTCTTAGGGCAGGGGCCCCTTGTCCCTGCCTGCCTTTCTTCTGACTCTCCTTCATTAGTCATTAGCTAATACTTGGTCCTTAATTAGGAATTCAAGTTCTGTTGAATGTAATGGGATCAGATCTAACACAGCAGGGGTACTCAGAAAAAGCTTCATGGACACATGGAATATAAAGTGGCAGAATAGAGCAGAAGTATATTTCAAGGGAGAGTTATTTGAGCATAGTAAATAGCATAATATAAAAAAGAGCCTGACTTATAATAACAGTTCACACTTGTAGAGTTTTATAGGGGGCCTGGGTTGAGCCTATGCTCTGTTCACGCTAAGATTAAGCCATGGAAGGATCTATCTGGAGCACTATGGAGCCAGTTTACCTGAGGATATATTTATATGAGGGGCTAAAAAGGCTTTTAGGAGTCAAAGCTCATGCATTTGGTTTAATGCAATGTCAAGAACTGTAAACGATCTGAGATTTTACCCTACTGGCAAGCTAAAAAGTTAGCCTGCCACATGGATGTTGGTAGAAAGTATGAGACTCTTGAGGCAGAGATGAAGGAGAATTTCTTACAGCAATAGCAGTATCCAGAATATCAACTTTCTTGGGAGGAGGAAGACACTTGTTTATAGAGTCGCAATACCCTGCACATGCAGTGGATTGCATTCTAGAAGAGGAACTTTCAGCTTAGGGAATCTGAACCTTTTATAATGGACAATAAGCTTGTTTGCTCTTTGTTCCAGGAGATACTGTTTCTGTCTTCTAAGGGTGTTTGCCAAATAAGCATCTTGAAGAGACAGCCCAGAACAAAGGGCACTCAGGGCTTCACTCACCATATGTGTAGAAATGCCAAATTCATGAAGAATTATCTCCAAATAGGCAACTGGGCTAGTGTCTGAGGGACAGGGTAATTCCGAGTACCTGTTATAGTTGCCTCTCATCCATCCTTGCTCCTAGAGATTCAGGCCAGGGTTCTAATCCAAGGGGGCTGTGATAAAAGAAGAAGAACTAAAGGGACCATGTCACTAAAACTTTGTTGAGTCATTGAGAGTGCAAAGACTTCTTGGCACTGGTACAGTTACTTTGACAGAACTGATAAGTTTGACTTGGGTACGGAGAGGAGGCATCACCACACCTACACAAACACTACTGCAGCTGCCTGAACGGCAGAGGAAGAGAATGGAAGATGCTACTTAGTAACCAGAATGTTGTGTTCATAGATGCTTAATGGTTTTCCAACAGTAGCCTAGATTTTAAGTCTCTAAGAAATTTAAAATTCTAAAGTTCTATCAACATTCAGTGATTTCTGAACTATCCCAAAGCCCTTGAGGGTATTAAGGAGCATAGGATTGTTTCTTAATCATTATGCCACATTATCACAGAGGATGGATAATATTTACCTGTGTGACATCCATGGTCACCACCACCAAAAAAAAAAAAAAAAAGAACGGAAAAAAAACCTCAAGCAATTTTGTATATAAATGAAGAAAATTGGATTACAAAATACTTTGTTAAATGTTTGTCTAATATTATGAATACAATAATAATAACATCAGTGGGGCCTGGGTAGCTCAGTGGGTTAAGCATCTGCCTTCAGCTCAATTCATGATCTTGGGGTCTTGGGGTCCTGGGATCAAGCCCAGCACTGGCCACCCTCCTCTGCTCTTTCTCCCCACTTGTGTGTGCTCTCTCCCCAATAAATAAATAAAATCTTTAAAAAATAAAATAAAATCAGCCATTTAAAAGTCAACAAGATACAGCTTGTGTATTTTTAAAAATGTCACAATTCTCCCCTAACGTCTATTAACATTAATAAAACAAGTTCATACTATTGAAAACCACATAAATTAACCTTATTTTATTGCTAAAATAAAAACATAAAATTGGTAGATTGCACCCCTATCCCTTTGTTACCAATGTAAGAAGGACTTTTACATCACTTTGAGAGCTCTTCTCTGGCCATCATAACTGTTAGATCTCAACTAATAATGCTTAGAGACACTTTATTTTTGTGTTACTATAGATTTTGATGCACTCATTTGTAATTTCCTCATCTAGTCATGGACAAAAATTTGAAAAGTGACTCAAAAACATGAAAATAATTCAAAATGGCCACAAAGATAGGCTGTGGATTATGGATAATTCCCTCCATGTCAGCTGTAATTTTAACCCTTTCTCTCTTAGGAACTCATATTGGAATGCATATGAGAGAGTGAGCGAGAGAGAGAGAGCACAAGCAGGGGGAGCAGCAGGCAGAGAGAGAGGGAGAAGCAGACTCCCCGCGGAGCAGGGAGCCTGATGCAGGGCTCGACCCCAGGACCCCGGGATCATGACCTGAGCTGAAGGCAGATGCTTAACCAACTGAGCCACCCAGGTGCCCCGAGAGAGTGATTTTCAAATCACTCGTAAACGTGTGTGTGTGTGTAGACAAACATTTATATACATAAATCAAAATTTTGGTGACTTACTACGGTAAATTATTTGTGATCACTTCATATCAAAACACACCAATGTGTTATTTCACTGAGGTTGCAAAACATAAAAAACAAAAGCAATCCTTCAGGATCATTCAAGTCTTAGTTCTTGAGACCTCTTGCACTAAATTCACGTTTATACCAATTGTTCACAGAACAATCTTTGAAGTAAAACTACGTGGAAGAAATAATTTTATAGACTGAACATTTAACTTTTAATATGCTACTGAATTGTAACAAACATGTGGAAATACCGGCTAAGACAGCCGTGGATGAAACAAAGCCAAGTGAGATCCAACAGTTATGGTTGATGTTAAATTGGATGAGTCTTCTCTGTGTTGAAACGGGAGACAAATGCTTTGTAAGATTGTATGAAGGCATAGGTGTGAAAAAAAGAAGCAATTATTTTTGCTTTATTTGGCATTGGGCAGGCTTCGGCTGGAACAAACTATATTTAATTTTCATGTCATGCTGAATAAAAAGAAAAACTTGGAGAGTGTTCAGAGGAGAACAGCAACTGATTAAAGGTTTGTAAAATTAGACCTATGAGAAATTGTGAAAAGAAGTGGGCATGTCCAGTCAAATGCAAGACATTCAGGCAGGATGAACAATTACCTACAAGTATGTAAAGAGATGGTTCCCAAGCCTGAGGTTTAGGTTAAATAGAAAGTTAAATCATAGGATTAAGAACACAAAACAAAACAACAACCAGAGCAAGGGAAGTTAGAAACTAAATATTGTAAAAACAAACTAAAAAACTTTTAAGAAACTGATGAGTGGATATAATTTGGACTTTTGCAAAAATGATTATGAAAACAATTAAATTCAATTTTGTACTTAGTTAAATAGAAATAATTTAGAGGGCGCCTGGGTGGGTTGGTTGTTTGGGTGTCTGTCTTCGGCTCAGGTTGTGATCCCAGGGGCCTGGAATCAAGTCCGATTCGGGCTCCCTGCTCAGCAGGGAGCCTGTTTCTCCCTCTCCCTGTGCCACTCCCCCTGCTTGTGTTCTCTCTCTCGCTAACTCTCTCAAATAAATAAAATCTTTGAAAAATAATAAAATAAAAAATAAATAATTTAGAAAATAGAAAAAGCATTCAATGGATTGCATTAAAAAGTAAAAATCTCTGGGGCGCCTGGTTGGCTCAGTGGGTTAAAGCCTCTGCTTTCGGCTCAGGTCATGATCTCAGGGTCCTGGGATCAAGCCCTGGAGTCCGGCTCTCTGCTCAGCGGGGAGCCTGCTTCCCCCTCTTTCTCTGCCTGCCTCTCTGCCTACTTGTGATCTCTCTGTCAAATAAATAAATAAAATCTTTAAAAAAAAATAAAAATAAAAATCTCTAAGTGACATAAGTCAGAGAAGGACAAATCTTATGATTTCACTTACATGTGGGACCTAAAAAATAAAACAAATGAACAAACAAAACAAAACAGAAACAGATCATAGATACGGGAAACATACTATTAGTTACCAGAGCTGGGAGAGGCTGGAGGGGTGCCAAGCAAAATAGGTGAGGGGAATTAAGAGATACAAACTTCCAGTTGTAAAATAAGTCAGTCAGGATGGTGTAATGTATAGCACAGGACATATAGTCAAAAATATTGCAATAACTTTGGTGACAGACTAACTAGATTTATCATGGGGATCCTTTCATAATGTACAAAAATATCGAATCACTACAATATACATGTAAAACTTACAGGATATTGTATGTCAATTATACGTCAATTAAATATATACGTCAATTTAAAAAAAAGTTGAAATCGTCAGGCCTAGTATGAGGAATATTTTTAAGAGAAAAATAATTGTTGTATTTGGTGGTCTTCTTTGGGATACAGGATAGCAAGAACAGAAAGGAGCTCTGACAGTAAGTCTTTGCGCTCCTGACTAAGGGTTGTTCCTCTGTGTGTTCGGTGGAGAGGCAGTATGGTGAGTAGTTTCTCTGACCTCCTGGCGGGGGAGGTTTACCAGGAATCCCCACCATGACACAGTGATTCTCTCCAGAGTGGTCGTGAACTGTTAAATTATTCTGTTTGTCCAGGGGAAATAGTTCTCTCTCTGAAGTATCTTCTGCTTTTTGGAAATCTTGTTGGGCAAAGCATGTAGACAAATATTTATTCTCCCATTTATACTCTTTACCCCCTAAATGCAAAGGGAGAAAGATGAAACCACAAAGTCTGTGCCATCTTTTACTTTAAAGTGGTTCTATTAGCCTGATGATACTTTGTTTTTAACTTAGAAATGTAGATAATCTAACAATAATCTCATTTAAGTGTTCTAGTTCCCTCTCTGCGTTTGGCACTTGAACCCTCTGTTTACTACGATTCCGACACCAATTACAATGTGTGTATGTTTTCCCCCACACTAAGCAATTCTCAGACCCCAGCTGGGTGTCCTACAGTTCAACTTCATTCTGACTCTATCTACCTGGGATAGCATTCTATCCCAGTTAAAGATTCTGACCGGCAAGACTGCCCTCCATTCAGAGTCAATCACAAGTCCAGGTTGTTATTCGAGCTTCTGACCGATGAGCTCTAACCTAGAAGGTCCCACAGCCCCGTCACTGGGTTCGATTAATTTGCTAGCGTGGCTCACACTAAGAGAAACATTACTTACTGAATCACCGGTTTATTATAAATGGATAGAACATCTCCAAGGAGCTCTAATTCTTTCCTTCCTTTATGCCAGTTCCACAGGACCTCCCTACAAGACACCTGACAAGTTAATGATCAATTCAGTTAATGCAGAATTCTGTTGATTATATCACAAAAAGGCTGAGATCCAAGTTGTTAAAGCAGGCAACATCTGCAGATGTGCACTATCTTGGAGGATACCACCCCGGCAGCTCTGGTGATAGGAGAACAATTCGCTGTAGGGTTTCACAGGGCCAAGTCCCGTCAGGACATTCTGTCGAGGCTGTTAACAAGATCAAACAAAGTCCCAGACAGCACTGGTGTCTCTTGGGCCTACTGAAGACCAAAACGGATCAGTGATAAAGCAAGTATGGTATTTGTAACATATTTAACTACCGGCGAGATCCAGGTGAAGAGTGTTAACATAGTGGTTCACTGTACTAATCCCTTCATTTTTAAAAATAAAAAGTTGGGGAACACCTGGGTGGCTCAGTTGGTTAAGCATCTGCCTTTGGCTCAGGTCATAATCTCAGGGTCCCGGGATAGAGTCTCACATCCGGCTCCCTGCTCAGCGGGGAGTCTGCCTCTCCCGCTGCCTCTGCCACTCCCCCTGCTTGTTCTCTATGACAAATAAATATTTTAAAAAAATAAATAAATAAAATAAAAAGTTGGGATACTCTGAATCTTAGTTTCTTATTTGGGTCTCTTTCTGCTAATCCGGTTTCACTAATCTGTTTTGATGTCTTCCAACCAGTAATTCTTCCCTCCCTCCCAACCTCCTTTCCTTCCTTCCTTCCTTCCTGATTTATTATTTAAGAGAGAGAGAGAGCACGCACAAGGTGGGGAGGGGAGGAGGGGAGGAAGAGAGAGACCCAAGCAGATTCCGTGTTGAGTGAGAGCCCAGCGTGGCTCCATCTCATAACCCTGAGATCATGATTTGAGCCAAAACTAAGAGTTAGCTGCTCAACAGACTGCACCACCCAGGCGCCCCCTACCAGTAATTTTCTTGTTGCCATTATGTTATTACCGTGTATGCTTGGTGGATAAATCTTCGAGAACTAGAGAAATGTTTTCATGATTGAAAACCAAAATAAATACATCTTACTAAATTCTGGCCAGCAAAGTCTTTTTTTAAAAGTTACGACATAATTAGTTAACTCTTATTTTTAAAATTGTATTGTATTTTAAATTTGAATGTACAAAGCACATGGCTTAAAATTCAATAGATACAAGAAAATATACAATGGAAATTTTCCTCCCAAACGAGTGCCAGCCATTCGTGAGGTTCCCTTTCCCAGAGGCAACTAATACTATCAGTTTTCTGTGGATCCATCTTTCCAGAGACAAAGGAACTTGTTTTAAATTTAATAAAAAGATTTGGAAAGTGCCACAGTGACGAAGGACACACTGTTTTCAACATTAGGCCATATGCATGTTAAATTTCAGCTAATCGATACAAATATACCTGTGTTACATTTTTCACTAGTAAAATATAGTCACGACATTCCTGTTCACAAAAGATGCTATATAATACTGGACGTCTGATTTTTAAACTGTGTGCAATTAGCTTATTCACTCTCCTGCTGGGCTACAGTTTGCACCAACGTATCTAGCAAGCACTGAGTGAGCGGAGATCAGAATGCCGCTGATCATTATGGTTCGGGCCAAAGGGCCAGTATCACATAACAGCCTTTAAAATGTCCAGAAAAGGGGCGCCCGGGTGGCTCAGTGGGTTAAAGCCTCTGCCTTCGGCTCAGTTCATTATCTCAGGGTCCTGGGATTGAGCCCTGCATCAGGCTCTCTGCTCAGCGGGGAGCCTGCTTCCCCCCCCCACCCCCGCACCCCTCTCCGTCTCTCTGCCTGCCTCTCTGCCTACTTATGATCTCTGTCAAATAAATAAATAAAATCTTTAAAAAAAAATTTAAAAAATAATGTTCAGAAAAAATTCTCTCTTTCATATGGCATGGCAAAGAATGGTGTCACCATCTGCTTGTTTAAATACTTGAGCAAATCCAAAGTTTTGTGAGAAAAATACAGGCCAAATAATAACCCTGTCTGGGGGCACCTCTCTGGAGTAATTCCATAGCAATGAGAGGTAGAATTTACCTGGACAATAATATACATCAGACTGTAAATTTAAAAAAAAAGTCTAATGTAACAGTTTTATTTTAAATATCAATACTTATAATAAATCCTCAGTAAATATTTAAACTCATAAAAATTGGGGGATGTCAACTTAAAATTGTACAAAAAGGTGTACGGTTTTTCACATTCTCTTGGATGGACTCACGATTTTTTGAGGATCATTGTTTTAACCTATAAATATTGAATCCCAACCATTTCTGCCTCTGCAGAACACGCGGAGTGAGTGCTCCATCCTGGGCAGCAGAGGGGATGAACGACTGATAGGGAGGATGGGGGGAAGGTGGGCAGATTCAGACCTGAGCTGGGGATCTGTGAGGCCCCTGCGTGATGTAGCCACATGAGTACCTTCCCCTGGTGGCTGCGCCTGGTGCTCCTGTCCTTTGTTACAACTCACCACTAGGTCAACAGAGGATGAGGCAGCCAGTGAAGCTCAGGGACCTTCAATTTCCAACTGAATTATTCCCAAGTGACCAGAGCAGCTCAGTTCTGCATTAAGACTGACCAAGTCAGAGCCTCCTGGGGATATTGTGGCTTTCTCCTTTTTCTTTGTCCCCCTTCCCCTTCCCCACTGCCTTTAAGCCTCTTAGAGTGAGCATGGGCACTGCTGTGTTCTCCCAGTTTCACCCACATTTAAAGTGAATGTTGACTACTAAGTAAGGGAGTTGTTAAACTCATCTGCCACAGATAGAGAATCTGGTGGAAAGGATATTTTCCCACCCCTGGTAACGTGTATGTACATCTTCTCAGATAGATGTCAGGGGACCAGGGACTTGGTTTACAGCAAAGACGCTAAGCCTCTCTGTCATTTCATTCATTCTGAGGAACAATCTCAAGCAGTAACGCAACACAACTCATTGCTGTGCAGAGTGCCTAATTTTATTTTTTGGAGGGCCTTCTCCCACCCTGTTTTTATTTTGATCATCTCCATTTGTGTTCTGTCTGAGCCAGTCTCTCTGCAGTTGGCCATTTCCCCGCAGCCAGGACTCTAGATGCAGACTGTCTGAGGTCTCGGGAGCTTGCTCTGTTAGGGACTGTTTGTGTGGGTCTTGTCTTGGACTGGTGTCGCTCCATAGCGTCCGCTGGGTCTGGCCTGGCTGCTTTTGGCTCTCCGTCTACGGCAAAGGCTGAAACTTGTTGGCCCTTCTCGCCCTCTTCTTTCTTCTGGAAGTAGTTATAACTTTAGGAGAGTATTTTTTTCTTGAACTCATGTGAAGTGATCTTTTTACCTTCTTGTAGATCTTTAGCACCTGGTAAGGCAACAAGGTAAGCCCTGAGGGCACTGAGTTGGGAGGAGGGAATGGGAGCTGGGTGGAAAGTGGGGGGCTAAGGAGGAGAGGCAGATTATTTGGAGAGGGGATGGAGGGGGAGATAAGATAAATGAGGGAGAAGAGAAGCTTGGGCAGGATCATCTGACCTTGCTAGTGCCTCTTGATCTGGATCGAGACTGGTTCTTCCTCTTCTTCCACCGCTTGGTGTTTGTGGTTTGTGGCTCCCATGATTTCTCTGCCACTTTTGCCATGTTGCAGCCTCTCAGGTGTCTACCCCAGGAGGCCGGTCCTCTGTATATATACCTCTCTGGGGACAATGAGGGTTCACGCCCCCTCAGCTTTGTTTGGTCAGCAGGGCACTCACCACAGCCAATGGTGGCCACCCAGAGCTTAGACATCACAAAGGACCACTCCCGAGGGGTGGGGAAGTGGGGTTGGCTAAGATACTCTAGCTGGAAAAGGCAACCACTAAGGAGCCTTCTTACTCCGACCTGCCACTTCTCTTTGTCTCTCCACGGTCAATTCTGGTTGTACACATGGCAGAGAGGGGTGCTTCCCCCAAGTCATTCCCCATGGTTCATTCGACTGGCTCCCACTCTTTATTGTTACCTAGTAATTTTGAAATCCTCTCACCTAAAATCAGCCAGAATGAGGTAAAAGCACAGCCTGCTTTGAAGAACTTACGGGTTCTTCAAAGAATTAAGGGTCAGTGTTGGAGGCATGATGTCCTTCACTGTCTGGACAGGCAAGAAGGCTGTGAAATGTAAGTCAGGGCCAGGTGAGTGTGTGTGCATGTGTATGCACTAGGATGACTCATTTGTAGGAAATAAGATTAAAGTTATGAAAGAAGATTAAATTTAGGAATATATATGTTTACATATATATGAATATTTTTTGGCGATCAGATGGAAATCTTTGGAAGAACATCTTCAAAGGGGGAAGAAATTTAACTTCAAATTGTGGGGATGGCGGAGAAGCAGAGATCAGAAGCAGCAGTTCACTTCCAAACCAGAGCTTACTTTTCTCCCCATCTGTACCTGTCCTCTCTGCAAACTGAAGGAATGACATCTACAGAGACGGAGAGTAGATGAGTGGTTGACTAGGGCTGGCAGAAGAGTAGGGGAAATAAGGAGTGACTGCTAATGGGTGTGTGGTTTCTATCTGGGGTGATGAAAAAGTTCTGAAATTAGATCGTGGTAGTGGTTGTACAATTTTGTGAATATGCTAAAAGCCACTGAATTGTAAAAAAAAAAAAAATACTGGGGTGTGATTTAGTTATATTAAAATATGATCGTTAACTACAAAGAGAGCAGAAACCAGGCAAGGGCTAAAGCTCCAGACCTCAAATGGATACCTGATGCTATGAAATTTGCTTGTTTGTTTGTTTTTAAGATTTTATTTATTTGACAGAGAGAGAGAGAGAGCACGGACAAGCAGGGGGAGGAGCAAAGGGAGAGGGAGAAGCAGGCTCTCCGCTGAGCAGGGAGCCCAATGCGGGGCTCCATCCCAGCACCCTGGGATCATGACCTGAGCCAAAGGCAGACGCTTAACCACCCGAGCCACCCAGGTGCCCCAGAGGCTATGAAATCTGTAAGACACAAGAAGGGATCAAACGAACTAGGTCTTTACTTTTTCCATGGGGAGAAGTGGCATTTCAGAAAAAAACCAAGCAGCCTTTTGTGAAAATCTGGGAGGAGAAGAGGTAAAAGAATAAGACTGTGGAAGGAAGGAAGGAATAAGGCAAGAAGAGTCAAGTCAGGAGATGAGGAAATTACCCACAGGATCACAGTTTTACAGCTTCAGTCATGAGACAGCATCCCTTTGTATGCTGATCTGTAAGGAACTGAAGTAGCTAGACCAGGGCTGATCCTTTTCCCAGACTGATGCCTATTCTGCCCCAGCCTCCAATTTGGCAAGAGTGGGCTCTACTGGCACCTTTATTGAAGACTACTGGGCAGTAAGAAGTACCTATCTACCCACAGCTGATGACCCAGCTGTAAGGTGGACAAACAGTGTAGCTAGGGATAGGCACTGTGAAGGAAAAAAGGAACAGAGCCTGCTATGTGAACTACAGACTCAGGTTAAAGATAACAGGATCTTGGGGTACCTGAGTGGCTCAGTCATTAGGTGTCTACCTTCGGCTTGGGTCAAAATCCTGACGTCCTGGGATTGAGCCCCACATTGAGCCCCATATCGGGCTCCCTGCTCAGCGGGGAGCCTGCTTCTCCCTCTCCAGCTCCCCCATGCTTGTGTTCCTTCTCTTCCCATATCTCTCTGCCATAAATAAATAAAATCTTTAAAAAAACATATTTAAAAAAACAGATAACAGAATCTTATTCCTCACAGGCAAGAATAAAGAATAAACAGTTTTGCATCTCTCGTCATTACTACTGTGAGGTAAATTAAAAGTAAAATAAAGCATGTAAGATTGAATAGACAGTATAACTGCAATGTATTAAAAAACTATAATAAGATTAGGATCCAATAAAAATATACCAAAATAGTGGCATTTACGTGGTTATTTCTACCTAGTCACAATTCCCTTACTAGATCTTAATTCCCTAGAAGGCCTAGTGACTACTACTATAATAGGTACTCAGTAAATATCTGGTGACTTGAAGGAATGGATAAATGTATAAAAAAAATGGATCAGTGGGTTTGTGTTAGTGTGGTACAATTATAGATGTTTACTTTTCTCTGTTTTCCAAATGTGATATGCTTGTACAAATGACTATACATATTGTGTTACTGTTTCTGGTACAAGCTGGCTCATTGACAGTACATATTTAGCTCTTCTCCTTCGAGGAGGCTCCAATACAATGATAATAACAGAATTTCTTATTTTTTAAAAAAGATTTCATTTATTTGAGAGAGCGTGCACAAGCACCAGGGGTGGGGGAGAGCAGGGGGAAAAGGACAAGCAGACTCTCTGCTGAGCGCAGAGCCCAACCGGTGTCTCCATCCCACAACCTTGAGATCATGACATGAGCTGAAACCAAGAGTCAGACACCTAACTGAATGTGCTACCTGGGTGCCCCTAAAGGAATTTTTTTAAAAAGGTGTAAAACTACAACATGAAGAGTATGGCACAGAACTTACATTTCTGGAAGAGAGGAACAGCTCCTGAAGGAAGAGGGCAAGAGACAGTATAGTACAGAATATGCTGAGGGAGAAGGCAGGCAAGGGGACAGCCACTCCTCTCTGCAGAACCCAGGAGTATCTCAGGATTGGGAAGCATCAGGTCATATCAAAGTCAAGGCAGTGAGAAGATGGGTATTCTAGAACTCAAAAGGAGGATCTAGATAACTTTCTACCAGTTCTATAAGTGACTTAAGAATGGAGAGGGGGAAGAGAAGGGGGCAATGATCTGCTTTTTAATTATTTTGGCTATTATTATTATTATTATTCGAGCAGAGCCCTGCCCACCTGGAACCTGAGGTTGCTTTAAGATCCAGGAGAATACTGCGGCAGTCATGCAGGTGCAGCTCACTGAAAAGGCTGCAGTGACTGGCAAATCTTTAGACAAAACCTGCCTTCGCATGGGGCACTTTGTCCTCTGCATCTTCTAAGTTTAACTCCTGCCCCTGCTTCATTTTCTCTTGCAATAGATTAAAAGATTAAAAGTAGCCCAGGCAGCCATTCCAAAATAAAATCTTAAAATTCCAACAAAAGGGATTAGCCTTATTTACTGAGGTTCTAGAGAGTAAAACTATATACAACAGGTAGGAATGGGGGAAAAATACTTGGCTCACTGAAAGAAATAACTAAGTACTAGGGCAGTACAAAAGTGGGACAGGCTACTTTGTGAGGTAGCAAATCCTGATTCACTGAGAACCTATGTGCTGGCTAATCAGGGTTATAAAACAACCATCAGCCTCATAGCCCCAGTCAATATTTTTAGTGTATGTTGAGGGAAGAGAGACTTTGTCTTTTTTTTTTTTTTTTAAGATTTATTTATTTTTAAAGAGAAAGAAGTGCGTGGTGGGGAGGGGGAGAGGGAGAGAGAGAATCTCAAGCAACTCCCTGCTGAGCACGAAGCCTGATATGGGGCTTGATCCCAAGACCTTGAGATCATGACCTGAGCTGAAACCAAGAGGCCACCGCTTAACTGACTGCACCACCCAAGTGCCCCTTATTTTTACTTTTTTTTTTTTAAAGAATTTATTTATTCATTTGACAGAGACAGCGAGAGAGGGAACACAAGCAGTGGGAGTGGGAGAGGGAGAGGGAGAGGCAGCCTTCATGTAGAGGGAGCCCGATACAGTGCTCTATCCCAGGACCCTGGGATCATGACCTGAGCTGAAGGCAGACACTTAAAAACTGAGCCACCCGGGCGCCCTATTTTTACCTTTTTAATTAAGTAGGCTCCATACCCAACATGGGGCTTAAACTCATAAGATCTTGAGATCAAGAGTTGCATACTCTACCAACTGAGCGAGCCAGGAGCCCTTGAGACTTTGTCTTAATGTTCTTAGTTATCCACCAAGCAGTTGCTCCTTAGCATTTCAGAACACTTCTCCGCCAGTCCCTAGGCTCAATTCTGCTGGTCACTGCCCAAAATGACAGGTAGAGTCTTTATGAAAAGAACAATTTGCTTGCAACATTGCCAGAGGAGGTGTGAGAAGGGTAAGTCTTCTGTAAGAATAACCATTAGTTTAGTATCCTGGTGTTATTTAGCTTAGCAATATTTAAAAAAAAAAAAGATTTTTCCCTTGCTTTTGCTTTTTTTTTTTTAAAGATTTTTTATTTATTTATTTGACAGAGAGAGAGCGCGAGAGATCACAAGTAGGCAGAGAGGCAGGCAGAGAGAGGAGGAAGCAGGCTCTCCGCCGAGCAGAGAGCCCGATGTGGGGCTCGATCCCAAGACCCTGAGATCATGACCTGAGCTGAAGGCAGAGGCTTAACGCACTGAGCCACCCAGGCGCCCCCCTTGCTTTTGCTTCTGTATGTGTGGTAAAATCTCTTCAAAAGAAATACTCATTGGACATAAACCAAGTCAGTTACGTAGAGTAATCTACATTCTTGATCTTCTTTGTGATTTTCTTTAAGATAGTCACTCCCTTAGTTATACAAAGACTCAGGAGACACTCCGAAATTACTTTCTTCAAGGGCTTGATTAAATTCTTAGCCAAAGGTTAATTTCTTTCCAGGCTTGGTCTGGGGGTTGAAGGGCTGTGGGAGTTCTAGGGGTACAAAGATACATATCAGATATAATCACTTTGCTAAGCTGCTGAAGAGGTGAAGTGGGCAGGAAGTTAAAGCCATTGACCTTGGCTCTAACATTCAGTTATTTACTGATTTCTTTGGTCCACCTGTCTCTACCTTCACAGCATCACGAATCTGGGTTTCTTTTCTTCCAGTTTTGGGTTTCCCTTCTTCTACCAAAGAATTCCTTACACAGTTGTGAGTGATCTTTATAAAATGTAAATTAGATCTCAATTTTTAGCAGGGCTTGGCATGGTCTGGTCTTTTCCTACTTCTTCAACCTCAACTTGTACTCACTAAATCCTAAGTATAGAGATATTCATTCAGTTGTAAACAAATATTTCTATAGTGATAGTTATGTAACATACATTGTTCTAGACAAAAGAAAAAAATCTTTTCCTCAGGGACTTATGGTCTCATTCCTTGATAAGCCCGGTACTTTATGGGCCTCAGGGCATTTGCACTATCTATCTATCTATCTATCTATTTATTTATTTATTTTGCCTAGAATGCTTTCTTTACACTTCTCATTCCTTTTCGGACTGTTCTATTTAAAGTAGCTTCTTTTCCTCCCACTGAAGAACTCTGTTTATTTCCCTCATAATTTGTATCAGAGTATTACATTGGTCGTATTTTATCATTATATTACACACACACACACACACACACACACGCACATATATATATATAGTGTGTTATGTCTGTGTTTGTAATATATCTATCCCATGAGGCCAGGATCATGTTCATTTAGTCTATCACTGTATACTTAAAACTTAGCATAATGAGAACATGGTAGCGGCTCCTTATATCTTGTATCGAAAAACATTTGATACAAGACTCTGGGTAGTAATACACTGAATTGTTAAATCATTATATTGTACACCTGAAACTAATATAACCCTGTATGTTGATTATACTTCAAGAACAACAACAAAAAACGAATAAAGACTCTGGGTATATTTTATTGAAAAGATTCACTGATGACCATATAGCCTATTATTTCTATCCTTTTATATGTACATTTTAGAAAAAGGTAGAAAAGTCTGAATTATAATTTACTGGCAGTCAGGTTGGCTACCTGACCTATCTTGTTCTTAAAAATGAGCCATTTGATAAATACCATGAAGGCGAAAACTCTAATTCTGAAAGGCTCCATTACTATCCCCAACTTCTCCATATGGTGCAAGCTTTTGTAACAATCTAAACATATAAAAAGTTTATATAGTTCCAAATACTTATCAGCATACAGCAATACAATTATCAGTCATAAGTGAGGGAAAAAAAAAACACCTATGTGCTGAGCTGGACAAACAGGTTTTTGAGTCTATTAGAGTCCAAAGGTGGCGAAAGTGTAGTTAAAATGAATAGAGCAAAAACAAAAACTGTTAAAAGAACAGTGGTGGAAGCTGGAAAAGGAAGTCCCTTATGAGAAATGTGTTTCTATGGGACAGAAGACATTATATTCTGGAGCAAGTAGCTATAGCTCACAGACTGCCGTGTGTTGGTTACAAAGGGGATCGAATTAGAGATGATGGATGGGGGGCGCCTGGGTGGCTCAGTGGGTTAAAGCCTCTGCCTTCAGCTCAGGTCATAATCTCAGGGTCCTGGGATCAAGCCCCGCGTTGGGCTCTCTGCTCAGCGGGGAGCCTGCTTTCCCCCTCTCTCTCTGCCTGCCTCTCTACCTACTTGTGATCTCTCTCTCTCTGTCAAATAAATAAATAAAATCTTAAAAAAAAAAAAGAGATGATGGATGGGTCCTTATAAATGTAGTCCTATTATTGGAAAGCTACGCCATACACAAGCTCTATGATCATAGGTCAGTAGCATATTTATTATTCTCTTCTATATAAATTTCTTCTCATTCTGCTAGCAAATTACAGTGAATATTGAAAATATATCCACAAAATATAGAACTTCCAGGCTAGATGTAAGAAAAAAGATTTAAAACACTAGGGTATGTTTTTACAAATGGCCAGTCCTCTATGACAGGTAAACTGCTAATACACTTATAGCATATTGGGCTTCCACATAAAAGTTTATTTTAAGAAAGGGTTCTATTACTTTAAAAAGTCTAAAAACTATTTGTCTAAAGGATGACAGAGCTATTACAAATACATTTGAGTTTTCAGAAAAGTAGTAGTATTTCAAAATGCTTTAGTTTACTTGCATAAATAAGGCCAGAAATTATCAAATATTCCTTACCCTACAAAGACCTAGAATAACAAAAATATGCAAAAGTATTTATATATGTTAATATTATTAATATGTAAATAAATTTTATGTCAATATATAAACAATAATTTATTAATATGTTAATATATTACTGACCTGGTTTTATATTAATATATTAGTTAATATTAAGTAACATACTAATTAATGTATTGCTGACTTCTGGATTTTGCGGACCCACACACAGGTTCCAAAGACATACATTGAGTTTAAGGTGTTACCTCTGGCCTTGAACACTCTCTCAATCATACTATTTTGGAACCTCAGGCACATGACTAATGTATAACTTGTTTTTATAAAACTTTTATAAACTAAAACTTTATAAAAACCGTCCTTTTTATAAAGGACTGCTTGTCTTTAGCACTTGAAGATTAACACAGCCAGAATAATACATGCATTGTCTACAGTTCTCCCTGCACCGACGATCAGCCTTTTCACAGCTATGAATTCTGTTGGTAGGACCCTATTTCTGATTTTGACTCCACTTCTGCCTAACGGGGTTTTTAAACATAAATTTTTCCCCCTAAAACTGTTGCATATCACCACCCTGTTTTGAGCTAAAGGTCGAATATTTCCTAATTCCTTCTTTCTCTAACAAAAACTACACCAAACACAAATGTGAACAGATGGTTTTCCAACTATACTGGCTTTAAGAAATAAAGTACTGAGAAGCTAAAAAATCTCTTTGAGTTAAAATAAATTATTAAATACAGAGACTAAATAAAGACAGGACATAAATAATGTGGACTATTAAACATAAACCAACTCTTCAACGCTCTCATTCTCTAACTGGGGTCTCCAAACTTTTTGACCATGCACCATGTGTTAGTTTTCGAAGGCCACCATAACAAAGTACCACACACTGGATGGCTTAAACAACAGAAAAGCATCTCACAGTTTTGGAGGCTAGAATCCATGATGGTGGTGTCAGCACAAATGGTTCCTTCTGATGGCTGTGAGGGAAGGATCTGTTTTATGCTTCTTCCATAGCTTCTGAGGGTACGCCGGCCATCTTGGACTTCCTTGGTTTGTAGAAGCATCAACCCAATTTCTGCCTTCATCTTCATGTGCCAGGCTCTATTTTATAAGGACACCAGTTATATTGGTTTAGGGGCCCACACTACTCTGATGTGATCACATCTTAAGTAATTACATCTATAAGGACCCTATTTCCAAATAAAGTCATACTCTGAGGGGCACCTGGGTGGCTCAGTGTCTGCCTTCACTCAGGTCATGATCCCAGAGTCCTGGGATCGAGCCCCGCACTGGGTTCCCTGCTCAGTGGGAAGCTTGCTTCTCTCTCTCCCACTCCTTCTGCTTGTGTTCCCTCTTTTGCTGTGTCTGTGTCAAATAAATAACTAAAATCTTTAAAAAAAAAGTAATACTCTGAGATACTAGGGTTTAGGACTTCAACATGAATTGTGGAGGGACACAATTCAACTTTGTAACACACCATAATACGTGTGTGTATTTACTTATTCATAAATTATTTACATCCACTACGCCTTAGGAATTACATACTTTATAACCCCTATTTAATTGGAAAATTTAAAAAGATAAGGCAAAGGTAAATATATAAGTGGTAATATTTTCTTTCTGAACCCTGACAGATTGCTTTGTACCCTCTCTAAACTACACATATCTCACCCATCTCAAGAATAAAATTAAGCTCTTTGGCTTAACACACCCAACCCTCTGCCCTCTGCTACTTCACCTGCCTCGTCTCCTGTCACCCCCAACATATCTGGCATTCCAACCAGTCTGAACTATTTGCAGTTTCCCACATGTGCGAGGCTCATTCTCATTCAACGACTCTGCACATGCTGTTTCCTATTTCTGGAATGCCCTCATTCTCTTTGCTTCTGTAAACATACAGTGAACTCCCAATAATTTTCTAAAACACAGCTCAAACATCATCTCCTTTGGGAAGCTTTCACTGAGTGCTCTAGGCAGCATGAAGCACTTTCTTGGTGTATGTAGTACCTCGTTCCAGTCTCTATCATGGCAAATCTCTGTTCACCTATACATGGTAGGCTGAACTGGTATTTGACCATTTTGAGCTAAAAAACCAAAGCAATTAACATTTCATTGGACAACAAGTCTACTGAGAGCAAGAACTGTGTTTTATTCATATTTTTATTTCCAGTGACTAAAATGGAGTTTGGCACAAAGTAAGTGCTTCTTGAAATAAAGGAAAGTCTTATTTAACACCACAAACAGTCCTCTTTCAGATTTTCCTTTTGAAGAATGGTGTAAGTATTGACTTGATCTCTCCTATAAGTATAACCATTGGTTTACATTTCATTGGCTTTAGTTTAACAGTATTTTAAACCATTTTTCCTTCCTTTGGCATCTATGTGTGGCAAATATCTCTTCAAAATAGACATTTAACTTTTAAAAATAGAGAAAAAGAAAGAAGAAGCTACCTAAATATTGTTTTACAACCAATGTCAAAGTATTTATGATTTTACTTTCAAAGTATTTTTATGCTTTCAAAGAAAAAAAGTAAATAGTCATAAATAGGAATATAAATAAGACAGCTAAACGAACATAGTTGTGTAAAGTGAATATGACAGTTTGTTTTTTATTTTTATTTTTTAAAGATTATTTATTTATTTATTAGAGAGAGAGAGAGCGCGCACAAGCAGGCAGAGTAGCAGGCAGAGGCAGAGGGAGAAGCAGGGTCCCCGCCGAGCAAGGAGCCTGATATGGGACTCAATCCCAGGACCCAGGGATCATGACCCGAGCCGAAGGCAGTTGCTCAACCAACTGAGCCACCCAGGTGTTCCAAATATGACAGTTTAAATTCCAACAATTTTTTATAAGAGCAAAAATAAATCTAATTTCAGAATTTCACATTTTTCCTATTATTATTTGGTTTTCAAAAAGCTATGAGGGGTGCCTGGGTGGCTCAGTCCATTAAGCATCCGACTCTTGGTTTCAGCTTGGGGCATGATTTCCAGGTCATGAGATCAGTTCTGCAGTGGGCTCCGTGCTGGGCGCGGAGTCTGCTTGGGATTCTCTCACTCCCTCTCTCTCTGCCCCTCCCCACCCCCTCTCTAAAATGAATAGTAATAATAAAAAAGCTGTGATAACTGGAATAGTGTTTAAGTATCACACAGATAGTCAAAAGGCAAACGAGTCTTATATGGCAAGCAGAACTATTCAGCTAAAGTCAGGAAGCAGTACCTGGTGAAACCATGAGCAATTTAGCAAGAACGAAACACAGTACGTGAACATTTTTCACTCTTCCTCATTAAAGCCTGTAATGTGTTCACTGACTCTTCAGCATGCCAAGGCAGTCGCATGCAACACCTTTCACAATCTGGCTTTAGCCCATTTGAGAAACTCCTCTCCTTTTATGATAATTCATGTCCTTTATACTTGAACTACGATGAACTTACAGAGAATATCACATCGAACATATGGTTCCTTATCTTTTTCCAAATGCTCTTTCCTGGCCTCAAAAGTCCTTCTCCATCTTCTTTGCCTACTAATCTTTAATCTGCTTGAATATTATCTTGTCCAGGATGCTTTTCCCTGTTTCTCCAGCTAGAGCTGTTGATCTGCCTTTTCTGTCTTCCATGTACATAGTTCATGCTACCACTGCATTATTTTAACCACAGTGCTAGAATTTATCTGTTATGCCTGTCTTTTTTTCTTTTTTTAATTTAGAGACAGAGACAGAGAGAGCGAGCAAGTGAGCGCACACAAGTAGTGGGAGGAGGAGGGAGAGGTGGGAGAGGGACAAGCAAACTCTGCGCTGAGTGCAGAGCCCCATGTGGGGCTTGATCTCATGACCGAGAGATCATGACCTGAGCCGAAATCAAGAGTTGGATGCTTAACTGACTGAGCTACCCAGGCGCCCCTGTTATGTCTATCTTCTTAATTATATTGTCATGCTGTGCTGGGTACATAGAGATACTCATACTGTTTGTTGTATGAATAAATGAGTAACAAATGAGACGACAGTCTTGAATAACGAAGCACCAATGAAAGGCTTATTGGAAACATATCTTGTGACTAGAAAGTAAGGTCTGCTTCACGAGGACAGGGACCATGTCTGCCTTGTCTACTGCTGTATTCCCAGAACTTAGCCTACTGCTGGGGACCATGCTTATTAAGTATTTGCTAACTCGGGGTGCCTGGTGATTCAATCTTGGGGTTGTGAGTTTGAGTCCCACATTGGGTATAGAGATTACTTAAATAAATAAAAACTTAAAAAAATAATAAGCATTTGCTAACTGAACACAATGTACATGGAAAATAAGAAAAAGCAGACTAGCTAATAATTACTTGAAAATAAACTGAAAAAGGGAATCCATAAAACATAGTAAGAGAAGTACCTCTAGTTTAAGTGGTAGTATACCAAGGAATAAAGAAACTGTAGAAAATAATAACATCAATGATCAGCAAAAAAATTTTTTTTAAATTACTAAACATATCATAAACATGAGAGATTATTCTGGGGGGCAGAAGAGGCGATGTGAGTTGATATAAATAGGATTTATATTTTTAGTTATAGAGGGATAACAGACATTATTAGTATGTCAACAGAAATAAAAATAATGATGTCCTTCATACCTTCAAACAAATCTATATCATTTGCCACTAATATATTTGTCTTTTTCTGTTTAATGCCTCTACCTGGAGTACCAGAAGTAGTACTGAATCTCAACTAAGTTATTTATTCATTTATAAGCACAACACATTATGACTGTATGTTTGTTGTTTATATTGGTGCTGTATTACTTTGGGCTTATTTTCCTATGATAATCACTGAAGCACTTCCCTTGGTATTTAGAACTCTAATACCGGTGCCTCTGTACTGACAGTTCACTATGAAGAAGTTGAAGAGACTAAATGTCCATACTCTTCACACTTCTGACCTAAATCAAGGTGATGAGCAAGGGACACTGCTAGTATTTGTGAACTTAGGTGGCAAGATTAAGCCTTCAAGGCAAACTCCACCCAAGTTGCAATATCTTTACAAAAAGAGAATTTCTCCTCATTGACACGTGGACTTGTGCATCTATGTTGTTAAGGTTGGATATGGCAAACTTTGATCCCAGGTTTCGTGCCTTGGTATTCAAGGTTTCCAGGGACTAGATTTGTACCTTCCTTTTTCTGTCCTCTTTCCCTAATATATGTAAAACTCCCAGTGACAATAGTATAGAACTTAGAATTTTTCACTCATTAAAATTAAATATAGGGAAAAGACCAGGACTCAAATCCTAATAGGAATTACAGAGGCATCTGGCTGGCTCAGTTGGTGGAGTTTGCGACTTGTGGTCTTGGGGTTGTGAGTTCAAGCCCCATGTTGGGTGTGGAGATTACTTAAAAATAAAATCTTAAAAAAAAAAAAAGAATAGGCATTACAATGTAAGCAGATTTAATCATAGCTTGAGTTAGATTTGAAAGTTAACTTAAGTGGTTATTTATTTGATGGTTCTTTAGCTGTTTAATGTTACATCTATTTTTCAATCAAAGATATAAGTCCTTATTCATCTCAGGGGAATCAAGAAGAGCCAGCATGTGAATCTAAGGCAAGGTACGTATTATTTCATGGCCCTTAAATAAATTATACAGAAAAGCTTTTCAAAGTAAAATCTGTGAAAGTAAAATAATGAAATGAAAACTTCGTGATAGTCATAGCTTTGTAATTTCCTGGCTCTAGTTGCAGTATTTGTACAAAACTCTTTTTTTCTAACTGTGGGTCATCCCCTTTGCTCTTTGGAATCTGTGAGACTTGTTTCAGGATGTTCAGGTTACCCAGAATTTTTCTGGGCAACTGAATTATAAGGTGTCTCTGGAAGCTGAGGCCACTGTTTCTATAGGTCTGTTGGTCTTCCCTACTCTCTCCCACTCTCACTCCTTCCCCTAGAAGTAATCCTGGCCTATTCTTTTCTATGAGATAAAAGCACCAGTGCCCTAAGAAACACTGCATCTTTTTGGAATGCCCATTTTCGAAATATAGCAATTAAATTAATTGAAACTTCTAAAAAGGCTTGGTGAATGTTTGAATTTAAAATTTTGATGCTTTAGACTTCTGTTTCCCTTTGCAAGACAGGACATATTAGAAAGAAACCTGGTTTGAGGTTCAGAATGAATGTGGAATTCCAATTCAGTTTTAAAAAGTGCCTTGGTAAACTTTTCAAAGCATGGGATGAAGTGAAATATCCACAAACATGAGGCTTATATGAGGCATTCAGTAAATATTATATTTCTACCCACAGTGATGGTCTGATGGTGTGGCTGAAACTATGAAGCAGAGAACAGTTATTCTGGAGGCAAAGTGCTCCTGTTCAAGAAGAAAGGAAAGGATATGTGGTAAAGAAAATTCACAAATTGGATACGGGCTGGTTTTTCAATCCAGACATTCTATGAGTTTATCATTTTTCTTTATACACCACCAATTTTTCTTTGCCACACCTAGGTTTCAAGGTTATAATATACTTTACCCTCTACCCACTACTTATTAGCTAAAATAGCTCCTTCTTTCCAGAGAACTGAATACAACAACAAAACATGCTTTTCTTTTTAGAGCTTTACAACATTGAATAAAGCTCCTGTCATACATTTTATAGGCTTCCTATCCCCTTCTAAAATGATCTGATGTCCTTCCATATAAAACTTCTGGCAACAAAATTAACTCCAAAAGAGACATTTATGGATGCTTTCTATTTATTCTATTCGGGCCCCTCTACTCTTTATACCTTCTTCCTGCTTTGTGGTTCCTCCTGGCTCTTCAATGAAGCCTTTAAACTGTGGGCCACTCCTTCCCTTGCAATTTTTAACTTCTTTCCCCTACTTTGCTCTCCTTCTGCTGAACTTGAGTATATACTTAAGCTGGAAAGAAGATTGTGGTTGAGCAAGTGGTTGGCTCATATTTCTTGGAAAACGATATTACTGATTAAGAGGTGAGAATTCAACTCACCTAAAATGTTGAATCAAAAAACATATATACGTATCTATAGGCTGAAAGTTTTCAATCTTGACTAGTTATTGCCCTTTCTTTTTTTCCCCCCGTATCCAAGTTCCGGGCAGGAGAGAAAGAGGGAAGGGAAAATAGACTAAGTGCCTCTTCCCACCCATAAAGGAGCTTCCTGAAAACCTTACCCAAAGACTCCTACCGCATCACTGGCATCTCCAAGTGTAAGGGAGGTTGGGCAGGCTATTTTTTTTTTTCTATTTAAGCTAGGCACATTGCACACTAAATGAAATAAAGGTTCAGGTAGTAAGGAAGAAGGGGGGCAAACATATACTAGCCATCTCTGCCACAGACACGTTGTGTCCGAGGTGTTTTTCACATAAATGTGGAAGATGCAGAGTAGTCACGTCACAAACATAGAGGAGCAGTCAGCTTTAGAGGTGTCCATTGGGGAGCTGTTACTATAAAACCGATTTATTGAAGTTACAGCATTTTTGAGGTTGGTCAGGAAAAAGAATAATGTGAGGAGGAAAAAAAGGGCCCTTGAATTCAAACTTGAGGCTTTCTACCATTTAATAATGCTTGAGGAGAGGAGGAACCTGTAAACTATTGTGAGAAGGAGCTGTATGATAAATCTGAAGTGTTTTTGGGGCGCCTGGGTGGCTCAGTGGATTAAAGCCTCTGCCTTCGGCTCAGGTCATGATCTCAGGGTTTTGGGATTGAGCCGCGCATTGGGCTCTCTGCTCAGCAGGGAGCCTGCTTCCCGCCCCCACCCCCCCTGCCTGCCTCTCTGCCTACTTGTGATCTCTCTCTCTGTCAAATAAATAAATAAAATCTAAAAAAAAAAAAAAAATCTGAAGTGTTTTTAAGACATCCAATTGAACTGATAGTGGCAGTTGAATTTAACAGATAATTCTCTCCCAGTGTTCCCATTTGTTTACATGCTGTCTATGGCTGCTTTTCTGCAACAAGCAGTAGTTTCTAGGAAGACCAGGTGGTCTGCAAAGCCTAAAATAGTTACTACCTGTCCTTTAAAATCAAGTCTGCTGGCCCCTGTACTAGATGTGGACTAAATTAGAACTGACAACATGGTAGTTGAAAAGGTCAGGCTTTCCCAAAGCACAGAACCACTCTTTACAAGCGATAACTCAAGTCCGAAACACACATAAAGATGAGCAGGTCAATGTGGTAGAGGCAGGACTTTGAGATGTCCGAGCCAGATGGGTAAAAGAGATGTCTTTAAGGTTCATACAGGGTTTTATAAAGCACAAGGACCTTATCCCAGGGTGTCAGGAACGTGGACAAGGCCAGGGGATAGTATACCTGTAGAGTGAAATAGAGTGAAAATGTAGTTCAGCTGAGGAATACTGGATGGCATCATGTATAGAGAAAGCAGATTCTAAAACTTGCAGAGGTCAGCTCAAAGCACTGCTAACAAACATTTATTATGGATGGAAGTCTGAGTATAAATTGACCCCCGAACAATGCAGTGTGTAGTCAAAAATCTGCATACAACCTTTGACTCCCCCAAAACTTAACTACTAATAGCCTACTGTTCACTAGAAGCCTTAATGTTAACAGCCAATTAACACATATTTTGTATGTCGTATGTATTATATATTGTCTTCTTATAAAAAAGTAAGCTAGAAAAAAGAAATTGTTACGAAGAAAATCATAAGATGGAGAAAATACATTTATAGTACTTTATCGTATTTATGGAAAAAATCTACATGAGTGGACCCACGCAGTTGACCCTTGTGTTGTTCAAGGACCATTTTTATTTATTTAGCATCTATTCCAGCAACTAACAAAGGTAGGGTTGTGGATAAACAAACAAACAAAACCCTCAAAAGGTACCTGACACAAACTGAGCTATTGTAAACTAGATCAGAAGTCAGACTGGGTTACATGACCCACAGATAAGTTTTGTTTGGCTTACACAGCTTTTTAGGAAACTTCCATTAAAAAAAAATCTAGATAGAGGTGCCTGGGTGGCTCAGTGTGTTAAAGCCTCTGCCTTTGGCTCAGGTATTAATCTCAGGGTCCTGGGATGGGCCCAGTATCGGGCTCTCTGCTCAGCAGGGACCCTGCTTCCCCTCTCTCTCTGCCTGCCTCTCTGCCTACTTGTGATCTCTCTCTCTCTGTCAAATAAATAAATAAAATCTTAAAAAAAAAAATCTAGGGGCACCTGGGTGGCTCAGTGGGTTAAAGCCTCTGCCTTCAGCTCAGGTCATGATCCCAGGGTCCTGCATCGGGCTCTCTGTTTGGCAGGGAGCCTGCTTCCCTCCCCCCTCTCCCTGCCTCTCTGCCTACTTGTGATCTCTCTCTTTGTCGAATAAATAAATAAAATCTTAAAAAAAAAATCTAGATAGTTAGCAGGCGGGTCCACTTCATTTTCACATGGAACAATCAGCTAGAGCTGAGAAGCAAATGTATCCTGTAGGTAAAGCATGTATTCCCAGTTTTCCACAGTCATCACCACTTCCTATTATATTACATTTATCCTGCCTTATTTTTATTACTTTTTAGCCTTCCAAGACCATTTGGCATTCAAGTTTGTAACCCCGGGTCCCCGTCTTACCATAAAGATCACAAATATGCACTTTATATACTTCTTTTCAACATACATTTATTGAGCACTGACCATATACCAAATACAATGCACATAAATATAAACACGGTATTATCCCTGCTGTAGAGGAGCTCACAGGCTAGAAGCAGAGACCAATGTGTTAAATGATCCTATGCAGAATGATGGCACAAAGGCATGATCGATTTTGACTGACAAGTCAGGAGCACCACACAAGGGAGATTTTTGAACTAAATCTTGAAGGGTAAGTAGACTTTTAGTATTATATTCCAGGCAGAGGACAGAGAATGCACACGGGAACATGGAGTACAACTCTTTTGGCAATTACAGTGGTTCAGAGTAGATGAAAGAGAGGGAATATGTAGGAGAGTGAGAAAGATAGGAGTGCTGGGGTTATATATCAAGAATGGCTTATATCTACACTACTAAGTGTGACTTTTATTCTATATGCAAAAGGGAATTCCTGAAGAGACTGAAGCATAATCAGGTTTACATTTTAGAAATACAATTCTGGTAGCAGCATGGAGGACAGTTTAGAAGATAGAAGACTGAAGGCAGAGAGACCAGTCAGTAAGGTAATCATCGACAAAACTCAAGCGACTTGAGGCCTGAGGGCAAGAAGCAGCAGCAAGAATGAAGAGAAACTGACTAGAGATAGTAACTGATTGAATGTGGAAGATGAAGGAAAAAAAGAAGTCAAAGAAGATTCCCAGTTTGTAGCTTGAACGATAAGGAATGGAGCAGATGACACATGGGAGGATGGGCACGGGCTGCATGAACTCTGAGATGCTTGTGGTTACACAGGTGATGACACCCACCCGGCATCTGGAAAAGAGTCAGTAATCAGGTGCAAGGTTAAGGCAGGAGGGAACGTGGGAAGAGTCAGCATTTATGAGCTATCAGAAGACACTTTGATGCATAATATCACAGAGAAGTGTGCAAAGTGAGATCAAGAGCAGTGACATAACACCTAAGAATCACCAACACTTAAATGGAAAAGAGGGAGCAATGCTCAGGAGCCTGGATACGAAGAGCAGGTAGAGGGGTTACCAGGAGCATAGAGGTGAAGAAAATTAGAGTGTGAGGAATTACGGTGCTAGCAAATGTTTGGTACCAGTTACATACCATAGGCTCTAGGTTAGATAGTGAAGAAAGTACAGAAAAGATAGATCAGTGTAGGGCTGTCAGATCTGTTGAGAAAATTAAAAAGGGACATCCGGTTAAATTTAAATTTTTTTTTTTTAAAGATTTTATTTATTTGAGAGAGAAAGTGCACAAGAGAGGTGGAGGGGAGGAAGGGACAGAGAGAGAGAGGGAGAGCCCGACCCGGGGCTTGATCCTAGGACCCCAAGGATCATGACCTGAGCTGAAGGCAGATGCTTAGCTGACTGAGCCACCCAGGAGCCCCTAAATTTGAATTTCAGATAAACAAAGAATATATATACACACATATATATACACATATTTTTGTATATGTACATATATATCTGTATAAAATACATATTTTATACATATATACATAAAATGTATACATATATACATATACATAAAAATATATAAAATATGTATAAAATATATATATACACATATATATGTGTGTGTATATATATATATTTTTAGTATAAATATGTCCCAAATACAGTATGGGACATACTTATATTAAAAATTTATTCATGTTTACATGGAATTCAAATTTAACTGGGGGTCCTGTATTTTATTTGGCAATCATAATTAGGTGTAAAAGAAAGATCTAGAGTCTGGGAGTTCTCCTGAGGTCAATGGACAAGGGCATGGTATAGAGGAGTGAGGACCTTGAATATTAAAACATTGTAGTTTAGGATTTCAGAGATGGAAGGGTGATGAAAAGGATCAAGGAAGGTCCACTGAAATTTGTGACTCAAATGGAATGCAAATGCAAACCCAAGAAGAAACAGAGGATAGCTCATTAGCATGGACACTGAGGTCAGTTAAAATATTGGCTGAAGGGTAGAAGGGATGAACATGAGCAAAGTATCAAAGTCTTCATTAAGTGTGCCAAAATCACCAGAAAGTCAGTGGAGGATGGCATAGCCATACTACAAAAATCTGATAGAAGGGAGGGCTTTTGGCATGATATTGAAAGAGTAATAACAACTTGAAATTCTGTGATGTAGAATTGGCGAAGTGATCCCGGCTCAGAGAGAAGGAACAACTTTCAAATGTACAGACTGTGTCCTCAGAGTTTCAAACAAGATGGAGAGGCAGGATATACAGTAGTATGTTTCCAATAGAGCTGTTTTTATAGAGAAGAGAATGAAAAGGGATGGGAGAGATTATCAGTGAGTTGATAACAACAACCAAAAGCAAATGGGGATAAAGAGAATAGGAACAAACAAGGTAGGAATCTCGTCTTGATGGGGAAGAAAAGGTAGGCTTTTCCAAACAACTGAGACTTGGCTTGAGCTGAGATGCAAAGGATGTGATTTTTCATAGGCACCTCATGTTCATCAGGTCCAAGGTCAAGGAGTAGTCCAAACTTGTCACTCTTCCAATGTTTCTTAGTGCAGTGAATGGTACGACTGTCCATCAAGGCATGCAGGTTAGCAATATAGGAGGCATTCATGGTATCTGCCTCCATTATGCTCATTATCCAAACCATTATATAAGCATCAGGTAAAGAGAAAAGCATTCCAAGCAATGGAAACAACCCATGCAATATTCCTTCTTCTTATTTTTTTAAGATTTTATTTATTTATTTGAGAGAGCACAAGTAGGCAGCGCGGCAGGCAGAGGGAGAAGGAGAGGCAGGCTCTCGGCTGAGCAGGGAGCCCGATGCGGGGCTCGATCCCAGGATGCTGGGATCATGACCTAAGCTGAAGGTAGCCTCTTAACCGACTGAGCCACCCAGGCGCCCCAACATATGTAATATTCTTATGTTCAAAGATAGCACAGTGTAATCTAGACACTAAAGAGCTTTTACTAGTTCATGATTGGTCATGTAGGTCATATTAAGGATTTGTACTTTATTCTAAAAGCAAGGGAAGCCATTGGCAGGTCTGAAGCAAGGAAAGTGATATGATCAAATTTAGATTTTAAAAAGAACATTCTGGGTAGAATGGAAAACAGATTTGAGAAAACAAGAATATAAAGAGATGACAAAAAGGTCAGTGTAGTCATCCCAGTGAGAAGGGACAGTACTTTGAATAGGGTGCCAACAATGGGCATGGAGAAAAGTGGATGGTTTTAGTGGTAGCAGAGATGAAGCCAACAGGAATTGGTGATAGCGGTGGGAATTCTCTCCTAGTTCAATGTTATAAGGATTGATCTAACTGAAAGGGGATGGCTGATTACCCAGGAGAGAAAACAGATAATCGAGCACTGATAACAGATAAATGAATTGCCCTTAGACATGGAAGGATCTTTCTCCTTTTGCAAAGAGCAAGAAGTCTGTGAGATCAAGGGGCCATGTCTGCCTAGATCAGAGGGCAGACAGAGCTGCTGATTACACATCAGTATTTGCAAGAAGGGATGTGGACATAAGCTTGGACATGTTAGGTGCATGAATGCATGGTCCCTTCTGGTGTGGTGGGTGAAGAAGTTGGGAATAGGAAAAGTACAGCGCCTGGCTGAGAAACTAGAAGTCCGAGAATTATAAATTTAAACCTGGCCTTCCAGATCATTATTTCAGTCAAGGTGGTAGAGTAGAATACATTTTTTATTTTTATTTTTTTAAGATTTTTTTTTAAAGTAATCTCTACACCCAGTGTGGGACTCAAACTCACAACCTTGAGATCAAGAGTCACATGCTCCACTGACTGAGCCAGCTAGGTGCTCCAGAATACATTTTTTTATAATTTTATAATAGTTTGTTATCTTGATTTATAACTTAAATATTTAGACACATGGTATGTGAGCCTCCAAACCATACTCTTGCCTAGGCTCTGATAATCTAGGGTTAGAACTGATAAGCGTGTTTCATAGTATAAAAGACTATAGTGCAAGCAGAAACAAATTCATGAGGGTGAGAGTATACTTTAGCTGGGCCCTTACCAAATTGGATTTTCCAGACTTCTATATGGGAGATGACAAAATAAATGGTGCAAGTTTCCAGGTACTACATTGATGTGTATGAGACACATTTATGTATCTAGAAGGTCAACAATTAAGAGGCTATTTTAATTCTAATGGTTTCAGTGTGATTTTGAAAAGCTTCTTGGATATGGCAGAAGTTAAGAGCATGTAAGAGACCTTAGTGATCATGTAACTGAATTTATTAAAATAAAACAGAGGTTCTGACAGATGAAACACTGTGACTGAGGTTACAAAGCTAGTTACTAGCCAGTGATTTCCAGCCCCATCCTCTGTCCACTCTTCCAACAATGCTACTTTTCCTGAGACATATGCTGACTGTCAATTCCAACCACAAAGTTTTCACTTTCTTTCAGCGTTATGTATTAAAGGTAAATACTTCATTACTTTAAAAATTTGAGGCACCTAAAAAAAAAGTCCATTATTAAAATTCGACTCTGAAGTATTTTAAACAAACAAAAAAGGGAAAACAAAAAATTCCAACTTCCTGAGGTCACAAGAATTGGTAATCCTGGAAAGTTGCTTTTAACTGTTTCCCAAAAAGTTACAGGGAATATAGGGCTCCTTTTAGGACTTAGAATATTCACCTACTGCTCATTTCCTTATTTGACTACTCTCATTTTTACATCTATTTCTTTGACTTGTTAATCTTACGTGAGACCTGAGTTGAATTAAAATCGTGCTTCTTGCTTTGGTTGCAACCTGTTACTGTAACCCATCTCCCCCAATTCCTCATCTTTTGAGCCAGAAATCAAAATACACGCTTATAAAACATCGAACACTCAGGGTGCTAACCACTATTTTACTTAAAAAAATCCTTGCTTTTCAAACATCAATAAATATCGCCAACGGATTTTTCTCAGCAAGTGTCAGTTATGATAATTGTAATAAAATTAAGATCTTTAACAGTGTATCACTAAAGTTTAAAAGAAAAATTCTCCAGAGAGTCTTACCTTCAAGCTCAGAAGCAATCCGAAAGTTCTGGGTTTGCAGGAAGTTATCTCCCTTAAAGTATTAGCGTTGACGATCTTAGCAACAGTAACAAATCTTGCCAGGACACCAAGTGATTTTTAGTCCCTCCCATCCAACGACTGCTTCCTAACAGAAGGACTGAATTCCGCACAAAATTTTCTCCTCTGAGCTGAGCATCAGCGAAATTCGGCTTTCTGAGCGCGAAGAGACGGGGAGGGACCAAAAGGACCCCAGGGGGAAAAAAGGAAGAGAAAGTGATACAGGACAAAGTCGAACCACAGATGAGCGCTCCTGGGCGGGGGCGGATTTGAGGGTCCGGAGTTGGGGGTTCATTCCGGGCACTCACGGGGCACCAGAGTTCACGCTGGCGACAAGTGGAAGACCCTCCCCTCACAGCTCGCTCCTCCACTAGCCGCGCCCCGCGGAGCTTTGACCTCCAAAACTGGTCCGCTTGGCGATACCGCCTCTTCGGCTCCAGATTGACGCCTTTGGTTGGTTCCCAGAGGGATCCCTCAGCATGGCTCGTCCAATAGAGGGCTCTGCCGATGGCCCGGCCGCTCCACCCTCCCCCGCCCCTTGCTGAGGGCCCGCCCCTGCCCCGCGCCCGGGAGCGGAGGAGAGTAAATACAACAGGAGCGCAAAATGGCGGAACCGCCGAGCCCAGTGCACGGCGCTGCTGCCGCTGCCGCAGCCGCCGTCGCCTTGGAGAAAGAACCGTTTGGTAAATTGCAGCCCCCCTTCCGGGACCCACCAGGTCCTCTGTCGGCCAAGAAGGTCCGGACTGAGGAGAAGAAGGCGCCACGGAGACTGAACGGAGAGGGGGGCAGCGGCGGGAACAGCAGGCAGCTGCAGCCGCTGGCGGCACCTTCGCCTCAGAGCTATGGCAGCCCCGCGTCTTGGAGCTTTCCCGGGTTGTCTGCTGCCCCCTCCTCGTCCTCTGCTCGGAGCAGTTTCTCTTTTTCCGCTGGCTCCGCGGTCCCTTCCTCAGCCTCCGCTTCCTCGTCTCAGCCGGTGCCGCGCAAACTGCTGGTCCCTCCTACGCTGCTGCACGCTCAGCCTCACCATCTCTTGTTGCCGGCCGCCGCCTCCTCGGCCAACGCCAAGCCGCGGCGACCTAAGGAGAAGCGAGAGAAGGAAAGGAGGAGGCACGGCCTCGGCGGGGCAGGCGAGGCCGGCGGGGCCGCCCGGGAGGAGAACGGGGAGGTGAAGCCGCTGCCGCGAGGTGGGTGCCGGCGCTGGGAGGGGGAGGGGGAGGGGAGGGCGCCCGGGGTCCCCGCCACCTCCTCGCGCCCGCGGGGCCCGGGCAGGGGGGGCGCGGGGGCCGCGGGCGCCAGCTTGGAGGGGGCGGGAGGAGTCCCGTTCTCAGCAGGCGATTTTGCAGTCCCCTTGGGGACAGGAAATGGAGCCTGTAATTTCGGTTGCTGCGGGGGGAATGGCCGAAACTCTTATTTTTTATATTGTTTCTATCTCCCAGTTAATGCGCTGCAAGATTTGTAGAATTCGGTCTAGAGTACTCGCCTAGGTGTGCTGGGTTACGGAGGGAGATGGGAGGGAATGGGATCGCGAAGGGTTTGGTCTTCTAAAAGGTGCTTGATTGATTATTAGACCGTTTAGACGTGATCACAGAATTCGTATTTGTGACACAGGCTCCAACGCCAGAAAATCCTGTCAAAAAAGGGGTGTGGAGAGCATTGGCGTCAGCTGGAAGCTACCAGAGGCCTGAGCTTTTCATCCCTATTAGGGAAATGAGGTAGTGTGCAGGGCCCGAAGTGTGCTGTTTCGTAAGGTATCCTCCCTGCACCCTCCGCACCGTTCCGTATTCTCAAGTGTTTTGAGTGGTCCTATTTGAAATACCACCACTCTTCAGAAAGAATTTTCAGCCATATTCTTTTTTTCTGCAGCAAATGATAAAATTAGGAGCGTTGACGTTTTTTGGCCAGATCAAGTGACTGCAAAATGTTTTAGCATCAGAAAATGGCAAATTCATAAGCGTCCTTTTCAGACAGGGCTGGGCAATTTTGTTTTAAACAAAACTAGCCGTAGCTAGCCGTATAATTTTCAGAAAGTATTTATTTGAAATAGATCGCCCTACTTATTTAGTTATTGATAGACAGTGATCTGACGGTGGTACAACATGGAGAGTGGTTGAAGATTAGATATTGATGTGATCAAAAGCCTAAAGCACATGATGACCTTTATTATAAATATACATTGAGAATGTATTATGAAAGTATTTTTGTTTTTTAGGAAAAATGACATGTCAAGGAGTTTTAGTATTGCTGATCTAATTGTAGCTTAAATCATGAATAATTCTCTCTATATGTTTGAATTAGAATGGCTGTTTTCACAGTTTTTTAAAATGCTGCACAAGGACAGGAGTATGTAGTTAGCAGGGTTACTTCTTCCCTGCTGTTTTGCCTGTAGAAAAGCTTGAGCAACTAAGCATAGCCATCAGGTACTCTGGCACAGGGTAAAGTTCTCGGAGTTTTGGAGAGTTTTGCTTCTAGGAAAGTGGTTTTGAGGATGGAACTTACACTACTTTTAGTCTGGAATTTTAGGTGGTTAGTTATTTTAAAGCTATTCTGTCATAATGCTCACTTTTAAAAGTGCCCGAAAGTCTGTGCATTTGCAGCTTGGTATTAGTCTTATTTGTGATGTGTAAACAGTGTATTCGTTCTTCTAAGTTCTTTGAATGAGGAAGTGAATGTGGGGTGTAACATTGTCAGGGTATTGGAATGGCTGAAAATAAATAAGCATTCTTTTACAAGTCTAACTTAAAATGTGGAGCATAAAGATGGCCCTTAATGTGAAATGGCTGTTCAAGAGAGATTTCTCCAGTTTTTTGAATTACATTTAGAATCCTTCTTTCGAAGGCTACAGCTTATCTTACTAAGCCTTAATATGAGGAATGATAGCTTCCACATTAGGATGTGGGGAACGTGTTTTTCCATGACCTCTGTAGGGTTTTTTTTAAGTGACGAGATATAAATACCATTTTAAGATTTTCATTTTTTTTGAGAGAAATGCTTTTATTTTACTGAAGAAAAACTAAAAATCAAAGAGAAGGATTTTTTTCATTGTCTTAATGATAATGGTGAAAATCTTTCTTAAGAAGTATTATCCTTCTAAAGTTCAGGTTTAACTAAATCGAGGTTCTGTTTTAATCATTTAAGAAAATTTTTCAGCAACAGTGTTATTAAAATAGAAAATTATATACATTAATTCAATATAAGTATAATTACAAATATGAAAATTCTGATTTGTAATACAGTCCGTTTCTCTGGGCTTTATGTAAGAATCTTAGTGAGTGGTTGAGGCATCTGGCTGCCTCACTCACTGGAGCGTGCAGCTCTTGATCTCAGGTTAGTGAGTTCGAGCCCCACCTTGGGCTTAGCCTTAACTTAAAGACAAAAAAAATCTTAGCGAGTGGGTATGTCTGTTGTTTTAGATGTATAACTCTTTCTAATGTTGCTCTAAGTTGGATAGTTAGTTCATGGATAGCACAGAGTGATCCCAGTTATCCCATCGCTGGCTGCTTGAACAAGCTGAATCAGAACAGGAAGTGAGCTATAAAGACACCTAAGCAAAGAAAATAGATCCTTCCCTCAAAAGGCAAACAGACATCCAAAAAATCAAGCTGCCAACTCCATTAACCAGTTGAGTTCCTGTATGGTAGTAGGTGTTTTTTTGTTTGTTTGTTTGTTTTATGTCTTTAGTGAGAATTGCTAAATTTTTACGTTGGCTACTATCCTAACAGCAATTACTTGTAGTAAATGAAACTGTGTATGAAAAGGGTTGGCAGGCTATTTAGTAAATGTTGAGTCAGAAACATGATTTGTTTTTTAACCTCATAACAAATTAAAAAGTGGATCAGCCCAGATAGCGTACGTATGGATCATTGACAGATTTGAAAGTTAAGAGTGATAAACAACAGAATTACAAAAGCATAGCAGTCTAAGCCCATTTAGCATTAAGAGTTGGTGCCTTACACACCAAAAACCTGTGAGGTCATCTAGTCATAGTGCGGTAGCCTGAGTCATCATGTAAAAGTTAAATTTATTTTTTATAAAAAGAAAATGTGTAAAACTTTTTAGATTTTTAAAACTAGAAAATAACCAGATTTAGTGGTTAGAGAGGTAATCTACTTAAGAGTTCACAGCCCATTTTCCTGTAAGATTGAATAAATTTTTGAATTGGTGAATGCTGAAGATAAGAGTGGATATGTACTGAAGGTGTCCGACATTTAGAATTATGTTATGGGAAACAGCAGAACAAACATATTATTAGATAACAAAGTGCCCTAAGGATTGCAGTAACCAATAAAACTTATATAGATCTTCTAATTTTTGTTAGTGTTTTGCTTTGCATTTATTAACTTATTTTTTTCTTCAGAATGATCCTGTGAAGTATCCCAAGATAAAACCAGGGCATTTCACAGAATGTTTGCCTTGGAAATGTAGTTACAGAATTTAACTCTGATGAAAATAGAGGCTTTTTTTTAGAATTGAATAATAATTATTTTTGTTTCTATTTTAATTTCAGTTAGTATACGGTGTTATATTCGTTGCAGATGTACGATACAGTGATTCAACAATTCATATATCACCAGGTGCTCATCACAAATGCACTCCTTAATCCCCATCACCTATTTAACCCATCCCCCCACCCACTGGGAGCCATTGGTTTGTTCTCTATAGTTAAGAGTCTGTTAGAAGGGAATAATTTAAGGTATGTAAATATCAGTGACTTAAAGGGATAGATGTTGGAAGATTTTTCAAACTAGACTTTTCCCTGTCTTTCTAATGTTAATTCTACAATTTTAGGTTAAATTCATACTCAGAGGTTTCATCATTATGACCATATATTTGTCACGCTGAAATAGTTTACTGTGATTTCATTTTCCTGTGTAACTTTTGTTTTTCATGCCTCGTTTTTTCATTTGCTTAGTTTTGTCTGGCAAAGTCTTTCTGTACCCTCCAGCAGCTGCATAAAATGCTTCTCAGTACAATTTTCCACATGGTCAAATCTGTCAGATAAACTTATCAGTTCTATTTGTTCCTGTAGTCATCTCTTCTGTAGCTGTCTTTCTTCCTGCTTTAGTCTGGATTGTTTTCTCTTTGGGCCTGCTGCAAAGCTGTCATCTTGGGACTTCCCTTAGCTGACATTCTGGGAATTTCTTTCACTTTTGCTGAGTTCCTTTTTTCTGGACCCTATGCGTTCCTTTGGTTTATTCCTTCATTTTGGTTCCCCCAACTATTACTGTGATAGTGTGTATTGGGAAAAAAAAATTTTTTTTAAATTTATTTTTACGCTCACGCTAGACTGTTGAGCTGTTGAGAGATTTCTATATTGGAAGTCATTTTCCCTCAAAAGTTTGGAGGTGTTCCCATATTGCCTGGCTTCCAATGTTGATGTTGAGAAATTTGATCTCCAAAAAGTTGTCTTGTTTCCCCAATCTGGGAGATTTCAACCCTTTTTGAGTTTTTATATTTTAGCTCTCTTTTAAAACAATGTTTTATGAGCTCTTGTTCTTTGTTCCTGTATTGTAGCATCTTGTTCTTTTTTCATGGGTGCAGCATCTTCTGTTATCTCTTCAAGGATATTAATTATAGTTTCTTCATTTCTTGCATGGTTTTTGGTTCCTCTAAAACTTTTTTTTGTTGTTGATTTTGGTCTTGTTGGAGGCTTTCTTCAGATCTCTGTGATCCTTAGCAGTTCCTTCATATTCAAGGAATGTTCAAAGCTGATTGAAAGCTCACTGGGCATGCATGAGCATGGCTTAGTGACTAATAAACTCTCGTGTTTTACCTTTTTTTTTTTTAAAGATTTTATTTTTAAGTAATCTCTACACCCAATGTGGGGCTCGAACTTATAACCCCGAGAGCACCTCCCATATTTTATCTTTACTTCTTTTCTCTGGGTAGTGGGGTAAGAGCGTTTTAGTTTCTTCAGATAAAGGCCCTTCATTTTTCTGTGTGTCTGTGTAACTGGAATAATGGAGAGGAAGGGATTGGCAGAGGTAATGAGTTTAGATGGCAGGGCTCTAGTGCTTGGTGGAGGAAGAAAGCTATAAGTTTCACTATTCAGTTTCTAAATTTTCACTTAGTCTCCCTGTTTTCACACCAACATTTCACTTCTTGCTTTTTCTGTGTGGGATACACCTGAGCTTGGAGCCATTCTGATTCAGTTTTGCTGGAGATCATACCTCATTCCTGTTGGGGTGAGTGAACGGGGGCGGGGCGGGGGGGGGGGGAAGCGAGCATAATAGAAGGTTAGTATAAGTCCCTACAGAGATAGTGCCAAAAAATCCTATTTACTCTGCAGTACCCCTAGAAGGGCTTAGAAATTGGAGGTGCTGAAAGAGGCAAGAGTGCAGAATCAACCCCACCCCTCCCATACACACATGTACACACATTCACTCTCTCTCTATATATATATGTTGCAGCCGGTGTCAGAATTTCCTTTTTAAGGCTGAATAATGTTCCATTATATGTATATACCACATTTTGTTTTACATTGATCCCTTGATGGACACTCGTGTTCTTCTACCAAAAGGTAGGCTATTACGAATAATGCTGCTATGAACATGGGTGAACAAATATATCTGTTTGAGTCTCTGCTTTCAGTTCTTTTGGATACATGCCCTGAAGTAGAAGTGCTGGATCATATGGTAATCATTTAATTTAAGGAACTGCCATACTGTTTTCCATACTGTTTTCCATAGCAGTTGCACCATTTTACATTCCCACTAGCTGTGCATAAGGGTTGGGTTAACTATTTAGTATCGGAAAAGTAAATCTAAGTACGCAGACAAAAAGCTCCCAGTAACATTTATTTGGAGCAGATACTTGTGAAGTTAGGGTGCGATCAACCGTGACAGCTTACGAAATAAAATTTGGGGGTTTGGTGGGAGAAAAAAAAGGCATTTATTGAGTGCTTGTCATATGCCATGGTATTATCTCAATATTTTTAGATTAAAACTCTGAGTTTTTCTTAGCTCACTCAGAATTGGATAGCTAATGTGTAAAGAATTTGGATCAACCCCATCTCTGCAAGAGTGTGAGCCTAACTACACAACACTACAGTTAACTTAATTTTTTCCCTTTAGACTGTGATAAACAGGAAGAAGAAAGAGAAGATGAACTTTAAAACTTTTTCCAAGTTATTTCTTTTTTCCTAACTTTTTATTATAAAAAAATTTAAGGATACAGAAAAGCTGAAAGAATAATACAATGGTCTTATATAGATTTTCCTCCTAGATTCAATGGCTATTAATATTTTATGTTACATATGCAGTGAATCATTTGGAAGATTTTTTTTTTTTTTTTTTTTTAATTCATGAGAGACAGAGAGAGGCAGAGGCAGAGGGAGAAGCAGGCTCCCCGTGGAGCAGGGAGCCTGACGCAGGACTCTATCCCAGAACCCTGGGATCATGACCTGAGCCAAAGGCAGCCGCTTAACTGACTGAGTTACCCAGGCACCCCCGCCCTTTTTATTTCAGCCTTCATCTTCTAAAGGTAACCACATAATTACAATAACTTTAAAACATTTAAGAAAATAATCGTTTAACCAGTGCATATTTAGTCTCCAGTAATCCCCAATTTCCCCGTTGTATCCCAAACACACTGCGTGTTTAGTTAGTTAGCTATTTTTATAATGCCATTTGCTTGAGTGATATTTTCTTTTTTTTTTCCTTTTTTTAAATTTTTACCTCTTTTAATCTGGAACTGTCCTGCTCACTTTTTTCTTCATATGACATTGACTTTTTGAAGGTACTAATTCAACATACCTTCTTACCTTGTAGGTTTTTTTATAGTCATGATTTCTAAACATTTATTTTATCATGGTATTTATTTTTAAAGATTTTATTTATTTTTAATTTTATTTCTTGTAAAGATTTTATTTGTGAGAGAGTGTGTGAGAGAGCGAGAGCGAGCAGTGGAAGGGCAGAGGGAGAGGGAGAGAGAAGCAGACTCTCTGCTGAGTTAGAAGCCAAGAGGGTCTGGATCCCAGGACCTTGAGATCATGACCTGAGCCTGAGGCAGCTGCTTACACCACTGAGCCACCCAGGTACCCTTAAAGATTTTATTTTTAAGTAATCTCTACATTGGTGTTGTGGTATTTAGCTTGATTCTTTGTATTTATTATAAACTGGAAGTTAGGTATCAAGATCAAGCTCGATTAATCCAGATTAAATAGTTTTGGTAAGAATGTTTCATAGGCGTACTTCATATTGCATCCCCTTAGGTGGCATATAATATTACGATTGTGCCATTAGTAAATTGGTTGAGGTGACCATTATCCCCATTATACTAGTTCATTTTTCTATATGCATTTAGTTCGTAATCTGTGTGTCGATGATTTGTGAATATCCAATTTCCCAGCAATTTTTTACCTAATGGCTTCAGTTATCAATTAATAATTTTTGCCTGAGTCACCAAATCTTTTGGTGCTTAAAGAATGATGCCAAACTATTTCTAAGTAAAAAAGGAATTAGATTTGGGAATGGAGAATTCAAAATAATTTGCTGCTCTTGTATTTAGGTTAAAATTTGGCAGTCTGGGGTGCCTGGGTGGCTCAGTGGGTTAAAGCCTCTGCCTTCGACTCAGGTCATGATCTCCGGGTCCTGGGATCAAGACCCACATCGGGCTCTCTGCTCAGCAGGGAGCCTGCTTCCCCCTCTCTCTCTGCCTGCCCCTCTGCCTACTTGTGATCTCTCTGTCAAATAAATAAATAAAATCTTAAAAAAATAAAATAAAATAAAATAAAATTTGGCAGTCTATTTTGATTTTGGATACCAAAGTAAATAAGTTCATTGGTATGATTAGAATCTTATGGTAAACACTATTCTTGAATTCTTAATTCATCACAATTTGAATTTTGGAAAGCTACTTGCAGAATGCTTTTCGTTAAAGATTGAATGTAGTAGTCCAGTTACAATTGGTGATCTGTTAAAATATTGGTAACATGGGCCAAAAATAAGAAGTCCTACCAGTTTTTGAATATAATGAATATAAGTATAGCGTGTTAAATACTATATATATTTCAAAATTATAATCTCTATTACATAATGTTCTCTGTTGGCTAATATAAATTAACTGCATACCTATATGAATTCCCATTTAAATAGATTATGTGAATTCCTTCAGAGCACGCATCAATTTAGTCATCATTTTATGAACTTTGCCATGTACTCAATAATTGATTTGAAGAAAAAAATACTTTTTATTAAGAAATTAATTTTATCTGTTCTCTTTGCACTACAAATTTAAGTAGCTACTCTTGTTAGTTTTTTTATAGAAAGGGTATATATTTTTCTTTAGATATTATTTAATTCAGAACCACTTTCAGTAGTTTGACATGTGGAACCATATTCTGGAAAGCTGATGTTCCAGGGCATTCATTTTCTGGGTGAATCCTGATGATCTTTATACCTTAATGGAGTAAATAATCACCATTTTTCATTTTTCGCCTTTGAGGATGATGAGAATATCAGGATTAGTAAATTCTGTCAAGTTTTTTTGAGTTGGGCCAAAAGCTGATGCAGTGAGTACTTGGGTGCAACTTGAGCTAGAATATAAGCTAATTGAAGACAGAAACAACAACAATAATAATAACAACAATAACAATAATTAACACTTATAGAACTGTACTCGGCACTTTGTATGTATTTTTATTTAATTTTCACATCTTTAAAGTTTAGTTAGATATTAGCCTTTTGTAAGTGCTGAATGGAAACTTAGAAAATTTAAGTAACTTGCCCGAGGATATTAAGTATGTAATCAGTCTACGTTTTAGATCATTATGTAGTTTGACTTAAGAGCTCTAGCTCTAAACTGTTGTGCACACTGTGTTAATGTTTTTAAATCTCCTTCATCCAGAATTGTACCTTACATTGTGAGCTAGTTTGCCAAATAAATGAACCCAACTTTGAAGGAAGAGTAGGACTTAGGTAAATGGAGATGATTGAGACGGGCTTGTTAGGGGGAATGGTGTGAGCAAGATTGTAGAGATAGGAGTGTGCATGCCATGTTCTATGGTCTCTGAATAGAACCATTCAGCTGGGATTGGTGATTTTGTGCAAAGTTGGGAAATAGCACCTCATGCCAGTTGAAAGTTTGCCACAATATGCCTTCTATTTGCCAGGATAGGGAGTTTGAACTTCATTCTGTGGGCAACAGCAAGGCATAGTTTTTTTTTTTTTTTTTTTTTAAATAGAGTGGTAATTTATTCAAACTGGTATTTTAGGAATACTAATTTGTTAGCATTGTGTAGGATGAATTGGCTGAGAGAAAAATTAGAGACGGATGTTGGAGACTACTGTAGTAGTAAAATGGAGTGATTTTAGTGGTAATATGATTGGTACTTCTGGACATGGGAAAAAAAAGATTTTGAGAGGGAATGTATGATAGGGCTTTATGATTATCAAATATGTAGCAAGAAAGGAGGATTTATATATTTAATTTTATGGTCTCAGATTGAGGGAATAAGCATATCACTGAAAAAAATGTTGGCGGGCCTGCTGGAGAACTAGTTGGAAAAGATGGTTATGAGTTTGAGATACAGGCAAGTACCTTTATATTAGAGTTCTCTTATCAGATGCAGCTCAAATTAGTGGTGAGTCAATGTATAAAGTTTTAAAATGTTCTGTGTATAGGAGATTCTGTTAGTGTGTGTATGCTTCAGTATTGCATATATGGAGGGGACCCTTTTAAAAGTCTCAGTGGCAGACAACAACTATTGCTTTTTCTGTGGGGAGCAAATAATCTCAGATCCTCTCTTAGTTCTTAGGTAGCCAGCTGTTAACAGCCTTTAAAAGGTCTCAAAAAATCGAGATTAGGTATGATTCCATAACTTTTACTCTGGTCTAACAGTTTAACAATTTACCTTTCTTTTGTCCTCCGTCTCCTGGCCTTTCTCATCATTGGCCTTGTGTCTGCTGCTACTATTTCAGCATTAACTAGTTTGGGACCTTTTTACAGTATTCTTCTTTCTGGCTTTGCTAATCACCCTTTTGGTTTTCTAGTGTCTCTCGTTAGCACTCCACAAATCTTAGTTTAGAGTTTTAGATCCATATATTTAGCTATTTAGTTGCCTCTTTGACATAGTCACTATTAGATGTTCCACAGAACTGTAAAATTAATATGTTCAGAACTCAGCCTTCCTTACTCAAATTTGTCTTGCTGTGTATGTTCCTTATCTCAGTGCCATCTTGTATCTAGTGGTTCAAGCTTGAAAACTGGATTCTACACTTTACCTTCATCCAACCTGTAGCCAAATCTTGTTAGTTCTAATCACCATCTTTTATATCTATCTCCTTTCCCTGTCCCTTCTACTTAGTTCAAATTACCATTATTTCTAGCCTAAATTATTGTATAACTGCCTCCTTATTGGGCTCCCTACTTCAGATCTGTGATCTTTCATTTCATTTTTTATGCCACAGCCTAAGTGATAGCTGGAGATCTGATCACATATTTGATTATGTCACTTTTCTATGTATGAGATGACGTTTAAATTCCTAAAAATGTCTGCCAAGGCTCTTGTTTAGCTCTTTAGCTTCTCCTTGGTGCTCCTTGCTGCCTAAAACTTTGTCTACCCATTCATTATCCCTAGTTCCACATTTCTACTGCACTTAGCTAATGTCTACTCATATTTTAGGACTCCGCTTGAAAGAGGCCTTTGCTATTTCCTAGATGAGGTTCGGTCCCCTTGCTGTCTCTTCCCATGTCACCATGCACTTCTTCCATCCTGACTTCACTTCATTTTAATCACTTCTTTAGTTGTCGTCTTCACTAGACACACAGCCAGTGAAATCTGGGGGCTGTGGTTATCTTGTTTCAGGTCAGGGTCCTCTGGGTAGTCAATAACTATTTGGGAAATGAACGAGTTGTACTGCATTTCAGCCCTTTCTGCCTGCTGCGAAGAGAAACCTGGTTGTTATTCAGGAAAATTTTGGCAGGTATTTCAAAGTAAGAACAGCAGAAAAGTGATAATGGGATAAGAAGTTGATCAGCAGCTCACAGACAATGGTTAAATTGTCAGGTGAGCCTAAGAGGCAGATATTAATGGCATGAGAACTAGAAAGGAAAGTCACTGTGTGGATAATAATAATTGTATTGTGTTTGACCCACCTTGAGTTATCAGAATTGCCATTTTGTACACTCTAATCTCAAAAAAACGAAGCTTATCACTACATTATACAAAGGAAATTTTGTTTTTAATCTGCATGTATTTATAAAACCTGTAATGGCATTATAAATGGAATTGTAATTTATTTAGACATAAAATTAGATAGGAGTTAAGATTAATTTTGTTCCAACAATCGGATAGTTTTTAATACCATTTTAAAACCATTTATTGAATAGTTTGTTCTTTGCACTCCAATGTAGAATGCCAGTTTTTATCCTATACTAAAATCACATGTGCTTGGATCTATTATTATTTTTCTAAATCTTTAAAAAAAAGATTTTATTTACTTACTTATTTATTTATTTATCTATTTAACTATTTATCTATTTATTTATTTAAAGATTTTTTATTTTTAAATAATCTCTGCACCGTTGTGGGGCTGGAAATCACAACCCCGAGATCAACAGATGCATGCTCTACTCACTGAGTGCCAGGTGCCCCCTTGGATCTGTTTTTAGAGTCCCAGTTCTTTACATTTATCAGTTCATTTCTGCTCAAGTAACACTCTCATTTTTACTGTATCTTTAGAGTGGATTTCGATACCTGTAGGGTAAGGCCCCCCTGCTTCCATATTCTTTTTCACAATTTTCTTGGCTTTTTAAAATATCAGGCTTATTGAGATGTAATTTACATAAGATAAAATTTATCCCTTTAAGGTATATAGTTCAATGAGTTTTAATAAGTGTATGTTGTAGCCACCAGCACAGTCATATTTTCTGTTACCTCAAAATGTTGCCTTTTGCCACTCGTTGCTCGTACTTCCAGTCCCAGGGGTGATTTGTCTTTTGTCCCAATAGTTTTGCCTTTTCCAGAATGTCATATAAGTTGAATCTTACACTGTCTTTTTTTATGTTTGGCTTCTTTCATGTAGTGTATTGCTTTTGAGATTGATCAGTGTTGTTGCATTAATCCGTTTATTCCTTTTATTACTGAGTAGTAGTTCATTGCATAGAGATACCACAATTTGTTTTTTCATTTCTCCAGTTGATGACATTTGGATTGTTTCTGGTTTTTGATGGTTATGAATAAGCCTGCTACAGTCATTCACAGACAAATCTTGTGGTGGACATATGCTTTCATTCTCTTGAGCAAATATCTAGAAGTGAAATCACTGGGTTGTATGGTTAAGTTTATATTTAACTTCATAAGAAATTTCTATACTTTTCTAAAGTGGCTGTACTTTTTTCATTCCCACCAGCCCTTGATATTGTTATTGCCTACTAAATCTTCGTCATCCCGGTGGATATGTAGTAGTATTTCATTATGGTTTTAATTTGCAGTTCCCTAATGACTTCTGATGTTGAGCATCATTTTATGTGCTTATTTTCCATTCCTATCTCTTCTTTGGTGAAGTGTCTGTTCAGATTATGTGTCATTTTTATTTTTAAATTGTAATCATTCTTTACGTATTCTGTGTACAAGTTCTTTATCAGATATGTATTTCACAAATGTATTCTCCCATTCTGTGGCTATTGTCCTTCACACTTGCATAGCAGAAAAATTTAATTTTGGTGAAGTCCACTTCATAATTTCTTTCTTTTATGGTTCCTCCTTTTTGTGTCTTAACTGAGAGAGCTTTGCCTAACCCAGGGTCATATAGGTTTTCTTTTATGTTTTCTTTTAGATACTTTATAGTTTTAGGTTTTACCTTTAGGACTGTAGTACATTAAAAAAATTTTTGTATTTGAGGTTTGGATCAAAGTTCCCTTACTCTTATTTTTCCTTATTGATTAAATTGAAAATTATTTTGTGATGGCCACTCCTGCCCTCCCCATTGCACCCCCATTCACCTAGGGGTTTTCATTAAATTTATTGATTAAAGTAGGGGCAGATTATAATTACAGAATTTTCTTTATACTTACAAGCCACATGTTTGTCTTTACCTACTCTTACTTTATATCTCCATAAAATTTATTGATATTTAATACAGATTATGAGTTTTCTTCTGGTATTTTGTTTCATTTTGGGGAGTTTTTTTTTTTTTCAGATTGTTACTGGTATATAAGAAAGCTTTTGGTTTTTCTACATATACTTGATAATTGGGTATGTAAGTATATAGTAGTGAAAGGTTTTCAATTCTTCATAATCAGGAACAGGTTTCTTTCTTTTTTTCTTTTTTTAAGTAGGCTCTATTCCCAGTGTGGGGCTTGAACTAATGACCCTGAGATTGAGAGTCACATGCTCTACTGACTGAGCCAATCAGGGGCCCCAAGGAACAGATTGAATCACAATAAGGTACTTTGTAATATTCAGGAAATGATTTCTTTGTGATACTTCAAGCATTGTGTTTGTCTTTGAAATCTGAGATCTCTGTTAGCAGAGCATAACTATTCAGCTTGACAAACATTTTTAGTGCTTAGGTGCTGTGTAAGATTTTAGTAAAAATGACAAAAACAACAATATAAAGTTTCTGCCTTCAAGTACCTTACCTTCAAGTACAGGATACTAGAAAAAGTAATTATAATATTTAATGCTATAAGACAGATGGAAAGTGGTGTTGGTACTAGTGGAAATGGGAGTAGGCCGATACTAAGAAATGGAGAAAGGATGCAGGAGGGCGGAGGGGATATTTGAGAGAACCTTTGAAGGACTGTGTGGTAGGATTTCAGTAAAGAAATGAAGGAATTGAGACGCCTGGGTGGCTCAGTCGGTTAAGTGCCTTCAGCTCAGGTTGTCTGGCTCCTTGCTCAGTGGGGAGCCTGCTTCGCCCTCTGCCTGCCGCTCCCCCGTTTGTGCATGCTTTCTCTCTCTCTCTCTCTGTCAAATAAATACATAAAATCTTTAAAAAAAAAAAAAGAAATGAATTCTAGGTAGAGAGCGTTATTTGAAGTGTAACATTCTTGAAACTAGATAGGAAAACAATGATGCAATGCTGTAAAAGCTAAAGGAAGAAGATAATTTCGAGATGTTTGATTATAGGTCTGACATTATATATTGCTAAGCATCTTTATCCTAGCCCTTTACTTCAGATTTTAAAATATCAGTATATTTTATAAGACAAATTCTGTTTTAACATAGCTCTGAAGGCAGTGCAAGTTTTGTACATACGTAACTTACCCCAAACAACGTCTTCATTGACTCTAAGACTTTGTGAAGGATATATTGTCTATTGCTGTGTCACAAACTTAAAACTTGGTGGCGTAAAATACAGCCATTTTATTATATTTGATGATTTTATGGGTCAGAAATTCCAACAGGATTGACTAGGTGATTCCTGCTTCATGCAGGGTTGACTTGGGTTGCTCAGTGGTGGTCAGTTGGTGGCTGGTCTTTTTTAGTTGGTCCCAAGATGTCTTTACTCACTTGGGTGTTTTCTCATCCCTCTGATAACTAAATGCTAAGCTGAGCCCCTCTGTCTGTCATCTGGGGGTCTTTCCACATAATCTCATCAGGATAGTTGGATTTCTTACATGGCAACTCAGGACTCCAAGAGACCTGAGTGGAAACAGCAAGGCTTCTTATAACCTAACTTTGGAAGTCTGAATCATTTCCTCCCTGTACACATATTAGGGCATTAATATTTGTAATGTATTACAAATTTTAATATATTAAATAATTTAAATAAATTAAAATAAAAATTTGTAATATATTACATAATATAATAGGTATATTTGTTTTGTAAAATTTCATTTAGAGTACATTCTAAATTGAAAATAGATAAACACCTATAGAAGCATTATTTAATGATACTAATATGTAACTTTTTAAAATTTAGAACTTTCATTGGTTGTATGAAAAACATAAGAGTATATAATAAGAGCAGTATTCCCATATATGCTGTTATCATTAACTAAAAGCTGTATGATTTACTGTTTGCATGATAGAGTATAATTGTAATTAAATAATGTAATTGTATAATGTTGACTTTAGAGGTCTAGAATGCCCCAGTTTGTGTGTGAATCACATTTTATATGATAGCTGTAGTATAAAATTCAATAACTAGAGTGATTTAAGTCTGTGATCTAGATAGCAAGTATAATGCCTCAATACTTTTATATTTTGCCTTTATAGTATTTTGAGAGGAGAAAAACTAATTGTACTTCTGTTTTGGAGGCAGATCTTTCATGGTAGGTCAGTGAAATAAGCCTGACCTGAACTTTTTGATTACGGTGGGAGAGGGAGCCCAGATCACTATTTCATGTTATGCCTGGTTTGGCTTTCATGTGGCTACATATATATTTATTTTTTGTTTTTCTTTTAGTGATACTGTATTTTTGTGACTACTGTTACTATACTGTTTATCACTCTATGTGTGTTACTAGATGCTTTCTTAATATGATTCTACTATTTCTATTTAATAATGACAGCTACCTTTGTCAAGTGCCTATGATATATACTGGGCATAATGTTGGAAATAATGCATATGTTGCCTTTAATCCTCATAAAAATCTAAAAGATAAGTGCTACTTATGTTTGACAGATGAGAATACTGAGGCACAACATAGTTAATAAGTAATTTGTTTTGTGTCAGTTGGTGGCAGGAGCAGCTGGAAATTAAGTATGTCTAATTACAAAGCCTGAGTTTTTCCATTGTATTACAGTATGTTTAGAATTTCTTAATACCCAGTTGTCTTAAACTACATCATTTTCAACGTTCTCTTCCTTGTTTTTTTGGTCTTAATATGTTAGCCAGAGCAACCTGCCTATTACTGAATAGTAAGAGAGGAAAGTATTGTATCATTTGAACGTCTCATAATATCTTCAGAAACATTTTCTTCATTACTGTACAAAACATAGGACGTTGTTGCTGTAAGAGTCATTATATTAAATTTTTCCCCTTAAAAAAAAAGCAGAAACATAGAATCATAAAATACTAACTGAGAAAGGTTCATCAGAGATCAGTTAGCATAAGCCCCTGATTTTACAAGTAGAAGCAGTAGAAGTTCCATAACGCTCCCTCAGTTCCGCAGTTCACAAGTCCTTAATGTTCTTAGTTACCGGAACTGCACAGGTCTCTCATATCTCAGGGTTCTTAACACAGAGCAATTTTTATAGTTAAGTCCATAAGGACCTTTCTTTTCTTTTTTTTTTTTTTTTAAAGATTTTATTTATTCATTTGACAGGAGAGAGATCACAAGTAGGCAGAGAGGCAGGCAGAGAGAGAGGGGGAAGCAGGCTCCCCGCTGAGCAGAGAGCCCGATGCGGGGCTCGATCCCAGGACCCTGAGATCATGACCTGAGGCGAAGGCAGAGGCTTTAACCCACTGAGCCACCCAGGTGCCCAGGACCTTTCACTGTTTTAGCATTTCCCCTGAGTGTGGATGAATAGACAACTCTAGAGGAGGAGTCAGGTATTTTAAATACCATCTGCCTCATGCCTGTCAGATCTTAGCCATCCCTTAATTAGAAAGAAAGAGTTTTCTTCTTTGCCTTCCAAGTTTCTGGAACCCATTTCTGTGTCATTCCTTCCCCTATTACATAACTTCCTACTGGGGAAGATTTGGTGCAGAAGAGCTAGAAGTAGTGCTGCTTATATGTGCAGGTTATAAGTTAGGAACTGTTATTAGCTAACTACAATGAAACATTTGTGGTCCAAAGCATTCTCATTATGTTTTTTGGTTTTCTTTCCTAAAATGTGGTATAAGAGCTTTTAAATGGAAATTTGGAGACGTTGTTAGGACTTTTCCTACTTCTGCCACTTAGCCTCTGTGCCTGAGAAAATCTTCAGTGCTCTAGGCCTCGACCTTTTTCTCTATAAAATGAGGAGAGTAGGATGAAAAAACTAATTTTGTGGAAACTTTTCTGGCAGCTGCCCCACTTCAGCACTATCTTACTAATTCTTGTCATACCTCTGCTATTTTTTATTGTTTATTTCTAGAGTATTATATTTATAAAAGCATTTACTTTGTCAAATTACCTCACAATTTCTCTAATTTGTCCTCTGCTTCTTTCTTATATGATTCAACAAACATTAATTTACCGCCTGCTATGTGGTTGGCATGTGTAGGGGAATGCAGAGAGGAAAGCTATTCATATTTCTTGATTTCAGGAATTTATAATTTAATTGGAAAGATTATGAGCTGCAATGTAAGGGACACTTTGTATTATTATTCATCTTGTTTCTTTTTCTGAATGTTGCTTTTTTTTTTTTTAAATCTAATGTGACTGCTGAACCTTCAAATGATTATCAGTAATTTGCTTTTATTTACATTAACCCTTTTCTTCTTTTGCCCCCTAGAAACTTCATTCATTCTGAGCATCAGTTATGTGCAAAACACTATTCTAGATTCTATAGCAGGTGACAAAGATGTGTTAGATATAAAAACTGCAGAGGAGTTTATAATCCAGCATGGCAGATAGAACAGGTACACAAAGAAGCAGAATTCAAGTCATGAGAGAGGGAAGAGGAAGCAGTGGTCATTTCTAGTTGTAGGGATCAAGGAGTCCTTAATGAAAAGCTGAATTTCAGCTGGATCTTGCAGGATGTGTAGGATTTTGGTTGGCAAGAGTTGGGATGGGCAAAGGCATTCTAACTAAAGGGAGTAAGACTTAAGTAGTAATGAATCAAAAAATCTGGAATCTTGTGTACATATACATATGATTGGATAGTAGAAGAAACAATTCAAGTATGAGTCTTCACTATACAGATTATCGAATGGTATACTGTGGGAATTTTCTTTTTTTACAAAAGGTGTATTTGTTCATTTGTTTAAAGTAGAAGAGAGTGACATGATAAACTGTAATTTTAAGGAATATTTTTTGGTCACTCTGCTGGGATTGGTGGAGAGGAGAGAAACTGTAAGTAGAAAGATCACTTCTTTCAAAAGAGAATTAATTATGGTGATGGCTGTGGAAAGGGAAAGGAAGATGGACATATTTCAATAGACTGAACTAAGCAAGTGATTTAATGTTAGGTAAAAACTGAAGAGGAGTATAAAGGTTTTGAGAATTTTGAATTTGGTTGTTGGGGGATGTTAACAGAATTAAAAGGAGAGCTTGAATCTTATTTATATAAGGAGGATGATAATTTTGGTGTTAAATATTTCTTTTTAATATTTAAAAAAAATTTTATTTTTTAAGTAATCTCTATACCCAATGTGGGGCTTGAACTCACTACCCAGAGATCAAGAGTTGCAGGCTCTGCTGACTGAGGCAGCCAGGTGCCCCAGGATCTTAAATATCTCCTATGGATGATGTGGTGAAGTTTGGCCAAGAGGTTGGGTCGAGATATTAGTTTGGGGATTCATTTGCCTAATGGTTATAGTTTAAATCCTAGGAATGCGCTTTTAGACAAATATAGAGAAAGAAGAAAGAAGTACACCTAAGATAAAATCCTAAGGAGAATGTGCAGGTTTTGATGATAGGATCCTAAGTTACGGAGTCGTCAGGATAGTGCAGTTCCAATGACCTTAGGGAGAAATTTTGAGTTAAGAGGCTAGTAATGTCTCTTGCAGTGACGACTAATAAAAAAAGGCTGATAAGTGAAATATGTCAATCAGAGAAAACTATTATCATATGATAACACTCATATGTGAAATTTAAGAAACAAAACAAAGCATCATAGGGGAAGAAAGAAAAAAATAAAGACGAAACCGGAGAGGGAGGTAAACCATAAGAGACTCAATCATAGGAAACTAACTGAGGGTAGCTGGAGGGGAGGTGAGTGGGAGAATGGGGTTATTGGGTGATGGACATTAAGGAGGGTATGCGATGTAATGAGCACTGGGTATTATAATCAGACTGATGAATCATTGAACTCTACTTCTGAAACCAATAATTGATTATATGTTGGTTAATTGAATTAAATAATAAAATGAGAAAAAATAAATGAGTGCTGACAAAATAGCCTTAAAGCAAGTCTTTTTAGGGGCGCCTGGGTGGCTCAGTGGGTTAAAGCCTCTGCCTTCAGCTCAGGTCATGATCTCAGAGTCCTGGGATCAAGCCCCGCATTGGGCTCTCTGCTCAGCAGGGAGCCTGCTTCCTCCTCTCTCTGTCTGCCTCTCTGCCTACTTGTGATCTCTCCCTCTCTGTCAAATAAATAAATAAAATCTTTAAAAAAAAAAAAAAAGCAAGTCTTTTTAAAAACAAGTGTTCCAAAGACTTCTTCTATAACATACATAGAATGGCTCAATGATTTGTTGATCAGATAATTAAATATTTTCAGTAAATATTTCTATACAAGAAAAATAACATCTTTCAAAAAAGACTGAGAAGGCATTACTCCTCTTTTTACTATATCTTTTATCTTTTCCTTTCCATTTTTGTAATGTCACTTTCCCTTTACCTCCCCACTTCAATTTGATATTATTTCTCATCTTCTCTTTCCTGCTTGTTTTCAGATCTATTTGTAGCTATACTTCTCCTATCGGGGAAGGGTGATCAGGAAGATCAGTGTTGTTGTTCAGACTAACTGATTTCATAGACTGCATTATTACAGTGTGAATCATGGCACATACCCAAAGCAGGCAAAACTGTGATAGCATGAAGCCTGTTTGAGTTTGTGCTACAAGAATATATTGTGGGTGAAAGCTTTAGTAGGAAATTCTACCAACACTTCATAAGAGGTAAGTGTGGATTTTTATGACACTTTATTTTTTTATTATTATTTTTTTATGTAAGCTCTACGCCCAAAGTGGGGCTTGAACTCATGACCCTGAGATCAAGAGTTGCTTTACTGACTGAGCCAGCCGGGCCCCCCGTGACACTTCTTAAAAAAAAAAAAAAATAATTCTTAATGCACCTATATAAAGAACCTTCTTTGTACAAAAATTTTTGGTTTAATGAGTCAGGGTATAGTATGGGATTTCTGTCTTTTCCTTAAAATCTATTAAGTCTAACAAATAGTGCATGTATTATGTACATATTCAGAATGCATATATAATTGTATCATATTTTCTCCTTTCGTTCTTTTTTTTTTTTTAAAGATTTTATTTATTTATTTGAGAGAGAGAAAGTGAGAGAGACCTTGTGAGGAGAGAAGGTCAGAGGGAGAAGCAGACTCCCCACGGAGCTGGGAGCCCGATGCGGGGCTCGATCCCAGGACCCTGGGATCATGACCCCAGCCAAAGGCAGATGCTTAACGACTGAGCCACCCAGGCGCCCCCGCCTCCCCCAATGCAGTTGAGCCACCCAGGCGCCCTAGTTCTTCTTTTTGTTAACTATAGCATGACCTTGAGATAATGTATATAAAGTGAGGTAGAAATGCACTTAAACAATTTTAATGAAGGGAGGACTTCGTAAAAAGGAAGATTATTTTCATGTATGTGTGCGTATTAGGTTATATATTAATTCATTGTTTTACTTTGAAGTGCTTTTTTCTTATCTCTTCTAATAGACCTTAAGTGATTCTAAATCTAAAAAAAATACTTGTCTGAACATAATTATCAATTCTTCTTTCAGGAAAGAGATGTAGGCTAACAATTACGTAAGTAATAAATATGAATCCCTTTCTGTTGTAGAAATTATAATTAATAATAAATACAAATAATTTAGAAGTAAAGGAAATAAAGAGTTCCTTTTATTCCTTCTACAGGAGTAAACCCTGTTAGGTGTTTTGTGTTCTTCCTTCTAGACTTTCCTGTGCATTTACATATATACATAAATATGTGTACACACAGAAAAGATTCTGTAGCCTATTTTTAAAAACCTGAATATGCTATATGCATTTTTCTATAACTTGCTCATTTTACTTAACAGTGTGTCTTGGAGCTCTGTCCATTACATAAAGTGAAATTTATACACATATGTACACAAACTGTGTGTGTCTGTGTTATGTATGTATGTATGTATAGTTTGACACACAATGCCACATTAGCCTCATGCACACAAACTGTCTGTATGTATTTCTTATTTATTTATTTGACTATGGTTGACACACAATGGCACATTGGCCCCAGGTATACCAAATAGTGATTTGACAGTTTATACATATGCTGCGCTCACCACAAGTACAGCCACCATCTGTCCCATAAATATGGAAAGCTTCATGAATTTACATGTCTTTCTTACTCAGGGGCCATGCTAATCTTCTCTGTATGGTTCCAATTCCAATTTTCGTGTATGTGCTGCTGAATTAAGCACTGTATTTCTTTCTTTTAATTAAGTTTTGCCTTTATAAATTTATATAAATACAAATTTTAGTAATCCCTTAATTCTAGAATAGTTTTAAATTTAGAAATTACAGAGTGCCCATGTATTGCGTACTTACTTTCTTTTATTGAAATTTTGCATTTGTATTGTACATTTGTCACAATTACTGAATTGGTATTGATACGATATCATTAACTAAAGACCATGCTTTATTCAGGTTTCCTTAGTTTTTACCCATTGTCGTTTTTCTGTTCAGGAATCCTACCCAGGATACTACATTACATTTAGTCATCATGTCTACATAGGCTTTTCTTGGCTATGGCAGTTTCTCAGACTTTCTTGCTTTAGATTACCTTGATGGTTTGAGGAGTACTGGTCAGGCATTTTGTAAAATGTCCCTCAGGTGGGATTTGTTGTATGTTTTTCTCATAATTAGGATGGGGCTACCGGTTTTTGAGAGGAAGGCCATGACTTTAAAAATAAAATTTAATTAAAAAAATCAAGGGGTGCTTGGCTGGATCAGGTGGTTAAGTGTCCAACTCTTGGTTTCAGCTCAGGTCATGATATCATGGGTCTTGGGATCAAGTCCCCGCCCCACCCCCCATCCCCCTGTGCTCTTAGCGGGGAGTCTGCTTGAAGATTCTCTTCCTCTGCCCCTCCCCCCACAATTGCACATGCGTGCATGCTCTTTTCTCGCTCAAATAAATAAAATAAATCTTAAAAAAAAAAAATCAAGTAGTACTGAAAGGTTTATAATGAGAAATGGCCCTAACTGTTTCCATTCCCTGCCCTGGCCCCCAGCTGTTAACTCTTTTAGTTCTCATCTCTTAATTCCAAATCTCTGAATAAAATACTCATACAGCCTTTTAATTTTTGATTAAAAGTTTTAGACATATATTGAGTTCTTGTTAAGATTAATAAGAATTTACCATTTTTATAACCTAGCTTCTTTCCTATCCAGTAATTTCATAAAACTTAGTTGTAACATAACAATCAGTGTTAATTATAACTTTGCAAATACTGTTGAGTGCAGATCAGAGATCCTTTTCTGTATGGCCTTCTGGGTTTTCATAATACTTAAAAATGACCTCTCTTTATACAGATGGTCCCCACCTTACAATGACTTACAATTTTTTGACTTGAGTGTAGTGTGAAAGTGATGCAATTCAGTAGAAATCGTACTTTTGAATTTTGAACTGTACTTTTTGAATTAGCAATATGTTGTAGGATATTCTCTGGTGATGCTGGGTGGGGCAGTGAGCCATAATGCCACTCAGTCATGGGATCACAAGGGTCAACAACCCATACACTTAAAACCATTCTGTCCCCATACAACTGTTCTGTTTTTCACTCATTCTGTCCCCATACAACTGTTCTGTTTTTCACTCATTCTGTCCCCATACAACTGTTCTGTTTTTCACTTTTAGTACAATATTCAAAAATTACTTGATATTCAACACTTTAAAATAGTCTTTGTGTGGGATGATTTTGTCCAATTGTAGGCTAATGTAAGTGCTCTAAGCACATTTGGTAAGTTAGGTGTATTAAATGCATTTCTGACTTAATGATACTTTCAATTTACAACGAATGGGTTTACTGAGATGAAATCCCCTTGTAAGTCAAGCAAGATTTGTTTATATCTGTTGCATCTTCATTTTCTGTCCTGTTCTCTGTGTTGTGTGATGATTCCTCTTTCTTCCTGGAGGTACTTTCTGCAGTGCTCTGTTGCTGTCCTTCAGTCTGAACTGGCTGCCCTTTAAGCCAGCTGCACAGCTTTCATCCGGATAGTTCCTTGTGTGCCCGCCTGTGCTGGGTCTCCTATTTCCTTGGTCTCATGCCTTCTTCCTACTTTGTTTACTCCTTCATTTACTTAAGCATATCCTAAGAGGGGATGCGTGCGTGGTAAAGATGTTTGAATTTTTGCTTGTCTGATCATGTCTTCCCTCATATTTGATTGATAATTTGGCAGATTAAAGAATTCTAAAAGTTATTTTCATTCAGCATTCTGGAGGCACTTGTTTGTTGTATTGCTTTCTAGCATCTACTGTCATGTTCAAGAGTTCCACACTATTACCTGATCTTTTATATGCGATCTGGCTTTGTTTTGTTTTGTTTTAATTCCTTAGGAGACTTTTAGGATCTTTTCTTTATCTCTAGCGTACCGAAATGTCATGATGATGTGCCTGGTGTGTGTGTGGGAAGGGCCACCACTGAATTCCATTCTTTGTGCTTATCCCTTGATGGAATCATAATTTTGGTGACTGATCTTTTCTGAGAAAATTTTCTTTTAATTACTTATTTTGGTATTTTTCTTCCCTATTTTCCTTTTCTGAAATTTCAGTTAATTTGATATTGGATCTCCTGAATCTTTTGGGAATCTGGTCCTTGAGGTCACCTTATTTTCTGCTGTTTTCCACCTCTTTGTCTTGTTGCTCTCTTTCTGAAAGATTGTCTCAACTTTATCTTCCAACTTTTTGAGCGTTTCAGTTTTGCCATTTTATTTTTAAATTCTAAAAGTTCTTTTTTTTTAAATTTCCCAATTCAGTTCAGTTTAAGCATTTTAGAGAGGTACAGTCAGCTTGTTTTTAGCTCCACCCTTTGCCTTGCCTGGGGTACCTGAGTTTCAAGCCTGTTCCTTTTCTCCTGAAAACTAAAAGTGGATGTTTGCCTTAAGGAGTGAGATTGAATGATTACTTGGCTCTTTGCAACAAGAGAGGGAAGACTGGGAAGTCCCAACTATTTTTTTATATAAATTTTTAAACAATTTCTCTTGTTTTAAGACTCCTGTGTGTGGTGTGTATACAGCAGATGTATATACCTAAATATATGTGCATATGTTTGCATATATTTACACAGATCTATGTATATGACAGACATGGGATCGTTTTATAGATTTACATTTATATATGTTAAATTGCCATTTTCTTCTAACATTTCATGAACATTATCCCCACTTCATGATATTATTATTCAAACATGATTTTTAATGGCTTTGTATTTTCCCACTAATGAATATACCCAAATTTATTTAATCAGTCTCCATTTATTAAACATTTAAGTTATTTACAGTTTTTTGTAATTATAAATAATATGAGATGAGGACTCCGGTACATGTATATTTGTGCTGGGTTGTTACTTCCTTTTTATTAAATACTAGCAGTGGAATTCTGGGATCATAAGAATGATTGGGCTTTTGTTTTGTGTTGTTTTGTTTTTGTTTTTTAGAGAGAGGGAAGAGGGAGAGAGAGACTCTCAAGCAGGCTCCACGCCCAGAATGGAGCCTGTTGCAGGGCTCTATCTGTTGACTCTGAGATCATAACCTGAGCCAAAATCAAAAGTCTGAGCCATGCAGGTGCCCCAGGAATGATAAGTTTTAATGCTTTCCAACATACTGTTAAATTGCCTTCTAGTAAGACTTCTTAGTTTATACTTATTTATTGTTCTGTAGAAGTACTTATTTTACTTCACCTTTGCCACTGCTCTTAAGAAAAATGGTCAGTTTGATAGGTGAAAATGGTTTTATATTGTTTTAATTTGTGTTTTTTTAATGACTGATAAAGTTGAACTTTTTTTTTTTAAAGATTTTATTTATTTATTTGAGAGAAAGAGAGAGAGAGCATGAGCAGGGGGAGGGGGAGAGGGAGAAGCAGACTCCCCACTGAGCAGGAAGCCGGATTCAGGGGCTGGATCCCTGGGACTCTGGGATCATGACCTGAGCTGAAGGCAGATGCTTAGGCGACTGAGCCACCCAGGCACTCCAGGTTGAACTTTTTTTATGTTAATTTGACATTAATAGTTTTTGGAATTTGTTTTATGTCCTTTGCACCTTTTTGTATTTTTTTTTTTTAAAGATTTATTTATTTATTAGAAAGAAAGAGAGCCTGTGAATGCCTGTGCTCCCAGGGGGCGGGGGAGGGGCAGAGGGAGAGGGAGAGAAAAATCCCAAGCAGGCTCCCTGCTGGGCACGGAGCTGAGGCGGGGCTCCCTCTCAAGATTCTGAGACCAGAACCTGAGCCGAAATCTTGAGTCTGATGCTGAACCAACTGAACCACTTAAGCACTCCTGCATCGTTATTTTCTTTTTCTATTTTTTCTTTTTTACCAATTTTTTAAAAATATTATGTTGTAAGAATTCTTCCTATAAAAAGAAATCTATATAAAAAATTACCCCATGGTCTTTTAAGGAAAATTATTTGTTTTTATTGAGACTTTACACATGGAAAAATTGTGGATCCCTAATGTTTTTGGAGGAGTAGTTTCATTAAATCTTAGGATTTTTTTGTCAAAAACAACCAGGGCAGTTAGAAAAGAGAAATAAATTTGAGGAACTACTCCTGGAAGGCTGTAAGGACTAAGAATTTACTTCCTTGCTGTGGTATGACTAGGAAAAGAAGGAAGCATTAACAAAGATCAACATAGAGAGCACATGAAAGAAAGTCACGATGTACTGAAGAAGATAACACGATAATTTCTTACTATGTCACAGGACCTGTTTCATGAATCAAACAAGAATTTATTGAGGTAGAGCCTTCTCTATCTTTAAGGAACATAAACGATACAATGGTGGGGGCAGGAATGCTTATAAGGAGAAAGATACGTTTATAGCAGAAAGAATACAGTGTGAAATTTGCTGTAGTAAGGCTAGAGAGAACCTGCCTACTGTGTTATACAGGATAGTATTAATGGACTTGGTCTGATTTCTTAGCACAGAGGGATGAGAATGAGCCTGTTGGTGACCACCAGAAGTTTATAGCTGTCACCTCTTATACGTGGAATGATAAATGACACCTGAGACAATAAAAATTAAATGATACTCAAATACTGTTTTTTAGTTTTGAACAGGTAAGTTTTGTTTTGTTTTTGAGTTCATCAGTATGAATATGATAATGAGTTTAAATATTTGTCATCATGAAAACACTAAATTAAATTTCTTAGATTTTTGTAAACAGGGAAGTATGTAATACATTTTTGAAAATTATTAGAACGATTAAAAAGTAGTGGCAATATTCTGTTTTCTAGAAACTATGAATAAAAAAAAAAATGTGAATGAATTCTTAAGATTCCTGATAATTGTATTTTTGTTGTATTATAAGTCTCTTAAGGTGTACCTGGGTGACTCAGTTGGTTAAGCAAGTCTGTCTCTTGATTTCAGTTCAGGTCATGATTTCAGGATCGTGAGATCTAGCCCTGGTCAGGCTCCATGCTGGGTGTAGAGCCTGCTTAAGATTCTTACTCTCCCTCTGTCTCCCCTCTCTTATTCTCCTCCTCACTCCCTATCTAAAAAAATTAAAAATAAAAAAAAAATCTCTTAAAAGGATTTTCTAACAATGCTTTTCTTAAGTTTGGCTTTCTCCTTACTAAAATGATTCATCTAATATTTGTGTGTATGTGTGCTTTCATCTCTATATTTTATAATGACTTTAATACAGGTGAAGACTAGTAAATTTTATTATAACCAGATGAAAACGATGATTTTGTTATTTAAGAATTGGTTTTCCATAGCTGTACCAACAATAAGAATCAAATGATATTGTTGATTGTAAGACTCTTTAGTACAGCGTTATTATTCATTTTTGTCTCTTGCATATAAGTGCTCAATAGAAATATATTGGGTATATGAAATCTGAAATACATTGCTAAATAAATAGAATATCTGTTTGAAAACCCCATTTATATCTTATTTGAAATTATTTTAATCAGTTTTATTTTGTATATCTTAACTGTTACTAAGTGTATATCTTCAGCACTTGTGTATTTTTCCACATGTGTAATTTATAGTTTGTTCTGGTTTCATAATGACTTTTTCATTTATTCCTTCTCCTTTCCTCCATTCTTATATTCCTTCTGCTTCTGTAGGTTCAAACTCTATCATGGGTCTGTTTGTATCTATTTTTCTGCTGTCCCCTGGCCCCCTTTTTATTTTTATTTTTTATTTTCGTTTTTAATTTTTTTGAAAAGATTTCATTTATTTGAGAGAGAGAGGGTGAGAGAGAGCACGAGCAGTGAGGGAGGGAGAGGGAGAAGCAGACTCCCCTGCTGAGCAGGGAGCCCCATGTGGGGCTAGATCCCAGGACCCTGGCATAATGACCTGAGGGGAGGGCAGACGCTTAACTGACTGAGCCACGCAGGCACCACCCTCCCTTTATTTTTAAATAAAATTTGTAGTCCTTGTGTTAAGTTGGACTTTTCAAAACAGATATTTTCTTGTTCTTATGGTAGAATAATTTTTACTTTTATTCTAATAATTAGCTAAAAATTCATCCAAACCTTAGATTAGACCATGAAGGATCAAACCATACATATTCTTGGTCATGAAGAGAAATGACTTTTTAAGGATGACAGTTTTTTAAAGAACAATATATTGCAGTAAACATGGTGCGAGGGAGGTCTTTTCCTAGTGAAAAGATGTGAAAGTGGCTTTTATGAATATGAATGCATTATAATGTAGTAACAGTAGACTTGACATTTTTATAGACAGTGGTATTTTGAACTGTTATGACCAAAAAATGCTTATTATGGCTCAATATTATGGATAGATAGACATAGATAATATAAGGCTTATGTCTTTGCAGTATACTTTTGTATATATTTCCTATTTAATCTTTATATAAACTCCATTTTAAAGCTGAAATGAGAGATCTGAAAGTTTGTTATCAAGGTTGCAGAACTTAACTTGAACCTAGGTCTTCTGAACTTGTAGGCTTTCCACTTTGTTATAGCTGTAACACGTTTACCTGTAACATATAAACATGTATTACAACATCTTTATGTTATCTGTAACACGATTTTGAAACATTTAATGGAGGCATTTAAAGTTAGATTTTGAGAAAAGATATGCCCTAATAAGAAGCAAAAAATTCTAGGAAGGTTGAAAGGTAGCCTGAAAGATTGAGACAGGTGTGTAGGTTGGGACAGCAGTTATTCCACAAAAATGCTTTTCTACTATGAATATATAGGGTGATTTGTGTTTGCTTCCTTTCCTTAGAAGGTTTTGGGTGTGGGGTGGGAGCTAACTATAGTTTTGTTGTCAGTCAGTCTTCTTGTCTTGGCAATGCCATTGTTTTGTTTCTGGATGTTTTTCATATAATGACTTAACATCTTCAGTTTCTCTTTATGTAATATTATACCTGAAGGCATATTCTAGGTCCTTTTTTCCTATTTTATGAAACTAATATGATCCTATTGGAGAAACTTTAAAACTCTTCGCTACTTAAAAATAATGGCTTTTAGGGGTGCCTGGCTGGCTCAGTCAGTAGAGCTTGTGACTCTTGATTTTGGGGTCATGAATTCAAGCCCCACCTGGGTGTAGAATTTACTTTAAAAAAATAATGGCTTTTAATAATTTGTGCTATTCTCTTTCAGTCTGATTTTCGAATGTGTGTATTAATTATAATTTCAAAAAATTGGGATATATTTTGGGGCACCTGGGTGGCACAGTTGTTGAAGCAGTTAAGTGGCCAACTGTTGGTTTCAGCTCAGGTCCTGATCTCAGGGTCATCGGATCCAGCCCCATGCTCAGCGTGGAGTCTGCTCAAGATTCTCTCTCCTTCTCCCTTTGCCTCCCACCCACACTCTTGCTCTCATGGATGGATGGATGGATGGATGGATGGATGGATGGATAGATAGATAGGGATGTATAGGGGCAGGAGTTGTGTATGGAAAATCTGTGTGCACTTTCTGTTCAGTGTTGCTGAGAACCTAAAACTGCTCCAAAAAATAAAGGCCAGGGGCTCCTGGGTGACTCAGTCGGTTAATGTCTGACTCTTGATTTCAACTCAGATCATGATCTCAGGGTCCTGAGATTGAACCTCACATCTAGCTCTGTGTGCAGCGTGGGGTCTGCTTGTCCCTCTCCTTCTACTCCTCCCCCTGCTAACGTGCATGTGCATGGGCGCTCGCGCTCTCTCACGTGCGCGCTCTCTCTCTCTCCCTAATAAATAAATAAATATCTTTTAAAAATAAGATCTATAATTCATAAATGTATTTATAAAGTTTATTAAAAATTGGATAATACCATATATTTTTTTCTGAAAAGCTAGTTTAATTTTATTCTGAAAAATATTTATTTTATGACTGTGATAGGTTTATATTATATCATAATTCTTTATATATATGCCATTAAAATTCTGCAGTTATTTTAATCTTTGTGGTTAGAAGTCAGGATTGTAGTTACCCTTAGGGATGCTGCATAAAGACTGGAAGACAAGAGGGGTCCTGACGTGCTGTTCACTTTTGTAAAAATTGAGCTGTATACTTACATGTTTTTTCTATATGTATATTATACCTTAATAAACTTTGAAAGTTCAGTAGTTACTGAAATAACACTATAATAAAGTTAATAGAGATGATTGGGAAAAGAAATGTGGAGATAGATGACTATTTTCTTCAGTTGTGATTTTTAAATGATACAAAAATAGTTCATTAAAAATATATGTTTACTTAGGAAATATTAACTTATATATGTGTCTAAGCTCCAGCTATTTGGAGTACAACTTTATGGCTAGATGACAGCCTGTGACAGGATTTCAAGGACTTTAGACATCAAAAAGGAAGAGTAGCAAACTTGTCTGAAGCGTGAGAACAGTTTACTCTATTTCTAGAATTTAAATTATGTATGAACAGACTTATTTACTCACATCTGTATCCCTAACCCTTTGCTTATACTCAACAACGCATACTTGTTAAATCAGTGTCTCTCTGTTTTCGTTTGCTCTGCCATCAACTATCCATTCTTCTGCTTTGAGTATTTTCATTTTTAAAAAAGCACTTTGTCAATTTGATAGGTAAAGTATCTTATTTGAATTTGTATTTTTTTAAATTATTAATGAGTGTAAGTTTTAAAATGTTTATTAATACGTACATGGACTTAATTTTTTGAGAATTATCTGTTTAAGCAGTGTAGACCTGAGCTGTTCAGTGTAGTAGCCACTAGTCTCCTGTGACTCTTGAACACTTTGAATTGAGATGTGCTGTTAAGTGTAAAATACACACTGGATTTTGAAGTGTTATTGTGAAAAACAATGTAAAATGTCTCAATAATAATTTGTTAGTGTTGGCTTCATTTTGAGATGATAATTTTTAGATCTATTGGTTAAATAAAATGTATTAAAACTAATTTCACCTGTTGGTTTTTGTTTCCAATGTGACTACTAGAAAATTCAAATTCACATTTCTGATGAGCATTATATTTCTACTGGGTAGTACTGATCTAGATGGTAATCTAATCATGAGGCGATTAGGACTGAATTAGGGTAGTATTTGTAGAAAGGAAAGTAAGGACGGATTTTAAGAAATTCTGCAGTATGCGTATACACTATATAATCTCTGTCACAATGCAAGATATTTAATACTTAATGTGCTTCAGTCATGACTTTGTAATCAATAGTAAGCTTTTTTTTTTTTTTTTTTGAGGGGAAAGGCTACATTGCTATTTTGAAATTCTCCTCTATAGCTTCTGTTTTGCTGTGTATATAGTAGCTTGATTGAATAAGAATAGGATATCAAATAATCTTATAAACTCAAATTTAAATTTTTAGAATGCAGATCAATGATTCCTAGAGTTCTTATACCTTTTATTTTTTATTTTTTAATTTATTTTTATTTTTTTATTTTTTCAGTGTTCCAAGATTCATAGTTTATGTACCACACCTAGTGCTCCATGCAATATACATCCAAATATCACCAGCTAGCCAGATCAGTCATACCCTTTTTAAAAGGAGTAAGGATCAGGGAACTTACATCTAGTCTTATATTTACCAGGTTCTGCGTAGTCATTTTATATATTTTTTCACTTAACCCTAATGGTAACCTGTGAGAAAGATAACAACTACCATTTTATAGGTTAAGACACTGCCATTGAGTAATTTTTCCATTGTTAGGGTATTAATCCAGATATGGCCAACTTCAAAGCTAGCACTTTATCCATTGTAGTGTACTATCTTGATTGAAGTTAGTTATTTTAAGTGACTTGAAGTTAGTCTAATATTGTGGTTGACATGAATTAAAGAATAATCTCCAGAATGAAATGTATAATGATAAATTTTGATAGTTTATGATGTATATATTATGTGTTCTGTGTTAATATATGACACGAAATTTGGAAATCTCTTTCCCCAGACCTGAGAGGAAAAACAAAAGGCATGTTTATTTTTCATTCCGATTTTTCATGGCGTATTCCAGAAATTGCACTGTGGTTCTTGGGGAAAAAATTATAAAGTAGTTTTAAATATTTCCTTTGTTTTGTCTTTCAGATAAAATCAAAGATAAACTTAAGGAGAGAGAGAAAGAAAAAGAGAGAGAGAAGAAAAAGCATAAAGTAATGAATGAGATCAAGAAAGAAAATGGAGAAGTAAAGATTTTGCTGAAAAGTAAGTTTATATTCAGTGATTTTAGTTGTACTATATTATATTGCTCAGTTTACTTACTGGCTTAGTGATTCAAATAAGAAATGTTTGTTGCTGAATTTTGCTGAGAATAAACTTTAATGGTAAGAATGTGGAAAGGTTTGTAATAGTGGGGAGTTCTAATCTGTATAGTAATGTCTTTAGTATATTTAATTAGTGAGTTATGAAAAATCAGAAAAGGTTAGGCTTTATTAAACTATTAGGTTCCTTAAATATAGGTTATCTAATTCTGTGTTTACATTACTAGTCTTTACCCATATTTAGATCATCTAAAAAGGCTAAAACAATTTTAATATGGTAGGGATGGTAGAAGAAGTGAGCTTAAAAATATTTGACTGTAGTCACCATATCATAGTCTGGTTTCATAGAGGGAACATTTTACTCTGAGCTGAATTAGAAGGTATACTGTTTTACTGTGTGTTTCTTGCAGACTTAAAGAACATCCTCTTTTTGTTTGCTGTTTTTTCTTTATTGTTACATTTGTTTTCAGTTGCTGTTTATACATGGTGGGGGGGTAGTTGGATAATAATACAAATCCTGTCAATAAATCTGAACTTTTTCAGGGAATATGTGTGGTAGAAGTAGAAGTAAGGACAGTTATAAATTCACTCTAGTAGCAAGATAAGAATCAGTGGCACTTTGGTTGCTAGACAGCTAACAAATTCATTAGCTGCCCCTATTAAGTTGAGAATTTGTAGATCAGAACACATTGACTTTGATTAATTTGATGCTGAATTTATGCGTTAATAAACCATTATCTCTACATGAAGAAGAAAAGGCTGTAGTACTGTATGTGTAATGAAATAACTGGTTAAAATTTATATTATTTAAGAAACAATATTAGATTCTGTATTTTCACTTCATTCTTTGTCATGTTTCCTGGTCACATTTTATTTAAGCTGTATTTTTCTACTTGTCAGAACTTTGTATTTTATAAAATTCTTTTGACCTTGGAAGAAGCAGATCAGAGCTTAAGTTGATGGCTACTTACTTAGTGTGCATGGTCCTTTTATTCTATTTCTTTTGACAGTGTGTTTTTGTTGTGTTGTCTAATGAGATTGTAAGACTTTGAGGCAGGAATCAAATCTAACCACCCTAGTGTTGTACAGCAGGTAATGATTCATGCTTGAAGTGTTTACTTAACTTTACCCTGTTGGTTTAGTCAAATAGTCATTTTTTACTGGTTTAGTCAGATAGTCATTTTCTTATCCAGTGGAATGTACAGTGATGAAAATTCTTGTCTCTCAGTTGATTGTTGGATTCCTTATATACCATTTATGTGAAATATGTGAATCTAGAAATTACATATACAAATAAAATTTAAAATAGCCTCAGAAAATAGAGATTTTTCAGTAATAGGCAATAGTAACCTTGACTTCGAAGTAGATGAAGAATCTAGGAGATATTTTGAACTGAGCTAAACTGAAAACCTAGTGATGATAAAGGGAAGAAAATGAGATAGTTTTGGAAATGAATTAATGACCTCTAAGATGACCAGGGGAAGATGTATTTACTGTAAAACAGAGGTAAATAATAATTACTGCTTTACAGGGTTGTGAAGATTAAATGAAGTATAAATTATGGTGGAAGTGCCAAGTAATGTGTTTGGCCCACAGATAATTCAATAAGTGGATGTGAATTTTTTTTTGTAAACATGTATGAAAGATTAACTCTTGTGATTGCAAAACAGCACAAAATTATCTCCTACCTGAGTAAGATAAAGATAATTAAATTAATAAAACACGATTCATTTGGGAAATAGTGCCTGTCGCATTGTAAGCACCCAGTAAGCGTTAGCTATTATTATTATCCAGTAAAAACAATTTGCTCTGCTAGTTTATCATCAGGGAAAGGTCCTCTTTGTTATTGATCTCATGCAACGATAACAGAATCAATATGGTGGGGGCGGTGTGCTGTTACTACTATGTGCCCCTTTTTCCTTCATGGCTTTCAACCTTTATTTTGTCTTTATAATTTTCTCCTTCTGTGATAATGTTACTGTTGCAAGCTATCGCTACTCAGGCATTGGTTGTTTGATGACAGCACTTGAGCATCTAAAATAGATGCTAATTCTTACTTTACACCAGTCTCATTTCCTTTAGGTTTTCATCAAAAACTGCATGAAATTGAGTATGACTAGAGATATGTACATAATTATATACATGCCAAAAAGGTTATTTATTTATTTATTTATTAGAGAGAGAGAGAGAGCACAGAGGGAGAGGGAGAAGCAGACCCCTGCTGAGCAGGGAGCCCCATTCAGGGCTAGATCCCAGGACCCTGGGATCATGACTTGAGCTAAAGGCGGCTGCTTAAATGACTGAGCCACCCAAGCTCCCTAAGAAGTTTTTATTAATGCAGCAATCCTATAAATGTTTTTCACTGATGAAACAGGATATTTGCTTTATGAGAAGTAGTTTAAAGGAACAAATACATTTGACACAAAAGATTATTCAGCTCATCCTTTTATAGTTAATGTCTGCCAACGACTTTTTCTGGGCATGCTTATATGTTCCAGCCATTTTTATGTTGTGAAAAGTTGTAAGAACAGAGATGTTATGATTATAGTATTTTTGAGGGTAAGTTTTATCATTATAGTATATCAAAGAAGCTTGCTGGTGAGCAAGGGGCATGGGGGTTGAAAGAAGCCAATATCCAAGATTATTGGTAGTATACCAAAGGTCACAGGTAGGTAATTCTTGTTAGGAAGAGTGAAAATAATTGATGCGCAAAAAAAAAAGCAAAAGTCATTTCCCAAAGACCAGAGGTTGAAAATAGCTAAGCTAATTACTACTTTTTTTCTGTGTATGATATTGGAGTTATATATAAAATTTAATTCTTGTATTAGATATGAAATCAGAACCAGTTTTTCTGGACAGTCTTTATTTTTTCTATTAACACTAAAAGTATACTAAAGCTAGTGGTGGAAATAAATGCCAGTAAATTTGTGATTTTTTTAAAGTTTTTTTTTTTTCGTATAATTAACCATTAACAACATATACTGTTTTTGTTTCTATGTGTGTTTTTTTCTTTGAGTGAGGGGCTCTTTTCTCTCTAGGTGTGTGTGTGCACCTTACTCTATGTCTGAATCTCTCTTTGCCTCTCTTTGAATTTGTGTGTCTGTGGTGCTGTGCGTATGTGTTTTTGTCTGGGATCCACTGTGTGCATAGATCCATGGATCTGTGGAGGGAGGATCCCCTATCAACCTTATACTTTTATACTTTTTGAGGGTCCAAATTACTGACAACCCTTCTTTCTGTTATGGGTGCTTATTAGGATCCTTTTAATAAAGTAGAGGTCTGATTTGAAGAATTACAGGATATAGAGAAATGTGTACTTTAAATACGTTTTAGTGGGTTGCCTGGGTGGCTCAGTTGTTAAGTATCTGCCTTCAGTTCAGGTCATGATCCCAGGATCCTGGGATCAACTCCCTGCATCCAGCTCCCTGCTCAGCGGGAAGCCTGCTTCTCCCACTCCCTTTCCTTGTGTTGCCTCTCTCGCTGTCTCTCTGTCAAATGAATAAATAAAATCTTTAAAAAAAAAAAAATACTTTTTAGTATAAGAGAAGAACATTGATATTCAAAATTGTGTAATTTCCTTAAAGAATTTTATTTTATTTTTGTTTTTCCTTAAAGTATTTTAAAATTTTCTCACTGTATATCTACTGCATTTCAAGTCATTCTAAGACATGAAATGAATGACAGATTATATAAAACTTTAAAAATCTATCTAGTGAATGCTACTGCCTCGGTTTGGTTTAAATGTAAAGAATGCATTTTACCTGTGTCCATCAGAGGTTCCTGAGACTACCCCCAGGTTTAGTGATTTGCTAAGAGGATTCATAGGACTCAGCATGTAGATGTCCTCATGGCTATGATTTACTGGAGTGGAGGATATAAAGTAAACTCTGTAGAGAGAAAAGGCACTTAAGGGGATGTCTGGAGGAAACCAGGCACAAGCTTCCAAAAGTACTGTCCAAGTGGAATCACACAAGATGCACTTAATTTTTCGAGTCGTGAATTGTGACAACACATGTGAAATGTTTTCTACCAGGAAGCTCATTAGAGACTTGATACCCAGGGTTTCTATTGGAGATTGGTTACATAGGCATCTTCTGTCCAGCATGTACAAAAATTCCAGGCTCTCAGAAGGAAAACATGTGTTCAATATAATACATATTGTTTACACAAAAAGTTTAGGTACAGTGAGCCACTCTTATCAGGGAATTGTGGGAACATTCCCAAAGAACAGGTTTCTCAAATGCCAGCCAAGGGCCAACCTTGCAAGCAGGCCTTTCTAAGATTAGCAGTCTCAGGCATGTTATGTTAACTCTCTTCTGCATACTGTGCTCACTTCAGTATTTAATTACAGAGTAGCTTGTCTTGGGAATTTAATTCCTTAAGGCTCATTATGAGACTCTCTTAACTGATTTTTTACTATTTTGCATTTTTCATCTAACTCTTTAATACTATTGCTATTTTCATCCCTCCTCCTGACTAGAAAATAGATAGGCTATATACCTATTTCATTTCAAAGTAACATATATCCTAATGACTGGATATTTTCTACCTTACTTTTTAAACGTGTTAGGCATAAAGGTAATAGGATGTTAAGCTTATATTCTCATTCAAATGAAATTCTGTTTATTTTGGCAGTCCATTTAACGTGTGTAATTTTACATGTATTTTCAATTTAGTTATTATATTTAGGCCTTTTAACTTTAATTCTGTTTTTTTAATTCACTGCTGTCTTTTTCCTTGACACATTTAGATTTTGCTTACATATAAAACCTCTTTTGTCTTTTATTCTGATTACCTCCCTATTTTAATTTTTTTATTATTGATTTTATTCTTAAGATATTAACCTGAATCTAATGTTTTGATAGTTCATCCTAGGTAGAGGTATGAATTTGTTAATATATTTACTTCTAAGTAGACTCTTCAGAGAATTTTGTGACTTTACAAACCTGTGTAATCAATAAAGTTGAAAGGCTTTTAGTTTTGCTTTTCATGATTATACCAAGTTAGTCTTCATGGCATATTTATGAATTTTTAGAAGGGATGATTTACTGTTAACATTAAACTTCCCCTTTTTATAATTGCCATCAAGTTCAGAGAATTTTCTTTTTTTTTTTGAGAGAATTTTCTTTTTTAAAAAAATATTTATTTATTAGAGAGAGAGCACACACAAGTAGGAGGGGCGGGGAGAGGGAGAGAGAATCCCAAGCAGACTCTGCTTGAGCGTGGAGCCTGTTGCAGCGCTTGATCTCATGACCCTGAGACCACGACCTGAGCTGAAACTAAGAGTCTGATGCTCAACTGCCAGAGCCACCCAGGGGCCCCAGCTTGAGAGAATTTTCATGTTTATTGTATCCAAGGTTAGGACTTAGTGGCATTTATATTGTGGAAAGCTTTGGCTGAAAGGGAGACAAGGATAAATACCACAAACCTCAGTTAGCTTGTTGGTGAGAGAAATCTTTTCATTCATGGATTCATTAAATATTCATCTGTAACGATGTATTAAATGCCATGATGGTTACAATGATGGGGAAAAGTATCACTTCACTCTGAATTCCTATAAAAATTACTTGTTTCACTCATACAATATGTGGAAGGACATCTGATATACAGGTATCCTATGAGTGAAAAAAATGACTTTATATGAATTTAGAATGAAGTGATTCCAGTTCCAACTTAGAGAAGTGAGGGAAAGCAAAATGAAGGAAACGATATGATTTGTTTTTAAAGAATGGGTAAGAAAGAGGTCATGACAAGGTTATTTTAGGGAGAGGAGATGCCTTTGCAAGTAGTAGAAAGATAAGGCAGGACTAAGTGTTTTATAAGAAATTGTAAGTAGTGCAGATTGATCAGAGAATGAAGTACTTGAGAGTATTTTCTTGGGATTCCGTACTGGGGTGGCTGTATTTTATTTGGTATCGAGAACTCTTGAAAGACGTTTACTCAAGAGATGAGTAAGATCAAACAATATATAAAATTTATAGAAAGATTGATATGGCTCCAGCATTCAGGATGCTGGTCATGAAACTGTTAGACCAAAAAGTAATAAGTAAAAAATCAAGGATGAACTGGATTATTGTTAAACCTTGGAGAGACCAGGAAGAATGACTGAAAGAATATCACTGGATTTGATATTTGAACATTCTGGGAAAGTAAATTTGAGTAGACTAGAAGCAGACCTAGAATTTAAGGGACAAGAATGATAAGGTAATAAACTGAAGGCACTTGGCATAGATGGTTCTTTATGAAAAATTTGGTCAAAAGAAGAGGAGAGGGAACTATTTTTGTATGGATGTTTGGAATTGGTGGGAAGGACTTATTTTTGAAAAGTAGGCAGGACATCTCACTCACTGGAGACAGGAATAAAAGACATGTGAATATGGAAAAATTTAGTTAAGGAAGCAGATTGGGAAGATTTAATTCATAACAGGTTGTCTATAAAAGTGAAATAACAGGTAGAAACACTGAATACCTTCTTTTACCTTAACTCTTACCTTAACTCTTACCTTAATCGCTTTCTCATATTAGAAAGCATATTTTCTTGTGAAGATGTTTCTTTACTTTCTCCTTTTTTCTTACTGTACAAAAATATATTGTGATAATGTTACGTGTTTATATGTAGCTATATAGACTCTGTGGATTACTCTTTTATTTTTTGGAGTTCTAAATTTCTGGGTGCAGAGTCTACTTGACTTCAGTTACAGAAGCTCATTAATATATAAGCTTATAATGTGCCAAATCTTTTACTTTTATATTCATCTCTTTACTAGTACATGATATCATTTATGCTTAGGACATGAGAAATTGTTCTAATTCTGTCATCTTCTTTATGGTGCCTTACTGGGTTTTCATCAGGAGCTTTGCAAACTCCGGTGGACCTCTAAAATAACCCATTTAATTGTAAGAGTGGTTTACTAAGGAGAAAATATGGTAAAAAGCTAAGGAATTGCTGTGTTTGTTGCTGTTATACTATGCAAGTTGCTTTCTCCCTTTATGATTTACGAGTCTTGACACATGCAGTTTTGAAGAACTTAGATGAGTAAAAATGATGCTGTATATCAGTGGGAAACATCTAGAGGGTGTTATCCATTTTGACCTCTATTCACCTTCCCATTTTTTATTTTCTACATTTAAATTTGAAGATTATGCTTTCTAAAACTTCCATTCATTACTTCAATAAACACTGACTGAGAATCTGCTACATGTCAGAATGGTACCTGCACATTATAGGTGTAAGTTTGTCCTAGGCCTTCGTGTTCGTGTTCGTGTGTGTGTGTGTGTGTGTGTGTGTGTGTGTGTGTGTGTAGAGAGGGAAAGAGACTAAATTATGATTATCAATACTGTGTGAACAAGTCCCAAATATAAACCTGAATCTGAGTAAACTTTGCTTATTTATTGTAAGCAGTTCCTTAACCATGATTTTTTAAGTAACTAAAATACAGAGTCTTTAAAGAAATTTTTTCCAACAGGTGGGAAGGAGAAACCAAAAGCAAATGCCGAAGACTTACAAATTAAAAAAGTAAAGAAGAAAAAGAAAAAGAAACACAAAGAGAATGAAAAACGGAAGCGTCCAAAAATGTATAGCAAATCTATTCAAACCATCTGCTCAGGATTGCTATCTGATGTTGAAGATCAAGAAGCCAAAGGCATCCTAAATGATAATGTAAAGGATTACAGTGGAAGGAGTTTGGATAACAAGAACTATGATTCCAAAATTCCTGAGAATAGTGAGTTACCATTTGTCTCATTAAAGGAGCCACGGGTTCAGAATAACCTCAGAAGGTTGGACACTTTGGAGTTCAAACAGCTCATTCATATTGAGCACCAGCCTAATGGAGGTGCAAGTGTTATCCACGCCTACAGTAATGAACTCTCCCACCTGTCTCCTGTGGAGATGGAGAGGTTTGCAGAAGAGTTTGTGGATCTAGTGTTCAGCGAAAATGAAAACTCTGCAGCTTTCTATGTAATGGGTATTGTTCATGGGGCAGCTACTTATTTACCTGACTTTTTAGACTATTTTTCATTTAATTTTCCCAATTCGCCAGTGAAAATGGAGATATTAGGAAAGAAGGATATAGAAACGACGACTATGTCCAATTTTCATGCTCAGGTAAGAGGTTTTTAGTTTTTTTTTTTTTTAATTTTTGTATGTTTTAGACAAATTTCAGCTTTTTACTTTGCTACAGGTTTGAAATAAAAAGGTAAGGATATAATGACAACTCTTGGGATTATTAAGAATAAGTTGCCTTCTTGATGTGACCATAACAGTTTAAATTTCAGAGTCTACTTAATCTTTTTTTCTTAAAGATAATTAATGAAATAAGATTCTGCTGTCCTTTTTTGCAAGTATTTATTTTGGAAATGGAAGGACTGAGATGAATTTAGCCATGTATTTTCCATGTAAGCAGTTCTGTTACCTAAAAATCACCTAAAGTTGTCTTCTTGCTTTATGTCTTAAAATTGCTTAACACTGGATGCATCAGATAGTGGGTGCTGAGTAAATGTTAGCTGTTAAATATATTGTGGTACAAAGGAATCAGTTAATTCTGTGTTTATGTGAGGAGATTAGTGTAGTGGTGCATTTATTTAGCTAACTTCCTTTTCCTACCCTTCTCTGTGGTGTAGAATGTATATTATTTTAGGAAGCAGAGGCAGAATCAAGTCCATTGGCTCTTGAAAGTGAATGTGGGCTCATCTAAAAGGCCATTGCCATTTGTTACCCACTCTCAGATTAGGGACTGCTTAGGCCAGGAGATCAGCCAATTTTCATATTTATGGGTGCTGAAGTTCCCAGTTTTCTAATAATAATCGACATCATTCTAGTTTGGAGGGAGGGAAAAAAGTAAAGAAAGTTTGAAAGGGATCTGAGTGATCATCTATCCCAGCCTTTCTCACTTTACAGATAAGCATCCTAGTCTTTGAATTCTTTTGGTTTGGAATTATTTTTACTTGTATAATAATGTTTTCCATCTTCATCTATATCCTTGTGGATTGCCTGAAAAATTTAAAAACCATGTGAAATTATATATATACATATATATATTTTTTTTTTTTTTAAAGATTTTATTTATTTATTTGACAGAGAGAGAGAGATCACAAATAGGCAGAGAGGCAGGCAGAGAGAGAGGGGGAAGCAGACTCCCTGCTGAGCAGAGAGCCTGACGCGGGGCTCTATCCCAGGACCCTGAGATCAGACCCGAGCTGAAGGCAGAGGCTTTAACCCACTGAGCCACTCAGGTGCCCCAAATTATATATTGTTTTAATAGGTCATGTCATGTCTCTAATGTTGTGGCTCTGAGGTTAGTGATATCATGTCACTCAAACTGTATGATAAAAGTTTTTGAGAATAGATACCTATATACAGATTTTTATTGTAAGTTCGTAACCTATCTATATCAGTCCTTTTGCTGTAGAAAACAAAACCCTGAAAACGTAATAGCTCAAATTGATTTCTCATTCTTTGGGCTGTCTGGCGTGTTCTTATGGTCTTTGTCATCTTGTCTGGGGCTGAATGGCCTCATTCACGTCTGGTGGTTGGCAGGTCAGTTGGTCTTAGGGAGATCTTGCTTGTATGTCTGGTGGTTGGTGCAGTGTCACCTGGAGTGTTGATCACATTTCTCTCATCATGTAGCGGGTTAGCCTGGGCTTATTATACACATGATAGTTGTTATAGGGTTCCATAGAGCAAAGAGAGTGCAATCCCCAGTGACAAGCCTTTGCTTATACTGTGTTTGCTAATGTCCATTGGCCAAAAGAAGTGAAATGGCCAAACCCACATTAACTTCATGATGACAGGACTGGTGCAGTCGTGTTGCTCAGAAGTGAGCATACATACTTGAGAAGAATTTTTGGCCATTTGCAACCTCCACATTTGTCCTAGTTTTTCTACAATCTCCCCTTTGTTCAAATATTCATTTGATAGCAGGGAAACAAAAAAGGGAAGTAAGACAGGAGTTTTGTCTGTCAACGAGTAAATGAGACTTCTTTCTTGTCACTGTATTTAATCAGCATATACTCTGAGCCCTGTAGTGAGAGCTGTGAGAATATGAAAACTGGAGCAATTGTCTTCTAACCACCCTTTCCCCTTCACCAAACTCTAAATCTTGTTTTTACTTTATCCTGGTTCTAAGTTGTTTGTATCAAATAACTTAGGTCAAGGTGTTAACTCATGACTAAGTGGGTAATATCTTAATAGTGAAACAATTATTAAATCTGATCTGATCTGTTAAGCTTTGCCCCTCTGCAAAATGAAGAGAGAATTAACTTCTTGCTGGGGTCATTCACTGTGCTAGACAATTAAGATCATTTGATATGCCATCTTTGAACCATTGGCTACCTTTGTACTAAATTCTCATTTTGACCATTCGTGCCTGTCACATCGTCCTTGAATGCTTATGAACTGATCTGTACAAAATATTACTGTGGCAGGTACCAGATGCTCTAATTGAGAAAGGGGACTTTTTCCTTTATTGTACTGATTTTAAAATGAATAATAATACTTTCATCCTTATTTTAGTTGAAGTTACATGGATATTTTTGAAAGAGAATGTTAACTAAATGTCATTACCTGTTATATTTTGGTTTGAAAGGCTAGGCCAGATGTGATAGGAAATGGCTCCCTCTTGTGGCACACTCATTTATGTTAGATTTTAGACTGCCTCAGTAAGAATGTGATGAACTAAACTTTGTTTCTTAAAATAAGACTTTCCCTCTCCTTTACCCCTCCCCTCAAAACACCCAGCAGAATTGAACCAATAGCCTCTTCTGCCCTCACCTCCCTCAATTTTTGTTCTGGTAAATATCCTGTTTTTGTATTTTCTTCAGATTGTTCACCATTATTCTGTGGAACTTTTAATGTCCTGAGATATTGATTGGTATGCTAAAACAACTATGAGAAAAACAGGTTTTGAAATCAGAATACTTTGTGTAATACTCAGCCAAATAAGTTATGTTTACCATAAGACTTACCAGAAATGTCAGTTATAGTCAGTGTGTCTGGTAAACTTCCCAAACAGAAGAGTTTCCCAAACTTAATTGGACTATATAGAATTCTCTTTTCAGGGGCTGCGATATCAGGAAACATATTTTGGGAAACAGCAAGTTGTTTCAAGTGAGTCATTCCTCGTGGTTTTTTGAATTACTTATTACCATATTGCTTCTTCCCTTGTTGTAGCAATTTTTATACATAAAATAAAAGTTTTAAGTCTTACAGATTTATTTTCACAGTGTATTCCCTGTCAGAAAAGCTACTTTATTCTTTTGTAGCAGGCTGACTTCAGAATCATAAGATTTTGTTTGTTTTAAAGATTACTTTTCAAGTAATGAATAGGATTTTAGTCTATTTTTTAAAGATTTTATTTATTTCAGAGAGAGAGAGAGTACAAGCATGAGTGGGGGAATTGACAGAGGGAGAAGCTGACTCCCCACTGAGTGTGGGGGGGGGCGGCCGCCATGCAGGGGCTCAGTCCCAGGATCCTTGGATCATGACCTGAGCCGAAGGCAGAGGCTTAACTGACTGAGCCATCCAGGCACCCCGTGGATTTTACTTTAAACATAATTAAACAGTTCATTTCTTGTTAACCAAAATTTCTGAGGTTTTGTTATTGGCACTTACTAGCAGTGGGTACAAGAGGTCTCTTATTTCCTGTCTTTTCTTTCCCTTTATAACATTCATAGAGAATCTATGAGGGGAAAGATAAACATGCAGTAATGATGTTGGTAGGTTTTTTTGCTAGGGGTGGGGAGGGTTAGGGGAGGAGCTGTAGGGAGGAGATTTACATTAAAAATGATCTATCTGTTCTAACAGGCACTATTTAAATGTGAACTATTGAAATATAAGCATTTGCAAATATATAAATAAGTATCGTTTCTTGTACTATGTTGTCTTTTGGAAGAGCTATACCTAAATTGAGAGGAGAAATATGTGTACTCTTTGTAACAATGCATTTTTCTTTTAGGAAGCACATAGGATATGTTTTAAAGCAGTGACACTGCTTTAAGATTTTATTTATTTATTTGACAGAGAGACACAGCGAACAGTGAGAGAGGGAACACAAGCAGGGGGAGTGGGAGAGGGAAAAGCAGGCTTCCTCCTGAGCAAGGAGCCCGATGCAGGGCTCTATCCCAGGACCCTGGGATCATGACCTGGGCCGAAGGCAGCTGCTTAATGGCTGAGCCATCCAGGCAACCCGATTTTCTAGTAATTTTTTTAATTGCATCAAAAAACTGATGAGTTGATTAATGTTTATTGAAGTGAAAAAAAAGACAGTAATCTCATGTCCAGTATTATCAGGATGTGAGGTTTTTCATATGGGTGATTTTTCTAGATAATGGAATTCTTTAATTTTGGGTACCAAGATATTAATGAAGATACCCTTTTTCAGTGTGGGTTTGCCATTATGATGCTATAATACCGACATGCTAGGGTAGCTGCAGCTATGTATGCCTGCTTCTTGCTACTCCTCCCCCTTCGAATTTGTAGTTTCTTACCCTTTATGATTTTAGAGGTTATTGAGAATTCTACTTAATGTAGAAACACATGTCAGAAGAGATTCTCTTACGAGTCATGGCCTTATGGCATTTTTTAGAGACTCTTTAAACCCTTATCTGTTTCCTCCCCTACCCCATTGCCCTTGAGTTGTGATAGTTGGATAGATGAGCTTTGGAGAATTGAGGCTTTTTATCTTACGATATTGTAGATTTAATTTCATTCCATGTAATAGGGGATATTAGTTATATAGTGTTTAGTAAAATAGGTGTCACCTGAATCAAGATCTATTTATATTTTTCCAAAAGGTGTGTGGATTGTATTCTTATATTTTGTTTTCCCTGCTTTATGTGCCATCTGTATATTTTATCAAGAGATATGTATTTTTTTAATTTGATTGCATTGTTATATGTAATTTGCCACGTTTAAAACACTAATGATTCCAACTGACTTAGTGTATGTTTGAATACTGGGTTATTGAACTAGAAAGTTGAGTTAAATGGTATATAAGTGAAAGTTATATTACAATGTACTTTATTTTTTAACATTTATTTATTTATTTTGGAGAGAGAGCAGGGCAGAGAGAGAGAGAGACAATCTCAAGTAGACTCCCCGCTGAGCAAGAAGTCCACCCGGGGTTCAATCTCATGACCCTGAGATCATGACGTGAGCCAAGATCAAGAGTTGGGTGCTTAACCTACTGAGCCATCCAGGTGCCCCATGAAAGGGTTGTTTTGCTTTATAAAGATTCTTGTTTCCTAACATTAGGATATGGAAAGGCATAGATTTCTTTGCAGGATTTAAATGTGCTTGTCAGAATTCAGGTATTCAGGTATCAAGATTCTTTCTTTCTTTTTTTTTTTTTATGGGTCGGGAGGGGCAGAGGGAAAGGGAGAGAATCTTAAGCAGGCTCCACACCCAGTGTGGAGCCCCACGTGAGGCTTGATCTTATGACCCTGAGATCATGACGTGACACAAAATCAAGAGTCAGATGCTTAACTCACTGAGCCACCCAGGTACCCCCAGGTATCAAGGTTCTTGAAGCGCAGTTTGTTTTATTTCAGTTGATACTTGAATGCTACCCATTTGTTAGCATTGTGCAGGTGGCTTTACAGCTTTATGTAATTATTAAATTTCCTTCAGGAGTCTGAGGTAAATCATTCCACCTAAGGAAACTAAAATTCAAGGAATTCATGTGATATCTGAAGGTCACATAGCTGCTAAATAGTAAAGATAGAGTTGGGACTTAGCACTCCTGATTCTCAATCTCTAGTAGTTTTTCTCAGAGTTAATCATAGAAATGTAAACTGGATCCTAATTAATACGATATGATCTAGAAGGGAAGATCATTTCCAGTGGGCTTTCAGACATACAAACCACTGGTAATGGTTAAATATAACGTTTCAGGCAGACTACTTTTAGAAATTCTGATAAAAAGATATGAACCGTTTAGGAAGATATAGGTATATGAACTTTTGACTATAAATTTCATTGGCCCTGTAGGTTAAGTAATAAGCTGTATTATGAGGAGAAGTTAGAGTCTGCTATGTAGAATTATACTGTTATCTGTGTTTTCATAAGCAGTGTATAGGAATAGCTAGAGAAGGTAAAATAGCTTGCTCTGGTACGGATTTTTTTTCATGCCTTATTTTTAATTTAATTTTATTTTTTTACTGTTTGTAAAGGCTTTTTGTTTTGATTTGCTTACCTCACATTATGTTCTAATATTTTCAGACAATATAATTTGGTGTTACACAATGATAGCAAGCATTATCTTATTTATAACCTTTAATTAAATCTGTATCCTTCAGGTAAAAAGAACATATTCTCACGGTACTTACAGAGCTGGCCCAATGCGACAGATCAGCTTGGTGGGAGCAGTTGATGAAGAAGTGGGAGATTACTTCCCTGAGTTCCTTGACATGTTGGAAGATTCACCATTTTTAAAAGTAAGAGAAAACAATATTAAGCTGTCTAAATTGGTGTCACTTTCATGCTGTGGGTGACAGAAATCATAGTTGTTTCAGAAATACAATTTTTGTATAGTGTGTGTGCATGTGACTCAGATATTAATTATAATGGTAGAGCTAAGTGGTGAGCCAAAAAATAACACTTGCTTGTTGCTGCTACTTTAGGAAATTAGGTTCCATCTGTTTATTAACTTTTTATAAACTGAGTATCAGAGGATTTAAGAAGTATAGGAAGGATGCCTACTAAATTAAATGTTTAGGACAAAAGAATGGTAATTTGGCATTGTGGAAAACTGGCTTGGGAAATTGTACGTCTGTATTTCAATCTTGGCTCTACCTAGCTGGGTTGGGCAAGCCATTGAAACTTTTCAGATTTAGTTTCTGCATCCATAAAACGTCGCGTTTAGGCTAGGTAGCTTTAAGGCCCCTTTGAATTCTTTAAATGATTTCTAGCCAGATTCTTTTTATTTTTTTCAGTAATCTCTGCATTCTAGAAAATATTTCTTGTGGGCTGCTAGGGCCATCCCATTGAGAGAGAAATTTCTGGGCTATGTAGTTATTTCATTAGTAATTCAGAGGTCGAATGTGACAGAATACATTTGTCTCTAATATTTGTCACATAATCTGTTGTAGATCTATTCTTTTTTCACTTGTTCCATTTTCTAACTTTTTCTAACTTATCTTTTTCACTCTAATCCATTCCCCTTTCATTTACTTTTTTATTCCTTTTAAACCTTTTGTTACTTTTTTTCCCAACTAGTGACATTATGGAATTTGATTGCATTTATTTTGAGTGATATTTTTTAAATATCATTAATTAAATATTTATGTTTCAGATTTTAATTTTAAATACTAATGACCTAAATGCATTCTTTTAGGAGAAATTTCATGTGACAGTCCTACCTTTTATCTTAAAAGGGGATGGGATGAATGAATGGTTTTTTTAAATACCATTCTCACATTCCATGGACAATGGCCCTTAGACATTTCTCTATTTTTTTAAAAGAAAAGTTGCTCTTAGACCAGCAACCTCTTTAAGAAACTACTAAGCAGAAATAAGTTTTGATTTTGATTTGGTTTTCCTCTTTGTTTTGTTAGGTTTTCATTATAGCTAATCAAAGAGGTATCCATTTTTTTGAGATTACTATTTTTTATAACAAATTGTTCATTTTTATAGATTCTGGAGAACACTTATTTTGCCAACTTATTAATATCATATGACCCTTATATTTGGTAGAAGGAGAAATAACAAATGATGAATATAGTGAATCATAATTCTGACAGGGTTAGAGGAGGGAGCCATCCAAGAATAATTACTCTTGGTATGTTTGTAATGGAATTTTTGAAGGAAAATGTATGACTACACAGGAATATATTCAATATAGGTTTGTATTTCAAATGTATAAGTATAAAGGCATATATGAAAGTTTGTCAAGGGGGCAGTATTCTTTCATGTATATTTGAAGATGCATTTTGAAAATAATTGGTTTCTACGTAATTATTTGCTTCTAGTGTACACTGCCATGGGGGACACTATCTAGTCTAAAATTAGAGAGTCGAAAAGACAGTGATGATGGTCCCATCATGTGGGTACGCCCAGGAGAACAAATGATCCCTGTGGCCGATATGCCAAAGTCACCTTTCAAAAGGAAAAGGTATGTTGAATACAAATTTTTATTGCCAGGGATAAATGTTTGTACAAGGGCGTGTGTGTGTTTGTGTGTGTTAGTTGAAAATGGGAGAAATAAAAAAGGGAAAGTTTAGAGCATACTTGGAATGAAAATGGCTACACATGCCAGTGAAATTTTTTTATAAAATATCAAATATAAAGCTTGAGAAATGTGGGCAAATGACAATAAATTGTAATTAGGAATGGGAAAAAATGTCATTCACAACAAAGACATTGTAAACTTTTAGAATAAATTTAATAAAAAATATTCAGAACCCATATTGAGAAAAACATCATCTGGAGGATATAAAATAATACCTAAACAAATGAAAAACCCTACTATGTTCCAGATTGGAAAAAATGATAGTCCTTTGAAATTTTTAGCATTTTACTTGAACTCACACTTCCAGCACTGGATTTAATGATTTTAAAGCTTAGAAGGAAAAATAAATAAAGTCAACAAATAGCCAAGAAAACTGTGAAAGAGAAGATAAGTGAGGGGGGCTTGTGTTAATTAAAAATTATTATGAAGCTCAAAAAGATCGTTGGAATAGGGTAGAGTACCCAAATAGGTCAAAGTATACCGAGAACTTAATGTATGAGATAGATAGGAAAAGGAAGATTTATTTAACGAATAATGCCGGCATAATTGAAGTACATTTGAAAGAAAACAAAGCCATAGCCCCTATCTCATACAAGAAGTAATTTCGAGATTTGAACATAATAAAAAATTGAAATATAAGAATAAAGTTTTTAAACCTAGGAGAGACCTAAGCAAGATAAAAATATGTACAATACTATTTGTAAGAGAAAACAAGAGAGTTCAGAACTATGATACACTGAACTAGAACATTTGTAACATGTGACACACTAAAGTTAATATGTATAGAGCACTCCCAAATTGATAAGAAAAATGTAACACAACCCAGTAAAAAAATAAGCCTCAGCCAGTTATATTAAAATAATTATGAGATATTATTTTTACCTATTACACTGGCAAAAAATGTAGAGCAGTAATATTACAAGCTGGTAGGTATGTGAGGAAACAGGATCATTTATATATTGTTGGTAGAAAGGTGAGCTGCGATAATCATTCTGTAAAAGTAATTTAACAATAGCTCATGAAATTAAACACACACATACATACATACATACATACATATACACTCTTTGATCCAGCGCTACCACTTTTGGGAATCTGTCCTAAGAAGTGAAAGCACTAAAAGTAAATGTATAAGAATATTAATTGCTGCATTATTTGTAGTGAGAAAAAGAGTTTAAAATGGTCTGAATGCCCATTAACAGTGGAATGGTTGACTTCATTTTGGTACATTCCTATTAAAAATATGGCAAAATAAAATCTTAAAAACAAAAAAACAAAAACAAAAAAACCCCCAATATCCATTCCTTTGGGGCTCCTAGCTGGCTCAATCAATGGAACATGAGACTCTTGATCTTGGGGTTGTGAGTTCTGAGCCTTATATTTGGTATAGAGATTACTTAAGAAAATGAAATCTTAAAAAAAATTTATGGTGCAATAGTTCAAATAAATGAGTTATTTATGTGTGTTGATCTGGAAGGATGACATTTGAAAAGAGCAAAATAATAGAGTAATATGGTACATAGTATGATTCTGTTAGTATGAAAAGAAACGTGTAAGTGTGTATTTATATGAACACAGAAAAGTGTGGAAAAAATGTACACTGAGTTAACATTGGTGGGAATGGAGTGGTGATAGATACCTTTTTTTAGATCTATAAAGATGTTTTATTATTAATTACAGTGATTATTAATCTTGAAAGAAAAACCAGGGAAAATAGTCACTGAGTAAACTGTAGGACAGGGGCCTATGTTGTGCTTGTTAATTAATGTGTTTCCAGCACATAAACAAAGTGCCTGCTGCTTAATAAATGTGTTGAATGAAATTTTTACAAGTTAATTTATAAGTTGCTAGTAAATGATAAAATTGGTGTGTTTCTCAGTGGTTCTTAACTTGAATTTATAAATTATTTCGAGATCTGAAAGCCTCTCCCCAGAACAAATACAGACATCCACAAAGTTTTACACGTAATTTAAGGGAATTCACCAGCCCTCTGAGGAACCTGCTTGTACTTCAGGGATTAGAATCCATGTAAATGTGATGATTTCACATCACATTGTAGTCTGAGCAACTAAGAACACTGCCCAAGGCACTGTGCTAAATGCTTCATATAAAGTCTTAATTCATGAGAATGTGGTGTTAATGAGACCAGAGTTGTAGGCATGAAAGCCTGCTAGCTTTCTGTAGGAATCAAGGTCATCATCTAGCTTTCTGATACCTGTAGAACATCAATCAGAAGGGTTGAAAAAAGTAGGTTGTAGCATCACCTGTGTGTGCATGTGCATATGTGTGAGTGTGTAATATGACTGTAATACAAGCGTGCACAAAGAGCAGTAAGTAGTAGAGCTTGAGAGGGGTAAATTAGAGAACTAATAAAGAGTGATTCCAGGTAAACTAGAGAACTAGTAAGAAAAGAGTGATTCTAGGGGTTTAGACGAGGATGAGAGGAGAAAATTATGGGGGGCAATCTGGAATTGTCTCTGAAAGCAATAGAAAAACTATAGAGAAAGATAAATAAGATGATCACTCCCAAAGAAATTCTCACCCTTTTCCCCTTCTGCAGCTAAATTAGAGAGGGTTTTTGCATTGAATGAGGCTAAGTAGCAGCGTCTGTGTGCATATCTAGGCGAGCAATAGGAGAGAGTGCCAGTGGCAGGTGGTTGTCCTTTAAGAGGGAACTAAGGTTTTCTTTCTACCTCCAATAAATCCCGCATGTTTTGTGGAAGCACTTATTATTTGGTGTTTTCTTGCTATTTATTTGTTGGTCTTTCTCTCACTGGAGTATGAACTCTCACAAAAGTGAGGAACTTGTCTGTTATATTCATTACTGTCTTGTTCACTAGCTGCAGTGCCTAGATAGGACCTGGTATATGATAGATATTCTATAAATATTAATTAATTCATTTTTTAAGTTATCTGTTTCTTCCGGATATATATCTTATGTTAGTCATGTGACTTGAGTAAGGGCATGGTTTTACAGATAAGACCCAAACAAACCTCAGGTAAAGATTCTGGACAGGGGAACTTTTGGGTAAACCACACCATCTGTAATTTAGTTGTCTATCCACCTTACAGCTGCCACTTTCGTGAAGGGTATGTTAGAAAAAAGAGGAGATTATATATTTGTTTTTGTTTGTACTTGTTCATTTTAAAAATAGAACCTGATTTGGGAGCAGGTGATTTAAAATTTCCTTTTGTCTGGATTATGTGATTACTAAATGCTTCATGGCAATTAAGCCTCAGTACATCAATACAAATGTTTGAAGGCAATTAAACCTTAATATATATGCCTGCCTCTCCCTCTCTCTCCACCTCCATTTTATATTATATATATGTAATTTTATTTTAACAGAACTACCAATGAAATAAAAAACCTGCAGTACCTACCTCGAACCAGTGAGCCCCGTGAGATGCTCTTTGAAGACAGGACAAGAGCCCATGCAGATCATATAGGACAAGGTTTTGAACGACAGACTACAGCTGCTGTTGGAGTGTTGAAGGCTGTGCACTGTGGAGAGTGGTATATATTAACTACTGGGTTTTTTTGTTTGTTTTTGAACTGCTATTTTAATGAAAGGTTTTCTTGGGAAGTTTCTCAGTAATTCTTATTGTAAGGAAAGTAAGTTTCATTTTCACTGTATTTGGATATCCTAAATGCATAATTGCACTAAGGATTTTCAGTTGTTAGAAAGTAGTTTTATTCTTTTGGGTTTGACTGTAATAATTTCATTTTCTAAGTGACTAGATGTGAAAACAGTTGTCTTAACTAAGGTTAAAGAAAACCTAAGGTTCACTTGGTGCTTACTGTATCGTCATGGTCCCTGATGAGAAGCCTGCATCATTCTTACCCTTCTTTCCCTGTGTATTAATGTAATGTATAAGGCTTAGATTTTTTTTTAAAGATTTTATTTATTTATTTGAGAGGGAGAGATAGTGAGAACATGAGTGGGAAGGAGAGGGAGAAGCAGGCTACCTGCTGAGCAGGGAGCCCGATACAGGACTCAATCCCAGAACCCTGGGATCATGACCTGAGCCTAAGGGAGATGCTTAATGGACTGTGCCACCCAGGAGCCCTCAGGTTTAGATTTTATCACTGTTTTTTAAAAATTTGTTTATGATTTGCCTTGGTATGATTTTTATTTATTTATTTTTTTGGATTTATGTTGCTTGGAATTTTATTTCAGAATCCATTTTTGATCATCTTCTATAAAAATTATTTGTATATTGCTAATTGAAGAATTTGGGGATTTTTTTTAGAATTATAGTTAAAGATACTATTAACCCCCACTTATAGAGTGATAATAGTTTATTAGCACTGTTCTAATGAATGTCTCTTAATTGATTAAGGGTTACTTAGGAATTTTAGATATAACTGCAGTTATATATGTCTTTATTAGAAGAAAGTATTCTCTTCTACCCGTATTTACCGCTAATTTTTATGTAGTAGTTTCATCTTCAGCATTTAATTTGAAGTATTGACTTTTAAGACAAAGCCCTTAGTTTTTTGATTTGCATAATTAACCAAATTATTTTAATTTTTCAAAATATGGTTTTACATAGCTATAATAAAATGAAGTTAGTTTTTACTTATGTTTAGGTCAAAACTCATGGTTTTATCTCTTTGTTTAAATATGTAAAGTGATCTTCTAATTACATTTTAACTTTATTTGTAGGTACTTTTGTTTTGACCACAAACTATTTTTGCTTTAAATTTAATAAGGACTTAACAGAGTGAAACTTAATTTATGGACAATTCTTCATTATCTCATGTTCTTTTTTAGGCCTGCTCAACCCCGAATAACCAAAGATGTAATTTGTTTTCATGCTGAAGATTTCTTAGAAGTAGTTCAACGAATGCAGTTAGATTTACATGAACCTCCACTGTCCCAGGTATATCTTAAACCATTATTGTCTTCAGTTTAATTTTTATTGTAGAAAAGACTTAATGGTATTCCTGTTTCTTTTTTTTAGTGTGTCCAGTGGGTTGATGATGCAAAACTTAATCAACTGAGGAGGGAAGGCATCCGCTATGCCAGGATTCAGCTGTATGATAATGACATTTATTTTATTCCAAGGAATGTGGTTCATCAATTTAAGACCGTTTCAGCAGTATGCAGTTTAGCATGGCACGTTCGGCTCAAATTATATCACTCAGAGGAGGAGACTGCTCAGAGTACAGCTACTCATGAAACAGGCACATCACCAGATTCCACATCATCAGTTCTTGGACCTCACACTGACCACGTGATTTGTGCTGTAAGCAAAACCTCCTTGGATTCTAATTTTTCAGACAGACTTCATTCTAAATCTGAATTACAGCAGATTAAACATGAACCTATTGCATCTCTAAGAATCAAGGAAGAGCCTGTGAATGTTTATATTCCTGAAAAGACTAGAGCACCGAATAATATGGATGGCAAGAATGTTAAAGCAAAATTGGATCATGTTCAATTTACAGAATTTAAGATTGACATGGACTCTAAATTTGAAAATAGCAACAAAGATTTAAAGGAAGAATTGTGCCCTGGAAGTCTCATAAGTCTAGTTGATACAAGGCAACATAGTTCAGCACATTCAAATCAAGATAGAAAAGATGATGACATTCTGTGCTAAATTTGTACATACCATTTAAAATTCTTTTTTTTAAAGTTAATAATGTAATAAAGATTCATGAATTCTGAAAGCAAGCCAAGTACTTGCTCCCAAGTCTGTTACAAAATAGAATTTATGTAGCTTTGTAACATTCCTCAGTGCCTGTCCATAACTGTGAAGGATAAAAGCACTTAGGGCCAGATGCACTGTAAACATTACAGGTTTAAACAAAAGGAGTCTTTAAAGAATCATTTGGAATTGTAGGTTTTAGAATAGAGCTGACATTAACATATATATATATATATTTTTTGTAATATGAGCCAGAATTCTTTTTTGACAATTTTAAGGCTTTTCCATAGAGCTTATTTATACCAATTTTTTTTCATTTTAATGTGTCAGCACTGTAGTGTAAATAGCTTTTTAAAAATCTTTTTAGTGTGATTTATACGGAAATGTGAGCCACTTAATAAAGGTTCATAATAATAAATATGTTTTCTGTTGGGTCTGCAAAAAGACAAACTGACAATTCAGTTAAATCATTTATTTGGTCTGTTATGTTTCTGCTGGTGTATCCATTTAGAGTGGTAATGGAGTGCAAATGTACGTATTCGAATCTAGTGAATATTTAAATTCCCCACACTGTGTAAGCATTTTTAAAACCAAGATTCAGTTATGAAAGCATATTTATATATGTGTGTATGTATGGGAATATATATAGATATGTATATCATATTTTGCATAACTTCTTAAATTGCTGCATAAGATGAATATGTGAAACTTCCTAGCCTCACTCCCTGGAATACATTTTAAAATATTTATATTCAACATTCAGAAAGCAGTTTAGGTAATAGAAGCAGTTTTATAAAGTTGGGAGAAACAAGGTCTGTTAGTGGTATTTAACTCTTCTAACTCATGAAGTTACGTGGCCAGATTACATAGCCCTAACATAAATCTTCTCTAGAGTGTTTGGAATGAGAAAAAGTTGAGAATTTTCTTACTAATAAGCACCTGTATTATATTTAATAGTAGCTTAGTAAAAATCTTTAGTTACAGAATGTTCAGTTGTGAGCAGTTAAAATCCTCTTTTACATTTTTCTCGCAGAACAGGAGGAAAGTATGACAAATACAAAATCTTAAGGGCCATGACTCAACTGCCATATACAGAGATATAACTAACAAAATAAGATGCGTTACCTCATTTTTCTAAGGATCCTTCTCCCTACCCAGGCAAGGTAAACAACTTAGAGTACTGTTTTGTTTTGTTTTGTTTTCCAAAAAAAGCTCTGGAAAGTAAAATTAGGGTAGGAAATAGGATTGCCAGTGCCTAGCTAAAGATTAAAACAAATCTCTTCAGTGATGGACTTCAGCACTATTTGAGACTGCTTCCACTACCGTAATTAAAAGTCAAACAGATGTTTTTAATGTATGCTTTGATATAAGGAACTCTGCTCATTGCACATTTATTTTATTTATCTTTGGTATTTTTCTGGGCTCATACTTTGGTTGATGACTTTTAACTGAGATTCTTTGTGCTGTCTTGGTTTAGTGTTGCTGTTGAAATTGTTTCTGCTCCAGCCTCATTTGTGGTACCCATAAAACTGCTTATCTTTATGGTTAGGGAGAAGCCACTTAAGAGGCATTTCACCAGAAAAGATCAGTTGCAGCAATGAGGTCATTTCTGGCCCACAGTTTAAAAGGGTTAGGCAAATATTGTAGGAAATCTCAATGGTTTATAGGAAATCAATATATTTGCAATATAGGAATTTTCATGGGATAAGGAAGGTGTAAATCATGATAGTGTAAATAGGGATTTTGTTTTATATGTTACCGTCTTAGCATGCTCCTCACCACTTTAATGTTCTCTTTTAAGCGAAATTTATCATTTGCATCTACCTTTTGGGGATAAAGTTCATAACAAACCAGTATTGAGAAACATGAGAGCGTTTGGTTAAAATGTTTTCTTTTTTTAACTGAAGGGTGATAGATTTAACAACATTTTAGTTTCCAGTAGTATACACATAGATGCATGAGATCATACAGTAATAAAATGTCTTTAGGGTATCCCTCCAAAATACTTTGAGCCTTAAACTTTTAACTAAAAGGCATATCTAAAACAACCACAGTGGTTGCTTTCAGGTATAGTTCTTTATATAACCAGTACTCAAAACTTCTCCATATTCTGAAATTTAATGTTTTGGAATATGCATACATTTGACAAAATGTATGCATTTTACAGTATAAATATATGAAATATAATCAGTGGGCTCAGATTTCAAGATACAGCCTTGTCACCTTGAATAATGTTATATCCCTTGTCTTACGGGTTATAATTTTAAAATCCTCATCAGATGCAATCTAAGAACTTGCTGATTACCTTTGTTGAATACAATTTCTATTTCAGTATTGCATTATATTAATGGTTTCCTAGTTACTACATTCCATTTCTTTATCTGAATGTAAGTTTTTTTGTTGATATTTCTAATTTCTTGGACCAGAACGATTAAGCACTTAAGATGTAGTTTCTATATGATCTTATGCTATATAAACAGTCATCATGTAAATTATTAATTCGATACACAGACCTTAAAAAAAAAAAACTAAGGTAACTCAGTGGTGTCTGCTACAGTGCTTTTTTTTTTTTTAATTACTTTAGTTCATACCCTTGTAGCTATCGAAGAAGTAGAATCTTTTCCATTCTCAGGTTAGCTGGTTAGCTAGCAAAAGAATTAAGCATTTGTGATATTTAGTTGAAAACGTGACTAAAGCCATATTCATTATCTCCCTTGTCCCTAAGACTGCTGACCTTAAATAAAGATTAGGTTGATCTGGCACAACACTGTGTGTGCATGTAAGATTATTGGAAATATTTTGTTTATTCCCACATATATTCATTTTCAATCCATTCTATAATGGGAGGGAGGGGTCAGAGAGGGTAGGACAAATTTTATTTCTTGTGTTATGTCTTCAAGGTATTTCATTAGTGTTCCTGAGTGTGAAACGGTTTTTTTCCCCAAATACTTCTGGCAGGTGAGATCATTTTTGTAAATAATAGATTAGCACTGTTTTGGTAAATTTGCATTCAGTTATTTTGTTGGACAAGTTTATTGTCATGTAAAGCAAATATCTAAAAATTCATTTTACATTTAGCAGAGATGCAAGATTTGTTTTTAGAGTTTGAGAGGAATTTTCCTTGTCTTCCACCTTTCAATAAATACTAAAATTGATAAGTGTAATCTTTTTACCTTTGTTTTGTATTATTTTCTTATATTTGACATTTTGTTTTCATCTCGTCATCTTTAAAAGTTCTTGTTTCTCTGTCTTTAACCGAAACCATAAGATCTTGAAAGTGGTTTCAATCTGAAAGTCTTTTTTCTCTTAAAAATTATGAAAAGTTGACTCATACCAACCTAGAATATTGAGGATTACCTAAAGCAAGGCTGTTAAACTAGTTCGGTGTGGGTGCTGAGATGGCATGCTAAGTCACTTCCCTTCCTTCTAGACAGGACTATTTCTGTCCCAGGAGGGTAGGACAAAAGTGCATTGTTTTCAAAATACTTTTAAGCTGGTAAAAGTGACATGATGGATTTTAGGTCTTCGGAGTGATAGGAGAGCTCTTGATTATTAATCTTCCACCTGATGTAACTACTTTGATATGTATACAGAATTTTACTGGTTTTAGAATGCCTTGTCTATTTCATGTTTGGCTCTGACAATGTACCTCAGATAAAATAATTAAAAGGACAACTTGGAAGAATTATAAATCTCTATCTCTGCTCTGGCTTTTCTTTCTTTAACATACTGCATATTGCAGATGGAAACCATCACTTTTTAGAATGTCAAGCACAAGAGGCTAAAAGCAGAGATGCCTTTTCTTCTTTAAGTTTATAGATGTTGTATGTCATATCTCTACTGGGAGATGAGGGAAAGGAGGGGATAACATCTTGTGTTTCAGGTTATCTTCCTTCTAGGACTTTAGACCTAATAGTCAGGGAGTGTGAATGAGCTGAGAATAAAATGTGGGCAACTAGCATTTATGTTAACTAGAAATTACAAGTAAAATTAAAACATACTACTTATATGTTTTATTTCTGTTATTTGCCTTCCAAGAACTGCACTCTTAAAATACCTCTGGATCCTTCTACACATTTTGAAATTTAGAATTTATGCATCTATATTTTTAAAATGTTTTATCTGTATGCTTTCCTATAAAGTTCTTTGCTTTGGTACTATTGAAGACTACAAAGTATGCAGATTCAGAGACAAGTCAGTATAGTTGCAAATATTTTGCATAATATGGTATTTAAAATTTTATTTGGACAGGCAGTTCCACATCCTCCCTCTACCTAAGTTTCTTCTTTCTTTGAAATTTTGTTTTTGTTTTTAACTGAGCCAGACATTCATGTGAAAAATCTTGAGTCTTCTTTAAAAAAACAAAACAAAAACTTTAGTCTGGCTTTTGTTTATGCTATTGTTCCATACCTCTTCCTCACTGACAGAGTTCTTGGAAATCTCTGTCTGCCTTCACTTCCTTATTTCATTACAGTTTTGTCTCAATCCTCAAATTTAATCACCCAGCTGAAGTGGTTCTCTCAAGGGTCACCTTTTGACTGCCAAATTCAGTGGCTTCATTTCTTAATACTTCTGTTTAATCCTTGTGGCACTTGTTAGCAATCTTTTACTCCCTCAAACTTTATATGTATGACCTATCTGTTCTGTTTTGCTTTTCCATTTCTTTGGATGTCTTCTTTTCCCTTAGCCACCACTATTTAAAGCTATCTCAGGTTCTTTAGGTCTCTACACTTTGTCCCTGAATTATCTTCATAACCCCATGACTTTAGTCAGCTTTGGTTTCTCACTTCAGCTCTAAGGATCTGTGTAATCAGAATTAAATCCTTCTCTTCTCCCTTCCCCCAAGCATTAGCTCTTCCTTTCCCTCCTAATTTGGGTATTGGCATCACTATGTCTCTTCCTAGTCATTGCACAGTTACCTGATTTTTATTCTAACTATATACAGTGTATCTTGAGATTTTCTTGAGTTGACCCTGGAAATGTTCATAATTTGTCTACTTTTCTTGTAATAGTAGATGTTCACAGCCATAGTAGATGTTCATCTTACCTCGACAAAATAGCCTAAAATGTTCCAGGCTGCTTGCAGTCCTCTCCCCATTACATCCATTCCAATCCATTCTTTGTTACTACCAGGTTAATCTTTCTAAGACATATATGCTTATTACTCTTTTGCTTAGAAATATTCTGTGGCTCCTTTCCTAAAGAATAGAAGCCAGATGCTCAGCATCATACCAAAAAGCCTTCATGATACGGCCCTTCCTTTCCAGCTTCATCCACCACAGTCTTCCATTAATGTGCCCAATTTTCAGCTTTACCAGGTGCCAGGACTTGCCATTTCCTTTATGTACTTCTAAAATTCTTTGCCTTTGCTGGGGAAATCTCTGCTTGGAATACTGTGGAATCTTTTTCCAAAACTCTAGTTAAATATCTTCTCTTCTGTGTGTCTTTTACTGAGTTCATCTGTTCCAACTGTCCCCTTACCCCAAAGCTGGTGTAGAACCATTGCTCTGCCCTGCTTCTTGCATCTCTTTCTTCAGATCATTTAATGTACATATTAGTTAAGTACATGTTGGGCTCTACCTAAACCATGAACTAGAAGTTACAAGTTTTTTTTTTTAAATCTCTTTGTATCCTTGACACCTAACTTATACACTTGGTATTCAATAAATATTTGAAGGAACAAAAGTTGTACCTTTATTGGGGGTGGGAAAAATAATTATGTAGGTTTCTATGATGTAAAACCTCTGTCTTTGACTTTAATTCATAATGTAATTCTAGAATTGCAGTAGAAAAGTGGAGAAAATTAGATCAGCAGGCACTATAAAGGGACCGAGTTTCTATTTTGTACTTCAGTCTTATGCATAAGAAGAATTAAGAAGCTACCTATTAAATATCTAGGCCCACTGGGCAATGTGGAGAAAATATTATAAAGATCGTTCAACCTGTAAAACTCACACACTCATTACCAATTGAGGATAAGTTTAGCTAGACCTAAAGTGATTAAAATGTCAAATATCATATAAGAAGCACCTTAGTATCTTATAGTCTGAAGCAGAGTTTTAGTTTGCTAAGTCTTAACTTGGCAAGATAAAGTCTCCCTATTGATATAAATATTCAAAAACTGAAAATATTGAAGGTGATAACATGCACTCACTTTTTTTAGTCCATATCCATTCTGTTGCAGGAGTGGGACAAGGACACAAAGGTGATACATTTTCACAGACCTTCTGTAAAGCCACTTCACTATTATGATACTGTGCTGAGGGCATTTGAGTCATACAGCTATGGCTAATGAAAGGGGAATACACTTGTATAACGTTGAGAGATCACTTAGCTTTTATTTCACACGGTAAAAACAGGGAGGAGAGAGTACCTATTCTGCTAATTGGTGGTGAAAATTAAAATGACAGAACATACCCAGTGCCTATAGTGCATTGGTTTATATGTTGTAGACACTACAAATGTTAGCTTCTGATCCTGGAATTAACATAGTAAAAAGAATAGTTAGAAGAGCTATGTTCTGGGTCAGCCTAATCATTTTATGCCTTTCTCACTACTTACCTTTTCTCTGTATTCCTCTCTCTAATTTTGGGCAAAGAATAGGCATCTGGGAAGAGGAAGATGTTTATCAAGGGGTCATGAGGAGGTAGGCAGATTTCTAAAACATACTTCTTCCTAGTTCACTATTTTGCCCAGGGCCAGCAATTCAAAATCATGTCTTGTTACAGACTGCCTTTCCTGATTACAAATTTGGATTTGCGGTATATAGATAGTGGCAGTAAATTTACTTTGTGGTGTAAGATACCAGTATGATTACAGTGTGGCAATTTGAACATAGAACAAGGAAAGTGAGAGTAAAACATTAAAGTGTAAAGTAGATCCCTCTCATAAAAGCTTTTAGCCCAGGGTTACCTTATCTGGCATTTGATAACTGGTATGTATCTTCCATGGATGCATTCTATTTTTTTTTTTTTTTCAATAGCAAACCTATTTTGGAAATAGCATTTGGAGTTAAAACTTCTCCATTTATCAATGACCATGGACTGATTTCATTTCATTTCTCTGGGATTTAGTTTTTCCATCATTATTATAATGAGGGTTTTTTCCTTGTTTGTTTTATCCTGGTTCTAACACTATAATTCCCATGTACCTTCACTATCTATGTCATGAATTATAAGAACAACAACAACAGTTTGAGGACAACTGACAATTTACTGTGCAAACATGACCAATCAAGATTAAAGGAAATCTTTTTGTAGTTTGTGGCTTGTTTCTTAATATGATGCTAAAAGGACTCTATTAATTTTCTTTCAGTAAAGAGAACTATTCTTGATGACACAGGTACATAGTAATATGGCTGCCTCTATATGAAAATTATTCTATGGTTTCCTCTTTTTTTGCCCATCACTTCTGTTCATTAGTCAACATCAGTTGCTCTTACTTGCTGCACTGTAAAAAAGCAGAGTGGAAAGCAGATGACCTAATTTGTAAGGTTTAATAACTTTTAAAATCACAGTAAACTTTAGCCCACAGAAGGATCTTTACTTCTTGAAGCTGTGCGTAACAAAATTTCTTGGTGCTTGAAAGCTCTCTGTTGGTGGATTTGTGTTCATGTTTCATGTGGTGGATTGATGGTACCACCATATCCAGCCTCTGTGTTCATGAAATATCGCTGAACAAGTTGTGAATTCTTTGAATATTTTCTACTTTTCATATTTCAAATCTTAAAAAAGTTATTTTTTTCGCAAGTTGCTTTTACTCAGAATTTTTTTTAACTTTTTTTAAAAAGATTCTTAAATTTATTTATTTGTCAGAGAGAGAGAGAGAGAGAGCACAAGCAGGGGGAGGAGCAGGCAGAGGAAGAAGCAGACTCCCTGCAGAGCAGGGAGCCCAATGTGATCCCACGACCCCAGGATCATGACCTGAGCCGAAGGCAGACGCTTAACCAACTGAACCACCCAGGCATCCCTTACTCAGAATTTTTGATAAATCTTTTGCTCCAAACCAGATTAAGTTATGTCTTGTGCATGTTGACCTGGAAAATACTGACTTCATAAGGAACCTTTCATGTTTAAATTAAGTCTTTGTATTATAAAGGAAGTATCCTAGAACTAAAAACAAACAGGAAGGTATTTTTCTGCAATATTGTTTATATATTATTCCATTAGTTTTGCTTTTTCTGTGAGCATAATTTCTATCCCCTCTATCTTTAATTATTTAATGTTTTAAATGTATTCCAACCACTGAGGCTGTGATACTGTGATTTATAAGAAATACATATCTGGTCTTTATCCCTGTTCCGGGCACAGGAATTTAACACCCTTAGAACTTCCTAGTAATGTGTGATAAAGGTCTCTTTTGAACTTATGTTAATGTGGGGACTTGGAAAACTCCTAGGCAACCTAAGGATGGAGGCTGGTTGCCAGGGAGAAACAACCATGCGATTAAAGGGTTGGAACTTTCCTCCTTCCTTATCTCCCAGGGGAGAGGAACTGGAGATTGAGTTCAGTCACCAATGAAATCATGGCCAATGATTTAATTAATATGCTATGTAATCAAGCCTCCATAAAATCCTAAAAGGACAGGGTTCAGAGAGCTTCTGGGATGGTGAACACAAGGAGATGGGGCAAGAGCGGTATGCCCAGTGAGCATGGAAGCTCCTTGCCCCTTCCCCATGCCTTGCCTTACCATTTCTTCCATCTTGTTCTTGAGTTAAATTCTTTTATAATAAACGGGTAGTCTAGTAAGTACAATGTTTCTTTGAGTTCTATGAGCTGCTCTAGCTAATTGGGAGTTGTGGGAACATCCAATCTATAGCTGGATTTGTAATTGGTATCTCGAGTTTGGAGGGAGGAGGCGTCTTCTGGGATTGAACCCTTAACCTGTGGGATCAGATCCTATTTTCAAATAGTGTCAGAACTGAAAGAATTCCTTGGTGGTATGGGGATAAAACACACATTTGAATTGGTGCCAGAATCAAGCAGGCGCACATCAGTAACTTATGCTGCTTCAAGTTATTTAGTCTGTCAGTATACCAAATTAAGTAAGAAAAAGTTCTTTCTGGGAACCTCTTAGATACTATTACAATTAATTGATCCTCATGGGTCAACAGGTTAGTTATTGTGTCGCCTTGTAGATATAATTCTTACCCAGTTTCTCTCTTATTTCCTTGGAGACCTCTCCCACCTTTTCTCTTAGAAATCTTATACAGAATTTCCGCTTTTGCTTGTTTTATGGCCTAGCTTAGGGGTGTTTTTTGTATGGGTGTGAGGGAAAAATAGTTTTTATAGTTTTAAGTAATTGGAACAAAAGTCAAAACAATACTACTTTGTGATATGTGGAAATTTTACAAAATTTAAGTTTCATTGTCCATAAAGTTTTATTAGAACATAGCCCACGGTTTATGGCTGCTTTTTCATCACAGAGCTGATTTGAGCTGTTTGAGATAGAAACGATATAGCCCACAAAGCTTAAAATATTTACTAGATAAACCTTTACAGAAAAATTTTGCTGACTCCTGACCCAGCTAATTGCACGTGGTGCTGTCCTTTTCCTTCTCCCTGTGGGAGATCATACTTAGATAATACTGCACAAATACAGCTCTTGCTGAATTTCAAAATCCTCCTATCTGGTTTCTCATAGAGATGAAAGCTTTCTTCTACTTTGAATCTATCATCAGAGAGACCAAATTGTTTGGATCTCTCAGTTGAATTAGGAATATCTAATTAAGCCTGGAACATTATGTTCCCCATATTAACTATCCTTTTCCATCCTGTTTTTGGATGCTCAAAATACAATTATATACCAATTATAAGACAGAAAAATGCTTGTAACTGATCAATTTTTATTCATTTAGTTTAGCTCTGTAGTTTCAAACAAGGAGTTCAGCTATATTAATTTGTGGTGTCGTAGCTTAAACTTTGTCATGTTATCTGCTTTACAAAGGAGAACTAGACCAAAATGCTATATTCGAAGCAATCCTCTCAAGTATTAGCAGCCAGGAATCACCTTCTTGTGTGTTAAGATATTTTTAAAACAGACAAAATACTACTTTGGGTTCTTCCCAAAGCTAAAAGTGAGGGCTGTATAGGGCGAGAACAATCACCTGCTTTAGGGTTATAATGCACGTAAGAGTGTTTGGAATTCTTCACTGGAATGGGTTGAGTGCCTTGGTAGGATAATAGAAATTCTCAAACCAGGACACTTTTAAGAGTGAAAGGGGCACTAACTTCCTGAGGCCCAGGACAATAGGCATAAACAGGAACTGTCCTGATTCAACCATGATGAAAGGTCCCTCTAACTTTAGGAAGAGGCAAGCCTCTGCTGTTTTAATATGCTACCTCTAAAAAAAAAAAAAATGCTACCTCTAATTCATGGGTCATAAACAGAAGGAAGAAGTAGCAATGAAGTTAGCTTAAGTAAAAATCTGTCAAACTCTCAGACTCCTGAATGTAAACATGAAGTGGCACAACTATTTCAGTAACTAGGTTTTTTCATCCGTAATTTACAAGCACAAATGACCATTTACTTTGGTCATAATGGGGCTATGATATATTAAACTTCTACCCAAATAATGTAGATTAAAGACTTCATAATTACATACTTTACAAATTGACCACATACGTACAACAGCTTATTTAAGAGTCAAGTAGAAAAATAAGGTCAAAAACAAACTTTATTTATATAGGGATACTAAGGATATTAATAACTGAAATGCTGAATAATTAAGCTTTGGATTGACTAGAAGTCCATGATTCACAAAGACTATTTTATGGAAGCAGTATAAAACTACATTTGGTTATTTTTCTCAGTTCTCTGGTATTCTTCAAGCTTGCAAGGATTCAGAACACTTTAATGATAGCTTGTTGAACAGCAGTAAAATGAAATGATGTCCTTAGAAGTCAGTCTCTCACAAAAAAGACGTTATATCCAAGTTCTACCAAAGCCCCAGCCAGTAAGGCCCATAAAGGAATGAAGACATAGGACAGATTCATGGTAGTAAACTGTTCCAGTTTAGCACAGAGTGCAAGGCAGAAGGCTAATTTAAGTAACATAGCAATGAGGTACCAGGCTTTTTTTTTAATATTGTGCGATCCATGTCGAGGGTCAAAGCCAGACTTACATCGCCCAGCCATTTTCACAATCAGCATGACAAGAAGGATAGTATCAAATATCCAGACTGGAATAAATATGAGGAACCAGTTCCAAGGTGCCTTCTCATCCAGTTTCAACACCAACATGATCAAGAAGAGTAATGTGAAAAGCCAGGTGAGTAGTACTCTCTGAGCCAAGGACATTCTCATTTAAACAGTTTAAAGAGGCTGTTGCAGAGTCGAAAAAAGGGAAATATACCCTAAGAGAAGGAAAAAAAGTCAGGATTGTTTTGATACCAGAAAAAAAATCACTTCCATTCCTGTTGAACAAAGCTGGCTCTTCCCCACTCACAGATTTCCTAATTTTGAAAACATTCTATTATTCTTCCTTTCAAACCCTGTAAAATTTGTAGCCATTTTTGACAACATTTACATTCATCATTCCTTACAGCCCATGACAAAATACAGTAAAACTTTTAGCATATCAACTGGGCATAAGCTCTATTCAAAATGTCTCAAAAATAGTCTGTTCCTTTTTATTGCTGTCATTCAAGTCCAGGTACTCATGACTTTATTCCTGTACCTCAGGGATATTCTTAAATTCTTTTTGTACATCAGTACATCTATAAATTTTCATCCAATTTCGAGATGTACTAAGGAAAAAGTATCCAAAGTCAAAGCAGTGAAAAAGGAAGACTTGGTTATCAGGTCAAGGGAGGAGAGTTTTAATAAGGAGGGGATTGGGTAACAAAAATTCAGATATTAAATAGAATTTAGGTTTGAGGATATCATTGGGCTAAATAATACAGAATACATTGATAATACTGGATTTTCACACTGTCTGTGGGTCTTTTTAAATTAAACTGTCTCACTGCAATTTTTTTTTTTTTAATTTTATTTATTTATTTGACAGAGAGAGAGAGATCACAAGTAGGCAGAGAGGCAGGCGGAGAGAGGGGGGGAAGCAGGCTCCCTGTTGAGCAGAGAGCCCGATGCGGGGCTCGATCCCAGGACCCTGAGATCATGAGCTGAGCCAAAGGCAGAGGCTTTAACCCACTGAGCCACCCAGGTGCCCCTGCAATTCTTATAAATACCTATTAGTCTGAATTTTTCTTTTTAATACTATTCATTATATATTTTTTGGTTTGTGGTATGGATCCTGATTTTTTGCTAGTTGCTATCCAATAACCAAGACCACTTAAACTTTTGACATTTTATTACTAGATGCTATATTATTCAAGAATTTAGGCTCTCTCTCTCTTTCTCTTTTTAAGAAGGTGGGGCTTGAACTTAGGCCCCTGAGATCAGTAGTTGCATGCTCTACCAACTGAGCCAACCAGGCAACCAGAAGTTCTTACAGCCCTTACATCTGTATCTGTCTATAGATCTGTCTTACTGACCTATATTTCTGTTTTGCATTAGTACTATATGACTGTGATTAGATACATCCTAGGATATACTCTAATATCTGAAAGGACTAGTAGTACCTACTACTCATGGATTTCTTTTCCAGAATGTTTTGCCCTTTCATTTTTTCTCACTGCTAAAATCACTAATTCTTAAAAACTGGGAATTTCGATTGGGACACATTAATCTATAATACTTAGGTATAAGCATTTACTTAGTCTTCACATACAGGTTGACAGTATGTTCTATACTTGTTCAAGTTTTTGTATCAACTTTGTGACCATTTGGGAAAAGGGTAAGTAGAATGGAAATCAGAAGCCAAACTGCAGGAGCTGGGTGAGGAGTTAACAGAAGATAACAAAATGTAAACAGCTGATAACACTTTATTCCTCTGAAACACTTGGAGAAGATAAAAGATAAGACACATAAGGAGACTGAGAAAGGATCAGGAAGAAATTTTTCAGTAAAGGAAGAATCTATGATTACAAACTGAGGGAAATAAGCCACAAAAGAGTGATAGAGAGAGGACACTTGATGGAAAGAGTAAAACATCAGAAGGTGGTGGGGTAGCAAAAGATGAGGGGTAGGAGTAAAAATGCAGAGAAATAAGAAGGAAAAAGTGAAGGAACCGGCTAGATGAATAAAATGCCCTAGACTAGCATGTTTAATTAATTATATTTTAAAACTAACTTTGAGGGGCACCTGGGTGGCTTAGTTGGTTGGGTGTCTGCCCTCAGCTGATCTCGGGGTCCTAGGATCAAATCCCCCATCAGGCTCCCTGCTCAGGGGGAGCTCTGCTTCTCTCTCTCTCTCTGCCCCTCACCCGCTCGTTCTCTCTTTCTCTCTCAAATCTTAAAAAAAAACCCTAATTTTGATATTCTTTGATACACCTCTACTACTTTAAATAGTGGGTGGCTATCATGGGGCAAGAATGTGTATCTGTTGTACTGTATTAGTGACTTATGGATCTCCTAACTCCCCTTTTCCCCTGATACCCATCTGCTAGCACTTGTTTCCTTCATTGGCAGATCCGAGGCTTCATACTGCAGTATGAAAAGCAGATGCTTTTGCTCCCAGGAAGGCATTTTCTCCAGGTCTCCTTTCCTGACCAAAGGCTGCCATAGTGGGATATGGGGCTGAATTTGGAAGAAGAGGTGTGAAGGGTGTGAACTGATTTTTTTTTTTTAACTGATTTTTAACTACAAATGGATTTCAATACTGTAAATCAAGTTTGCTCAAACCTGATCTCCAATCTATCTGGCCATTTTTGTGAACCTTTAAAAAGTTTATGATAATACACTTGTTTAAACACAACTTTCCATCAGCTATTGGATGAGTCACAGTTCAAATTTTCACATACAGGACTGAGTAACAACTGGTCACAAACAGCTGCTATACTCAACATGGGTACTTTAGGACTGGAGATGGAGGGATGATACAAAGAGCACACAGTTTTGTGGCTTCAGGTTTTATAATGTGGGATGCCACAACGTTCTGTAAGGACTTCTACTAAAACGCCCTGAAGTGGGAAGCACTATGCTGATATTTAAATGACGCTTGAAGAATTCTGGATGCTGGGCTACAACGCCAATTTTAGTTGTTCATAAATCTTCACTAATTGAAGTAATGGTATTTGTTTCCTACCACTAGTCTTCTTTCTCCTCAAGAGAGGGGCTGCATACTCCAAAATTTGCTCTACTAAAGTCCTATTCGAGGTGATTACTTCTGGTACTAGGAAGATAGTTAAGTATTAGTTCATATGCCTCCTCATCCGTTGTCAAAATCTTCTGCATTGTCCCAAAATGGAAATCGAAAGGGCTCTGCCCACAGTTCCAGTATCTAGCAGTTGTGTGTGCACTCATTTATTTGCCCACGGTGCGTTCTACACCACCCCCATTTCCTTCTTTCGATGCTGCCAGCACTCTTCCAAATGAACTCACCCCATCCCAAAGACAGTTTTGTTTATGAGCCCACAACACAATTCCTCTAAATGAGTCGCTTTCGAAAGGCTCCTACGGCAACAGCCTTGTCGAACTTAACCTTCCTTCAGAGGAACAGCGCTCTGCTTACAACTTACATGATTTTGGGGCCTACTTGTCCCTAGAACTTCAGGACGTTCATAAACTATCCTCGCCTTTAGTCTTCAAACACCTACGGTCCTCCCTAATTCGGACTACTCGCATTCTACCCTTTGGGCCCAGTACACTTTGGGAGCTGAACGCGGTTTCTTGCACACGATCCAAAACGCACGCAGCAGCCTGGTGCCAAGCAGGTGTCTGTACGTTTGGCAGGGAGTGTAAGGGGCTGGGAGGCAGCGACAAACCCCCTGCGGCATCAGGAAGCGAGCACCGGGGCACCGGGTGGGCAAATGCACCTCGGGAGAATGCCGGCCGATTGGAGCCCGGGACTCACCTGGCAGCGCCGCTGGCCGGAGAGCGGGGAGGGGCGCGAAGATCAGAAAACTCGCCAGTTTGGATCCTTGGCCTTTTCCACGCTTTCTCTTCCATTAAATCCAGAACCCGTCACATGATAATCAAGAAAAAGATCTCAGTTCCGCCTCCCCAAACCACCCGGTGGAGGCTCTGTGTTCTACCTCAGGGCCACGCCTACATCCGGGGCAGGTTCTCACCGCCTCTGGGTCTACCTATAGGTAGAGAGGATGCCAATCTGGTTTCAGAGGCCCTTTTCCCTGTGGTAATTGGACCATTTGGCCACCAGTGCGAACCAACCGACCTTTTCTTACGTTCGGGTTTGTCAAAAAGGCGGCTATAAAAGAACCCACTAGACCCGCCTCTCTACCGCTACGGGCTAGGAGGAAAGTCAGTCTATGCACAGCCTGGAGTATCCGTGGTCCCATTGGGCCCACAGACGCCAATCAGACCAGCCAGCGCTCAGCTCCGCCCCCGAGGGGACGCCCCCGCCTTTTTTCTCGCCCTTCTTGCCAGCGCGGGGAGACTGCAGGCTCCGGCGCAAGATCCTGCGGGAGAGGGGGTGGGGCGACAGCTCTGGAGGCAGCGCTCCCGCCCGCTGCCTCGTTCTGACTCCTCCGGCTCCCGCAGCGGCGGCGGCGCTCGCCTCGGAGTCTCCCGCGCGCACCCCAGCCGCCTCCTAGCGGCGCGGCGCCCGCTCCTAAGGTAAGAGCCGGCATCACCTCCGTGCTAGGGCGGGCCGTGTGGCGGTCGTTGGGTTCTGACAGAATCCTGGGGATGGAGCAGAACGAGGGAGGAAAGCGGCGGGCGAGATGTTGGTGGGGGCTCCGGGGCCAACGCATTGCCCTCCGCCGCCGGCGACTTCCTCGGCAGCCGCTGGCACCTGCGCGCCGGGGTCAACCGCGGTCCCCTCCCATCATTTGACCGGCGGCAGAAGCTCAGCCTCCCTCCTCCCGAGCCCGTGCCGTCCTCGATTCTGGATGGTGACGGGCCGAAGCCCAGCGCCGCCTCCCGCCCCTCCGCCCCCTCTCGCGGCCCCTCTCTTTCGCTTCTTTCCCCTGGCGCGGTGCTGGGGGCGCGCCGGGTCTTGGAGGGCGCGCGGGGGCATCGGGTGGCCGAGCCGGGGCGGGCGGGAGAGGTCATGACCGCTAGCGGCGGGAGGAGCGCGCTCGGGTGGAGGGGGCGACTGTGTGCACGCCGGACGCAGGCTGGAGGGAGGGTCTCTGCCCTGCACCCACTGGGCAGGCAACAGTTTAGTTCTTTGATTCCAGCACTGACTGCGAAGCGGGTGCTGAAATCCTCTCGGGGGCCCCGAGGGCTCTTTCCCCTCTAGAAACAATACTGCAGTCCATCAGCTTGGTTTACCTTTTCTTATTTTTATCTGCCTGCTGTTGACAGCCAGTATTTTGGTATTGTTCCTTCGAGTCATGACTTTTAAACTCAACACCTCCTTCTGTAACTTTGGAGATTATTCTGTCACTGACCAATCACTCTATTTTTAGCCTGACCAAACAACAACAAACCGCTTTATATACCAAGTAGTTTTTAAATTCGTGAATTATTAAATATTTTGTAATGTATACTTGCTGTCTTTGTTTATGGTATATCCTCCTTACTTTGAGGTTACTTCGTTAATTGTGTGCTTGATTTTATAGTTTTTGGTTAGCTTGAGCCAACTAGATATTTTAGGATTTTTCTTTTCTCTCTAAGACTTTGGGTATAGTCATAGTATTTGGTCTTGTTTTTAGATATCATATATATATATATATCTATATCTATATATATATATTTAATTTGTTTCCTACCCACCTGGATTTTTTTGATAGCATTTTTAAAGTTGGAAGGGGGCATTCTGAGAACTTGGAAACTATGCACGTTAGCCTAAAGAACTGTAAAATGGCATAACAATTTGAAATCCTAACTTCTTGGAGTAAACATTGCTAAGTTTGAGAAAGAAATTGGTGTCGGCTGTGAGTTGTAGTGGCTCAGCCTCCAAATTCCAGAGGAAAGCAATCTAGAGGTCTGGGGAGAATGAGCCATGCCTGAGACCAGACACAGGTGATTCTAGGAAAACTTATTGCTGGGGAAATAGCCTGCCTCCCACACAGGTTAGTTGTGTGTGTGGATCGGATAGTATTAAGTTAGGTGTTAGTAAGGTAGGAAGTGTCTTTTGTAACTCTTACCACTTTCTGAGAGGCATGAAAATGTAGTAAGAGGAAAAAAATATAATGTACATCGGGGGCACTCTTGTATAGTCAAACCTCTCAGAGTAAGCTTTTTTTTTGAGTCCAAACTAGCAGTGGACAGTTGGCCCTTAAAATCAACCAGGTGGTCTGAGCAATTTTTATTTTTTTATTTTATTATTATTTTTTAATATTTATTTGTTTAAGTAAGCTCCACATCCAATGTGGAGCTTGAACTCACAACACTGAGATCAAGAATCACATGCTCTACTGACTGAACCAGCTGGGCATCCTGGCCTGAGCAACTTTATTTTATTTTACTTTTTTTGGCCTGAACAATTTTTAAACCAACGAACCTTTTTGCTAGCCCATTTAATACAGAAGTTCAAGGGATTTGTAATTAAAAAGGCTACACCAGACTAAGCCAAAGAAAATTTAGCGTGGCAATATAGGAAAAATGAGGATCGAAAAATAGCTAGATTGTTTCCATACTTTTTTTTTTTTAAGATTTTATTTATTTACTTGACAGAGAGAGAGAGAGATCACAAGTAGGCAGAGAAGCAGGCAGAGAGAGAGAGGGAAGCATGCTCCCTGCTGAACAGAGAGCCTGATGTGGGGCTCGATCCCAGGACTCTGAGATCATGACCTGAGCGGAAGGCAGAGGCTTTAACCCACTGAGCCACCCAGGCGCCCCTGGATTGCTTCCATACTATCTTGTTTAATCTTTATCATGCTATGAGGTACTATGATTACTGTTCTGTTTTATAGATGAGTTAACCAAAACTTAGTTAACCAAATGTTAACTCATTTGTTCGATTATTTCTCAGCTAATAAGTTGGTGGATGTGGGATTCAAATCCAGGCAATCTGATTACAAAGCCTAAATTCCAAGCCAATAAGCTTTACCACCACAGTGGCTTCTTAGAGACCTGGTACAAGGAGACTAATCAGTGGAAAATAATGCTACAAAATCATAAACTGAATAAGAGTATTGTACATATTCACTAACACTTTGAGTCACGGTATGTAGGCACTGTTGAGTATTGCTGGGGATATAAGGATGGAGTCGCCTTTCCTATCTTTAGTGGGGGAGAGAAATAAACAAATAATGATACTACAATACAATATATACTATAAGAGAGTGCCATAGAGTCTGTGATTTAATGGAAGAGAATTCAGTTGAAGTTTAGACATCCCGGCATTTGAATTCCTGTTTGGCTTTGTGACCTTTAACATGATAGTAAACCTTCCTCAGCTTCAGTTTTCTCATCTGTTAAGTGGAGAGGAATTACTTCAAAGGGGAGTAGTAAGCATTAAACAATATGTAAACTACTGACACACTGGTAAGCCCTGAATAAAGAAGACTGAATAATATTCAGAGAGTGGAGAGGGATTGGAGGAGTAGTAGAGAGCTATCTCTGGAGCCTTAAAGGGTAAGTAGTAGTTCTCACTGTTGGGGAAGGAGGGCATCCCACACAGGACAGGAATATGGATTGTTGAGGGAATGGCAAGTAATTGTAGCTTTGTGTAAAAAGTATTTGTGAAGGCCAAAATTTAAATGATAATTGTGTATAAATTTGACTGGGCAAGGTGAGTATGACCCAATTTTGGCAGTTGGAAATTGCATACTTAGATACTAAAATTGTAGGAAATCCTCAACAGTTTGTGCATTGTTACATTTTTATGTACTGTTTACCATTTAATACTTACTTCCCCCAGTGACAATTAAAACTTCTTTTCCAAACGTGTCCAACTAAGCACTTGAATTATTTCATTGCAATATTCCATTCTAAGCTATAAAGGAAGACTTACACCACTAGAGGCATTTGCACTTAATTTGTGGAATGTATTTTGGAATTACTTAAAAAAGAAAAGTCTTAAGGTGACTGTTACTTCCCTTAACCCTTTACCTAGTAGGTAGCCACATAGGGCCAATATTGTCAACTACCCTTTGTATATATGCTGACTGCCTTTTCTGAATCCAAATTTGAGACATAATGGTGGACAGAATGTTTTAAATTGGGGCTGTTCTTAAAAAATCTGAGAAAAAGCCCCACGTGTATATCTTCCCTTCAGGTTAGCACAGAACCATAAATACTTCCATTGGATTTATAAATGTAGATCACTTCATGACCAGAATTATTTGACTAAGTTGAAAATATTAAATGCCATTTAGGAAGACTGCGTTTTTATTCCAACTTGTTAGCCTCATACAAATTGCTAAAATGACACAAAATATAGAGATTAGATTTCACATGAGAAAAACAGACTGCTTCCAAGAACAGGTAGTTTTATAGCACTAGGAAAGAAAATATGCTGGACTTCATTCTGAGTAGTGAACAGGAACTGGGCAGGAAATGGCTGTGGCTGAACCACTACCTGATAATCATCATAACATGATTGAATTTGACATTTAATGAGAGGAAGTAAAGGGGGGAAAAAGTGCACTGTATGCAGCTTTCCAGTTTCAGAAACAGTAGGAGAAAAGGGCTGTTAAGTGTCTCTACTGAAATTTTGAAGATACGGAGTAGGCACTGATATTTGTTGCATGAATGAAAGCACCTTAATAAAACATTCCATAAAAGGTTTGTTACAGATAGCAAAAAGCTTAAAGTTGTATGGCATGAGTTTTGGTGTTCTGCAGACCTAAGTTCAAGTCTCAATTCTACAGTCCATCAGTTGTGTGACTTTGAGCTCATTATATAATCTTTTGAGGTTCAGTTTATTTTTAATCATAAAATGGAGATTTACTGTGCAAGATTTTGAAAATTAAATGAGCTAATGTACGTAAAGCCCTTGACACAATGCCTGGCTTATAAGACATGTTCAGAAAATGGGTGTCGCTATTATTTGACTAAGTTGAGCAGATGTGTTTGTTTGTTTGTTTTAGTGGGGACGGGCAGAGAGCGAGAGGCAGAGAGAGAATCTTAAGCAGGCTCCATGCTGGGTGTGGAGCCTGGCACAGGGCTTAATCTCAGAGCCCTGAGATCATGACTTAGCTGAAATCCTGAGTCCGAGGCTTAACTGACTGAGCCACCCAGGTGCCCCATACAGGTGTTTTTTTTTTTTTTTTTTTTTTAATATGATTCTGAAATAGAGTAAGAAGAGCCAAAAAATGGCAAACAAATAAAACTTTAAGAGAAGACAATAGGGAAAAAAAAAGAAGACAATAGGATATTATGCAGGAAACAGGCAGAGTTGAATTTAAAAAATCAAGTCATTGCAGCCACATACAAAACAATGGAAAAGTTAGGGAAAGAGCTTCATATTCTCAATTTTTTTTTTCCCTGAAGAAAGTACATCAGACATTAAACCAGGTAGAGTAAATAAATAAGGTTTTGCTATTCTAAATGGCAATAAAAAAGAATATTGAAATTGGGTCTCTTGTACTGTGAGTTTAGTATATCCACAGAAAGGGACTTTTTTCCTCAAATCCCTTAGCCACATTCTTATCTCTGAAATTCTTTTAACAGATTAAATCCATTAATTTTACAGTTATAGAGAAGGCTTTAATTGCAAGTAATCTTGGAAATTAGAGCAGATTAACTTAACTACATATATTTCCCAAGTATTGATTCCATATATCCCATTGCCTACTATATATCTTTTGGGCAGTGAATGTATTATGTATTGGAAAATAAACATATCTTCTTGTTCCCAAATCTGTTTCTTCTCTGTATTCCCTATCCTAATGAATAGTTCTTCCATTGTTCAAGCTAAGACTCATGGAGCATCCTTACTCTTTCACTTTCTGTACCTTTCATGTCCAGTCAATAAATATGTCTGGTCTTTCTCTTTACTAGCTATCCATTTTCTAACTGTGCCCTGTGCTAACACCCACTCCTCATTGCCACTGACTTATTTTAGACACTCATCATTTTTTCCCCAGGTAATTAATAGTCTCCTTGGTTTTAATTTAGCTTCGAATTAACTGGTTCTTCACACCGCTTTCTTCGAGAATGATGTTGCTGCATACTAATATAGTCATATTAAAATTATATTCCTAATGCCAGCACATGACGATAGTTAATAAATGCTAGATCCCTCCATGTATCTTAAACTTAAGATAATACTAAGTGACTTGTATACCTACACCTAGAGTTTTCTTTGTGGGAAAGGTTATAACAACACTTTAATTTCATTAATAGAGGGCTGCTTGGTTTATTTATTTGTTCTTGAATGAGCATCAGTAGTTTTTTTTTTTTTTTTAAGATTTATTTATTTGAGAGAGAGAGAGAACATGAGCAGGGGTGAGGGGAGCAGAGGGAGAGGGGAGAGAGTCTTAAGAAGACCACGCTGAGCATAGAGCTAGACTCTGGACTCCATCTCATGACTCTGAAATCATGACCTGAGCTGAAACCAAGATCTGTATGCTTAATGGACTGCTCCATCCAGGCACGGCAATAGTTTATCTTTCAAAGAGTTTGTCTACTTAATTTAAGTTGTTAAACTGGAATGAAATTGTTCATAATATTCTCATTATCTTTTTAGTGTTTTGAGATCTATAGCTATGTCCCCTCTCTCATTCCTGACTGTTAATTTGTGTATTTTTTCATTTTTTTTCCTTTTCAGTTCGGCTAGAGATTTGTCTATTTTATTGATAGTCGAAGGAATAGCTTTTGGTTTTCTTCATTGATTTTTTTGTTTTCAATTTCATTAATTTCTTTATTATTTTCCTTCTGCTCTTCACTTTGCATTTTATTTACTTGAATCTTAAAAACTTAGCTCATTAGTTTATTGTCTTCTGATGTAAGTGTTTAATGCTGTAAAATTTCCCTCTAAATAGTGCTTTGGTGCATCCCATGAATTTTGATATGTTGTATTTTCATTTTTATTCAGTTCAGAAATCCTGGCTGATTTTATTTGTGAAATCTTCTTTGACCCCATTGGTTGTAAATGAGTATGCACATGGAAATTTTTGGGTATTGATTTCCGATTTAATCTCACTGTGCTCAGAGAATATGCATCGTGAGATTTGAATCATTTTGAATTTATTGAGACTTGTTTTATGACCCCGGAATATGCTCTGTCTTGGTAAATGATTCATGTGCACTTGAAAAGAAAGTTGGGTGGAGTAGCTGTAAATGTTGGATCAAGTTGATTGATAGAATTGCTTGAGGTTTCTCTATCCTTACTGATTTTATGTCTACTTGTTCTAGCAGTTTTTGAGAGAAGGGTATTGAAATCTCTGAGTATAATTGGATTTGCCAGTTTCTGCTTATATTTTCATCAGTATGGCTTCATATATTTTGCAGTTCTGTTACTAGATTGATGCATATTTGGGATTGTTGTGATTTCTTGATAAATCGTATCCCTTTGTCATTGTGAAATGGCTCTCTTTATTTCTGGTAATATGCTTTGCTCTGAAATCTACTTCGTCAGTATTGCTTCTCTAGCTTTCTTTTGATTGGTATTAGCATGGTGCATCTTTTTCCATCCTTTTACTTTTATCCATTTGTGTGTATTTGAAGTAGATTTCTGGTAGATGGCATATAGTTCAGTCTTTGTTTTTTTACCCAGTTTTCTAATCTTTGCTTTTTAGTTTAGACCATTTATATTTAATGTGATTATTGATATTGTTGGGTTTAAATCTACTATCTTGCTATTTGTGTTTTATTTGTCCCATCTGTTTTTTTGTTTTTGCTCTTTGCCTTCCACTTTGTATTATTTGAGGATTTTTTATGACTCTCCTTTTATATCTTTTTTTTTTTTTTTTTTGGCTTTTTATTATCTACAGCTTTTTTGTTTTGGTTTGTTTTTTGTTTTTTTTGTTTGTAGTGTTTCAGTCTATTTTGGGGGAAAGTAGCACTTCACATATTATATAACAACCCTATAACACTATAGTTCCATTTCTCCACATTTTGTGTTGATGCCATAGATTTTAGTTCTACACATGTTTAAATCCCACAGTATATTTTTAGTTTTTTAGCTTTAAATGGTCAGTTCCCTTAAGTGGAGTTAAAAATAATATTTAGGAGAAAGGCTCTTATTTTTACCCATATTTGTCCCACTTTCAAGGCCTTTCCTTCCTTTGAAATTCCTTTCCATCTGGTATCATTTTCCTTCTGCCTGAATGATTACCTTTAGCATTTATTGTAAGCTGAATTACTGCTGAGAATTCTTTCAGCTTTTATATGTCTGAAACCGCCCCCCCCTCTTTTTTTGGTACTTCAGTTTTTAGATGTATTTTTGCTGGGTATAGAATTCTGGATGGACAGTTTTTATCTTTCACGACTTTAATGATAGGACTTCAGTGATGCTCCACTATCTTCTCATTTGCATTTTTCTGACATGAAATCTACGGTTATCGTTATTTCTTCATACTGAAAGTGTTTTTTGTCTCTGGCTACTTGTAGAATAATCTTTTTACCACTGGTTTAAAGCACTTTTATTATGATATGCTTTGGTGTAGTTTTATGTTTCTTATGCTTAGGATTAGTTGAGGTTCTTGGGTTTGTGGATTTATCATTGTCATCAAATTTAGAAAAATTTTGGGGGTGCCTGGATAGGCTCAGTGGATTAAAGCCTCTGCCTTCGGCTCAGGTTATGATCTCAGGGTCCTGGGATCGAGCCCCGCATCGGGCTCTCTGCTCAGCAGGGAGCCTGCTTTCCCCTCTCTCTCGGCTTGCCTCTCTGCCTACTTGTGATCTCTCTCTCTCTCTGTCAAATAAATAAATAAATATTTTTTAAAAAAATTTAGAAAAATTTGGCCATTATTTCTTCAAATAGTTTTTCTCTCTTCACTCCTTTTATTCTGGAACTCCAGTTACACATACATTGATGAATTGATATTGTTCCATACCTAACTCATACTGGGTTTTTTTTTTTCTTTTTTCCCCCTCCTTGTTTCAATTTGGATAATGTCTATTGCTGTGTCTTCAAAATTACTAACATTTTCTTCTACAGATTTCTAATCTGCTGCTAATCTTATCCATTGTATTTTTCTTGTTAAGCATTGTTTTTTTTTTAAGATTTTATTTATGTATTTGACAGAGAGAGAGAGATCACAAGTAGGCAGAGAGGCAGAGAGAGAGGGGGAAGCAGGCTCCCTGCTGAGCAGAGAGCCCGATGCATGGCTCGATCCCAGGACCCCAAGACCATGACCCGAGCGAAAGGCAGAGGCTTTAACCCACTGAGCCACCCAGGTGCCCCAAACATTGTATTTTTCATCCCTAGAAGTTTGATTTGAATCTCGTATATATCTTCCATGTCTTTCCTTAACAGTGCTCATGCTTTCTTCTTTTACTTTCTTAAATATGTGGATTCTGTAATAGACGGGTTTTTTAAAATTATGGTTAAAAATACATCATGTAAAATTTACCATCTTAAGCATTTTCACCCTTTTTACTTAACCAGTCTGAGAGTATTAAGTATATTCACATTGTTGTGAAATAACTCTCTGGAACTTTTTCATCTGATAAATCTGAAACATCTTCTCTTTTCTCCTTACCCAAATCCAGGTGACTACTCTTCTACTTTCTTCCTCTATGACTTTGACTCTACTAGGTATCTTCTATAAATGAAATCATACAATATTTGTCTTTCTGTGACTGGTTTATTTCATTTAGCATAATGTCTTCAAGATTCATCCGTGTTGTAGTTTATGACAGGATTTTCTTTAAGGCTGAATAATATCTTATTATACATATGTACATCGTTTTCTGTATCCAGTGATCCACTGGTGGACGTTTGGCTTACTTCTACCTCTTGGTTATTATGGATAGTGCTGCTCTGAACATGGGTATGCAAATATCTCTTCAAGACCAAGCCTTCACTCCTTTTAGATATATATCCAGAAGTGGGATTGCTGGGTATATGGTAATTCTATTTTTAATTTTTTGAGGAACCTCTGTACTATTTTCCGTAGTGGTTACACTATTTTACCATTTCACTAACAGTACACAAGGGTTCCAATTTTTCTATGTCATTACGAACACTTGGTATTTCAGTTTTGTTGATATTAGCTATCCTAATGGGTGTGAGGTGAAATCTCATGGTTTTGATTTGTATTTCCCTGGAGAGTAGTGATGTTGAGTACCTTTTCATATGCTTGTTGGCATTTGTACATCATCTTTGGAGAAATGTCTATTCAGGTGTTTGCGTATGTTTTAATTGAGTGATTTTTTTTTTTGTTAAGAAGGTGTTTATATATTTGATTATTCCTTATCAGTTATATAATTTGCAAATATTTTAGACTTTTCACTCGATTGTAGCCTTTGATGCACAAAAGTTTTAAGTTTGATATAGTTCCAATTATCTATTTTTGCTCTTGTTGTCTACTTTTGGTGTCATATCCAAGAAGTCATTGCCAAGTCCAAAATCATGAAGTTTTGTGCCTAAGTTAATCTAGGAGTTTAATAGTTTTAGATCTTTATTCATTTTTTGTTAATTTCTGTATGTGGTATAAGGGCCCACCTTTGTTCTTTTGCATGTGACTCGCTAGTTCTCCCAGCATCAGTGTGTTCTTTCCCACTGAGTAGTCCTGGCATTCTTGTCAAAGATCATTTGACCATATACATGAGGGTTTATTTCTGGACTCTGTTCTATTCCATTCCATATGCCAAAAAAGGCAGTCTTTTTGTCTGCCTTTATGCTAGTAGTACACTGTTTTGGTTAGCATAACTTTGTAATATGTTTTGAAACAAATCGTGAGTCCTTCAACTTTGTTTTTCTTTTTCAAAATTATTTTGTGTATTTGGGGTCCCTTGAGATTCTATATGAATTTCAGTATGGATTTTTCTATTTTTGCAAAAAAAATACCATGGAATTTTGATAGAAGTTGTGCTGAATCTGTAGATCACTTTGGATAGTGTGGACTTCTTTAATAATACTAAGTCTTCCAATCCATGAACATAAGGTTGCTTTCCACTTACTTTTGTCTTCTTTAATTTTTTTCAGCAATGTTTTGTGTGTAATACCTGTTTCAGTGTCCTTCCTTATCACTTTTGTCATTTTTGGGTTCATTTTTAGAACTGATTTTTCTCCCTCAGATGGATTGTATTTTCCTATTTCTTTGCATGCTTGCTAATTTTTGTTTGGATATCAGACATTGTGAATTTTGTTGTTTGGAGCTGCCTTTCTTTGTATTATTTGTAATATTTTGAGGTTTCTTCTGAGATACAGTTAAGAAATGGTTAATTTTCCAAGGCTTGCTTTTTAAGCTTTGTTAGGTGAGACCTGAGCATTCTTTAGTACAAGCTAATTTGTTCCCACTACAGGCACTGTGCCCTTCAGAGTATTGTAGCTGTTGCCCATTGTTACAGGATTTCTTTGCTCTGTGAACTCTTATCATCCCTGGGTGAACTTTGGTAATTGTTTTCCTTGCTCCTTTCTGGGGCTTCTGTTCCTGGTTTCAGATAGTTTCCCTGCATACATGTGCTGATTAGTATTCAGCAGGAGACTCAGTGGGAATGTTCTACAGAACTCCAGAGCTTTCTTTGTGCTACTTTCCCCTTTCTGGTACTTTGCCCTGGGAACTGTAGCTGCCTTGGTGTGCCTGAACCCCCTTATCAGTCTTCTTAATTTGGAGAGTCTGTCTGGATCTGATTTTCCCATCTTAGTATTGTATCCTGGAAACTCTTCACTTGGGAAGTCGTAGAACTTACTTTTGTTGCCTCTTTCAGAGATTGTGCTGCCTGTTGCCCAACCTGAAAACTTTTCACTATCATGTCCATATTTTTAGTATTTAAGATGGGAAGATTAATCTGGTCCTTGACACTCCATCATGGTTAGAAGTGGAAGTCCCTGTATATTAAGTTTTAAAGTCATAATTTTAAGAGAGTACATAAAGTACCATTTTTTGTTGTTTTAATTAAGTCCCATGATTTCAGAATGTATTAGCTTTGCATATCCAGAACCAAAGTATACCATATGTTTTGACTGGATGAATGTGTCTATGTTCATCCTCCTCAGCATTCCTATTTCATTTAAAACAAATGTGGGGGGGCACCTGGGTGGCTCAATCGTTGAGTCTGCCTTGAGCTCAGGTCATGATCCCAGGGTTCTGGGATCAAGCCTCAGATAGGTCTCCTTGCTCAGCGGGGAGCCTGCTTCTCCCTCTCCCATTCCTCCTGCTTGTATTCCCTCTCTCGCTGTCTCTCTCTCTGTCAAATAAATAAATAAAATCTTTAAAAAAAAAAGTGTAGGCATGTATGATGAGTTAAAAGGTGAACAACTAATTGCATTTTCTTCTTTTATAAACCCAGTTCTCATGGCAAAAATTGTGTGAGTGTGAAAAACATGACTAGATTATTACTAGGGGACATTAATGAGAAGTGTTTATTTCTCTAAAGGTGTAATCATTCAATTTTACCATCATTGGAAAATATTTGCAACACCGACAGAAATGCTGCAGTGATCCAGAGTTATCTATTATATTTTGAGCAGTCAATTTAACTTAACCTTTGAAGTAGTAGGTATTAAACACTGTTAAAAATCTCTGTGGAGGAAATGGACCTTAAGATATTAGAAGAGTGTATCTAAAAATCTGTCTCCTCATTGATCACAGGCAACCGAAATGACCTTTTTCTTTTGATGGACGTGGATTTGTAAATTTGTAAAATCAAAATATAGGGATAGTTTTCTTGTGCTTATCCTATTCTTAGCCATCACTGCAACAGCACTAAATAAGAAAATAAGCTTAATTATAAGAGGAAGCTGTTTGTATATTAAGTTGATAGTTTGTATATAGAAAAATAACATGAAAAAGGAGGTTTTTAAAACTGGATTAAAGCTTATTATAGCTATTTTCTTTTTTATTTTGACATAATTTCAGACTTTAAGGAAAAGTTATATAAGAACAGTAGGGGGGACCCTGGGTGGCTCAGTTGGTTAAGTATCTGACTCTTGATTTAGGCTCAGGTCATGATATTGGAGTCCTGGGATTGAGCCCTGCATCAGGCTCCAAGCTCAGCTGGGAGTCTGCTTGGGATTCTTTTTATCCCTCTCCCTCTGCCCCTCCCCCTGCTCATGCTTTCTCTCTCTCTCTAAAATAAATTGAATCTTAAAAAAAAAAAGTAGTATAAAGAATTTCTGTGTACTCTTCAACCAAGAGTAACTATATATTAACATTTTCCTACATTTGTCTTATCCTTACTTTTATCCCTATGTACAGGTACATATACATATGTACTATTTTTTTTCCTGACTCATTTGAGTCATGATATTCATTTACCTCTGTATACCTCAGTTTTATTTCCTAAAAACAAGATGACTCACCAACATAAACAAAATACAAGTGATCAAAAGTCAGGAAATGAACATGGATACAATACTATTATTTAATCTGCTGATTTTACTCACATGACACCAATTGTCGCAATACTATCCAGATTAACAAAAGAAAATCCAGGATCACATGCTGCGTTTAGTCGTCCTGTCTCTTTAAGTTTCCTTTAAACTGGAATATTTCTTTTTTTAAAAGATTTTATTTATTTATTTGTTTGAGAGAGACAGAGAGACAGCATGAGAGGGGAGAAGGTCAGAGGGAGAAGCAGACTCCCCGTGGAGCTGGGAGCCTGATGCAGGACTCCATCCCAGGACTCCGGGATCATGACCTGAGCCGAAGGTAGTCGCTTAACCAACTGAGCCACCCAGGCGCCCTAAACCGGAATATTTCTTAAGCCTATGTTTGTATTTTATGATAATGGCTTTTTTTTAAGTGTTGAGATGTTATTTTGTTGAATGTCCTTCTGTTTTATGTTGGTTGATTTTTCTCCCATGATTGGATTCAGGATATATACTTTGAGCAGGAATACTACAGATATAATGTTGTGTTTTCACAGTATTATATCAAGAAGCAAATACTGTAATTTCTCATATTCCAGAAGGTGATGACTTTGATCATTTAGTTAATTCGATACCTGCCAGGTTTCTCCAAAGTAAAGTCAGTCTTTGTAGCTAATAATTATCTGTGGAGAGATTTTGATTATGTAAATATCCTATTACTTGTAAACTTTCCCATTAGCTTTAATATTTATTGCTGTTTCTTGCATGAATCAGTTATTAAGTTGGTTGCTTAAAAGTTCTCATCACAGGGGTACCTGGGTGGTTTAGTTAGCTAAGCGTTGACTCAGCTCTGGGTCTCAAGGTTATGAGTTCAAGCCCCATGTTGAGCTCCACGCTGGGCTCCATACTGGACGTGAAGCCTACTTAAAAAGCTCTCATCACAACCATGACTGGCTCAGTCAGTACAGCATGCAACTCTTGATCTAGGGGTTGTGAGTTCCAAGTGCCACATTGGGTGTAGATTCTATCAAAAAGAAGTTCTCATTACAAGGACAAAAAAATTGCAATTGACGTAATAGATGTTAACCAAATTTATTGTGGTGATCATTTCACAATGTATACATATGTCAAATCATGTTATACAACCTAAACTTATGCAGTGTTCTGTATCAATTACATCTCAGTAAAACCGAGAAAAAAGATTATTGCCAAATGCTGACTTTTTTTTCCTAATTCTCTAATTTCTTCCGTGTTAGCTGGCTTCCTGCTATAATGAAAAGCTTCCCTCTCATTCATTCATTTATTTATTCATATCAGTATAGACTCATTGATTCTTACTTTAACTTTTGACAATGTCCCCATTATTATTTGACCACTTTCTTAATATCTAACCCCATGAGATGTTCCAGAATCATTTTGTACTGTCTCTGTGTCAACTAGAATCAGACATTTGTCTAAGGAGCCTTGGTTTCTTTTACTGTAGAATGGCACTTAGAGATTCGGTTACTACATGGGCCTATTGCTACTAAGGAATCATTGCTTCTAGGCCCTCTCAGTGGACATAGCTAAATGTATATATATGAGTATGTATGTGTATGGATCTGTGTAATACACCTTTACTTTCAGAAAGGATTATTGAGTTAAGCAGTGCCATGGCTGCTAAGAATAAAAAAGTGAATATATTCTTAAGCTGCATGACCAAGTGATCATGTCCCCATTAATAGAAGTTATGTCTATTGTGTTTTGTATTCTTTACATAAATGGATTATTTTATTGGCCAACTAGATTTCAGGAATTATTTAGATCTTGTGAGGAAGAGGACTTGGATGGTGAGAGGAATGGAAATCCTGTTCTATAAAGAACAGTTGAAGGAGCTACGAGCATTTAGTTTGGGAGAAGAAAGATTAACAATAGCATATATTTATTATATTATTTTATTTGAAGGCTGAATATGTGGTAAATATATTTTGTACTCATTTAGAGTATATAACTAATAAATACAGGTGAATGGAACTTAAGAGAGACCTAATTTCTCTCTGCATAAGGAGAACTTTGAGGCAAATTTGCTCTTTTAATGGAGTGAGCTACCTTGAAAACTTTAAACTCAATTATTACCTCTGTAAAATCAGAGGGAAAGTTTGCCCATTTTTATATAATTAATTCGTGCCATGAGAAGTTGGAATTACTTGAAAGACAGCTTATTATGCTATATTTAGTGACTTAGTTAATTGTATGTCTCACAAGATGCATCATGAGGAAAGGATTCTGTTCTAAATAAGTGTAAGACATAGCATGTACATAGTCCTCTCTTGGATATTAATAATGCACAGGAGATGGCTCTGAGACATCCTTAAGTAAGGAAACTTTTATCTGACTTTTTCTAAACTAGTAGATTTAGGGGACAGGTTAGGCTGCAAATGGAATCTACATACATGGTATTTAAACCAAGACACCTGAAGTGATCGTCAAGGGACTAAATAAAGCCAGAGAAGATGTCCAAGCTCTGAGCTCAGGGAGAAGAAGAGAGCCAGCAAAGAAACTGAGGAGTAGCCAGAAAGTTAAAACCCAAGAGAGGTTTTCTAGAAGAAGCTAAGTGAATAAAGTGTTCCAAGAGGAGGGAACATAATTGGCTGTAGATTGAGTACAGTGAACAACTGAGACCTGACCGTTGGATTTAGCAACTAGAAGTCATTGGTATCCTTGAAGGGAGCTTTCAGTAGAGTGTGGGGAGTAAAGGCATGGTTGGATTGAAGAGAAAAGGTGGAGAAATTGGAAGAGATGGCAAAGCTTTGCTGTGACAGAGAGAAGAGAAATGGAAATAGTTGCAGTTGTTGAGCACCTACACTGGTCTTTTATTGTTGGAAAGATAAAGTGAAAAAAGAATAAATTATATGTAGTTGAGCTCATGATTCCAGTTTAAGTAGTAGTTGTAGCATGTTTATGAAGTACTTTTTTCTGTGCTATGGATTTGAATGGGCTGGAAATTGAACTATTAGTTTCTTGATTTATAGAAAATTCCCTCAGATTAGAAGAATGTTATAAGTTTAGGGGCACCTGGATGGCTCAGTCAGTTAAGCATCTGCCTTCAGCTCAGGTCACAATCCCAGGGTCCTAGGATCAAGCCCCACATCGGGCTCCCTCCTCAGTGGGGAGTCTGCCTCTCACTCTTCCTCTCCCCTGCCCTCTCTCCCCAACTCATGTTCTCTCTCTCTCAAATAAATAAAATCTTAAAAAAAAAAAAAAAAAAAGAATGTTGAAAGAATGTCGTAAGTTTAGTGGCTGTTAAATTGTGTTGTAGTCCTGAGTTTCCAGGCAGTTTAGGCCACTTGGCTTCGTAGTAGTAATATGGAACAGAGCCCCCCAGTTTCATTTTTATTAATTTCGAGTTGACGTGGATGTATTAATATTGGTGTTGCATAAAATAATGAAATTTGTTGACCAGCAATATGTTCATCATTTTAAAAATGACTTGGTTTCCGACAATGGTTTCCTCATCCCCTAAGAAGTATTCTGGTACATAAAAGCTATAAATCCTAGTTTTAAACTGGCCACTATAACTATAGAAAAAGAAAACCCAGGGAATGCAATTTGATTCTCATTTCTACTTTACCATTAATACTCCATCTACCTTTTGAGAACTAAGCCGAGTCACTAAGTCCAGTTACAGTTGATTCTTGTTATTCACAGTGGTTGTGTTCTATAAGGTGGCAGCAAACATTGAATTACTGAACACTGAAGCATAGCTCCTAGGGGAAATACAGGGTTAAGTTCTTGTGAGCCACTGGTCACAACATTTTCATTAACTGATCAATACATAACCTTGTTCCTTGTGTTTTACTGTTTAAAGACATTTATTATTTTTTGTTGGTTTATTAACATTGAATTCATGGCCAACAGCACTATAACTCATGTAAATGAAACTTATCTAACACGCATTTTCCTCATAATGTATATCAAAGCCTTCTTTTTAGAAAAATTCTTACTTAAATTCAATTTAGTTAACATAGAGTGTATTATTAGTTTCTGGGGTAGAATTTATTGCTTTATCAATTACATATAACACCCAGTGCTCATTCCATCAAGTGCCCTCCTTAATGCCCATTGCCCAGTCACCCCATCCCCCCAGCCACTTCTCCTCCAGCAGCCCTCAGTTTCCTAAAGTTCAGCATCTCTCATGGTTTGCCTCCCTCTCAGTTTTCATCTTATTTTATTTTTCCTTCCCTTCCCCTATAGTCATCTGTTTTGTTTCACATATGAGTGAACTCATATGGTATTTGTCTTTCTCCGACTTATTTCACATGGCGCATAATACCTTCTAGTCCCATCCACTTTGTTGCAAATGTAAGATTTCATTCTTTTTGATGGCTTTTTGAGTAATATTCCATTGTATGTATGTATACACACACCCACCCACCCAACCACATCTTTATCCATCATCTGTTGATGGACATCTGGGCTCTTTCCATATTTTGGCTATCGTGGACATTGCTGCTATAAACTTTCAGGGTGCATGCGCTTCTTTGATCACGATGTTTATACCTTTGGATAAATACCTACTGGTGCAGTTGATGGGTTGTAGGGTAGTTCCATTTTTAATTTTTTGAGGAACCTCCATACTGTTTTCCAGAGTGGCTGCACCGGTTTGCATTCCCACCAACAGTATAAGAGGGTTCCCCTTTCTCCATTTTCTTGGCAACATCTGTTGCTCCCTGAGTTGTTAATTTTAGTCATTTTGACCGGTGTGAGGTGGTATCTCATTGTGGTTTTGATTGGTATTTCTCTGATGCCAAGTGATAGTGAGCATTTTTTATGTGTCTTTTAGCCATTTGTATGCCTTCTTTGGAGAAATGACTGTCCATGTCTTCTGGCCATTTCTTGATTGGATTTTTTGCTTTTTGGGTGTCGAATTTGATAAATTCTTCATAGGTTTTGGATACTAGGCTTTTATCTAATAGTCATTTGCAGTTATCTTCTATTCTGTAGTTTGCCTTTTAGGTTTGTCGACTCTTTGTTTGCTGTACAAAAGCATTTTATCCTGATGAGTCCCAATAGTTCATTTTTGCTTTTGTTTCCCTTGCCTTTGGAGATGTGTCTAGCAAGAAGTTGCTGTGGCCGAGGTTAAAGAGATTGCTGCCTGTGTCCTCCTGTCAAAGACTTCTTGCATTAGGAACACTAGACGGCATTTCCACACTACCCTTAGGGGCCATTTAAACAAACAAACAAAAATCAATAAAAAGCAAAAATTGAAAAATTGTCACAAAACAGACCATAAAAAGGAAACTTATCGATAATATGAAAGCTATCTTAAGAAGACAGAGTATCATCTTGTTCGACCTCAGCTGGAAACCTGCACATCAGGCATCTCAAGATTTTTGCTACTCTGTGCATGTCTGGAAATGATTAGGAAAGTACTTTGAGTATTGATTTTGAGCTTACAAATTAAAAATTAGATAATAGACAAATTTGCATATAGTAGAATCTGTGAATAATGAAGACTGTATTAGGTAAGAGCTGGTTGTCCAAAATGTTATATGGATGTTTTCGAAGATACTTACATAATCAAATCATATTAATGAATATTAGGATTCCAGTTTACTGAAACTATAACTATTTGGAAATTGAAATCTAAAACTTGTAATTTTACCAAAGGTCTACAGATATGTGTATTAAGAGTGTAATTCTGGTGCCAATTCCAGTGTGTATGTTTTCCCCACACCACCAAGCAATTCTCCAGCGTCAGCTGGGTGTCCTATAATTCAACTCAATTCTGACACTATCACCTGGAGGTAACATCACATCCTACCAGTTAAGGGCTCGGTTCCACAAGACTGCTACCCAGCCCCCATGGCAGTGACAAGTCCAGGTTGTCGCCAGTGCTTCTGACTTACCTATAGATTGGAGGTTCCCACGACCCCCTCCTGGAGTTCAGTTAATTTGCTAGAGCAGCTCACGGTAGGTACTCAGAGAAACATTTTACTTACTAGATTACTGGTTTATTACAAAAAGATGTAACTTAAGAACAGGTAGACAAGAGATGCACAGGACATGATATGAGGAAAAGGCATAGAGTTTCCATGCTGTCTGAGCACACCATTCTCCCCAAATCTCCACATGTTCACCAACCTGGAAGCTCTCCGAATCATGTACTTTTGGGTTTTTATGGAAGCTTGATTACATAGGCATGATTCATTAAATCATTGACCATTGGCAGTTGAACTCAATCTCCAGCCGCTCTCTGCTCACAGGAGGTTGGGGGAAAGTAGGGGGTACTAGAACTGAACGTTCCAACTCTTTAATCACATGGTTTACTCCAGTGGCAACCGGTACCCTTGTTTAGGTGCTTTCCAAAAGTTGCCTCATAATAACAAAAGACACCTTTACCGCTCTCTCTGTAGGAAATTCAAAGGGTTTTAAGATAAGCTCTGGGCTGGTAATAGGAAGGAAGACCGAATAAAGATGCCTCTTCAGCAATAGGGGTTTGAATTCCATGAGTCCACTCGTATGCAGATTTTTTCATAAATATGGTACTACAAATGTAATTTTTCTTCCTTATGATTTTTTCTTAATAACATTTTCTTTTCTCTAGTTTCCTTTACTGTAGGAATACAGTATATAATATGTATGACATACAAGATTTGTGTTCATTGGCTGTTTATGTTATCAGTAAGGCTTTCAGTAAACAGCAGGCTATTAGTAGTTAAGTGTTGGGGAAGTCAGAAGTTAACTTGTGATTTTCAACTTTGCAGGGGGATCTGTGCTCCAACCCTTGTGTTCAAGGGTCAACTACATTTCTTACTATGAATCAAAATATCACAAAGAGATGGCTTAACAAAATTTAGGAAAAATAACAGTCCTAGAACACCTTACGCACATTTTCCCTTTTCCAGAGACAAGTACTTTCAACTTTTTTAGTTGATAAATTTTATTTACCTGTTTTTGTAGAGATACACATTCGACTTTGTCATCTGTAGGAACATGGAGAAAGTCATGCAGTGGTATGTAGTGAGAATGTGGATCTGCTGTTTCAGTAGCTTTCAACTAGATCTCCTTTCAGTCCTACCTTTACTCCCACTTCCAGTAGAACCTGTGCCACAGCCTTTGAAACTTTTGTTGGTTTTTATGGTGTAAATTGTGTTGATACTCTCTTTGGTCCCGCGTTGTCTTCTTCTGTCTCAGATCTGCTAGGTTAGTTACTAGTCATATATCTTATTGCAAGCTTCATTTTTATTTTTTTTTCCTCTATTTTTCCTGTGCTTATATGTGTATGACTTCGCTGTAGTTTCAGTTATATATTGTAAAGGAGTAAAGTTAGATGATTGTGTTTAGTCTGCCTTTTTTCCCTGCTGGTTTGAAGTACTTAAATCTAAAATTACTCTTTGAGTAATTAAGTCATTTGAATACCACTGCTGATATGTTCTCATAATTTAATTTCCTGATGATTGTGGCATAGAAGAATCTGATATGACTTGTCCAGTAGGTCAGAACAGGGAGAAAGTTATTTTAGACAGAGAAAACATGGCAAGGACTAGAAGGCAAGCATGAAAATGTATGGTAGATTCAGAAGCCCACATGGCTAGATTGTAGGATATGTATGTGGATGACAGATTGGAGAGGGTAGGTGAGAGGCTGTGCATGGGAGAAGATAACGATAATGGATGCTACTGATGGTAAAAGTGATAAATCTATGATCAGGTAGTTTAAAAAAAAAGGGTCTTTTTTCTACTGTACTGATTAAACTATTTTCTTAGGTAATGGGAAATCATTAGATAATTTTAAGGAGGAGATAGACATGATGAGGTCAGGAGTTTAGAAAGTAGTAAGAGACTGTAAGAGTAGTCCTGGTAATAGATGATGTGGACTTGCACCAGGTCTGATAGTGGGTCAGGGAGGGATTATATGAGAGGTGTTTTGGCAGTATGACAAATAGACTATATTAATTTATTCCTTCATATTTACCAAATGGCTTCTATGTGCCAGATATTGAATGGGTGGTGGTAGGAAAGGGAAAGAGACAAGAAAGATTCTAGAGTTCCATGCTTGAATAGCAGATTGGGTAGATAGTAAAAGAGGATACAATTTGAGGAGGGAAAGTGTATTTTAGTTTTTTTTTTTTTTCTTGGAGGTACTTGAAACAGGGTCACAGAAGAGCATAATTTATGGTCCTGTATTTTCTGTTTAGTATCTTGAATTTATAAGAAGTGAAACTGGGTATCTTCACTTTACTTCCTCTGTTGGAATAACAGAAGTAAAAGTGCAGCTGTTGTTAGTTTTGGTAAAAAAAAAAAAGAAAAATCAACTTGAGTGATTTTAAAGATTCAGTTGGCTTTATTCAATAAATTGTGAATTGGGTGGCATCCCATCTAGCAAATTACCTCACTAGTGCTGAACAGGAAGTTCCAGATTCACTGGTTTAAGATTATATTCCTAGGAGGAGTTGAATTTGGAATTAGGTTAGGTAGTAAGTCTTGGTTTGCTGACATGGGGCTTAGCACAAGTGACTCCATTTTGGGCTTGTTGTCTTTTGTTGTTGTTGTTAACACTTTACAACTCTATCTTAGAACATTTAAGTTTTACTTTTCAGTTGAGTCAGTAATTTAAAAGAGTAGTATTTAAAATATAAGTGTTAAAAAAAAGTAAATGTAGGGATTATGTGTAAAAATGAAGTAGGATCACAGAATGTTTCTTCACTAAAACGAAAGAAAGAAGGAAAGAGTAGGTGGGGAGAGGAGAGGGCAAAAATTAGAATAGAAGAGGACAAAAAAGGGGTATGTGCAACTTTATGCCAAATACTTCAAAAACTGGAAGCCAAGGAAGGAATGAGAAGATACTCAGTGTATATGACAAGCTTTGTAATTCCAATCCCATATTCCAGAAGCCAGACTAAGGAAAGACAAGGCCTACAAAACAGTGAGCATGCTCACCAATACTCTCCAGAGAGGCAGATCTAAGAGGTGAGTGGGGAGCGAAAAGTCAAGGAAAAATCTTGAGAAGATCCTACATACTAATCCTGAGCCTCACAGAGTCAGAGAACATTGCCATTTTGAATTATGCTTTGGTTAAGGGCAAGAGCCAAAGCTGATGAAGGTACAATACAGGACACTTAATGAAATTTTAGCGGTGGCCATACTCAGTCTAAACTTACGTCTCCCTTTTCCTATTTCCTGTATCTCTGGGTTAAAGAAAAATAGATTTTAAAGCAGTATCCAGTTCTCCAACTGAAGATTGTGTGTATGTGTATGCACAGAATGTATGTATGTGATCACAGAAATAAAAATGGTCCCAGCTGGGGCGCCTGGGTGGCTCAGTGGGTTAAAGCCCCTGCCTTCAACTCAGGTCATGATCTCAGGTTCCTGGGATCGAGGCCCTGCGTTGGGCTCTCTGCTCAGCGGGGAGCCTGCTTCCCCCTCTCTCTGCCTGCCTCTGCCTGCTTGTGATCTCTCTCTCTCTGTCAAATAAATAAATAAAATCTTAAAAAAAAAAAAAAAAAGGTGGGAAGGGTGCTGAGGTTGTCAAGCAGAACCTGTTGGATGTCAGAATAAGCGGGAGCTCAGTGTTGGCTTCCCCATGTTAAACACCATCAAGATTAAAAAAAAAAAAAAAGGCATGGCAGCTCTACAGATATGCCACAGGAAAGAAATAAAGGAAAGAAATGACTATGAAAAGACTGTCCTGCATCACTGCCTCAGAATAAAATGTATCCCTGAAATAGAGATGACAACAAATGAAAGAGAAAAAACTACTCAGAAATATAATACAGACAAAAATTTCTGAAATGAAACATACATTTGCAAGTTGAAAGGCGCTAAATAGCAGGGAAAATTTTTTTGAAATGATTAAAATTGACTGTACCCCAGTTGTTAGTAACCTCAAAAATGAGAGAATTATTTTGGCATCCTTGCCAAAAAGAGAACATGACCTACAGAAGGGGGACAGAAATTTAGCTGGCTGCAGACTCCTCAATTATGGTTAATTCCACGAGGCAATAGAACAATGTTTACAAAGTTTTGTTGGGAAAAAAAGGGTGAACCAAAAGTATGCCCCATAGTATCCTTTAGATTTGGTTGGCTGCTAATCACCGTAGCTGCTATCAGTCAGCCATATGATTTATATTGAAGTGATCTTTGAAAGGTGCATATCTTTTTTTTTTTTTAAGATTTTATTTATTTATTTGACAGAGAGAGAGCACGCACAAGTAGGGGGTACAGCAGGGAGAGGGAGAAGTGGGCTCCCTGCTGGGATCATGACCCAAGCCGAAGGCAAACACTTAACCAACTGAGCCACCCAGGTGCCCCTGAAAGACACACATTTTAATTCAGTATACATTTGTTCAGTTTTGACAAATACGTACACCCCTGTAACCCACCTCCGATTTTAAATATTGACTGTGTTTATGGCTCCTAAACTCATCTCGCCATCCCTCATCTTAATCTCCGGCTTCAGACTCCTCTTGCTACCTATTTGACTTTTTAATTTTAATATCTAGTCACTTTAACAGGTCTAAAATTTGTGTATGTACTCTCATAAACATTTTTTTTTTTTAAATGTGCGCCCATCTCGGAAAATGGTTCAAGCCAAAAACCTAGATTATTCTTTCTAATCCCTTTCCCCAACCTGCTTATCCTATCCATTTTCAGATCTTGTTGATTTTACCCGTAAGTAAAAGAGAACTGCCCACTTCGTGCCATCTCTACCGATTGTGCCTTAGCCCAGTATATTGTTATCTTCTGCATGGGACTAAGACTTTCTTAACTAGCCTCACTGCTTCCAGTCTTAGCTCTTCAGTCCATTCTATTCTCTATATAGCTGTCAGAGTGGTCTTTGCAAAATAGAACATCACTGCTTTCTAGAATCACTTCAGTGACTTCCTGTTTTTGTAATAAAATTATTTGCTATGGTACTTGTGACCCCATAGCCCTTATCCCTCTTTCATACTTCATCTTGAAGGACTGTCACTTATGTTCATTATACTTGCTTCACATTGGCTTCCTTTCTGTTCCTTAAAAGTACCAAAGTCATTCCCACCTCAAGGTCTTTGTGTTTGCTCCTCCCTCTGCTCAGGATGCCCTCCCTCAATTCTTCGTGTAGATGGCTGTTCTCATCCTTCAGATCTCAATTTACATGTCATCTCACAGGGACTTCTTTGAGCGTTCTTTTCAAAAATTCCCCACGCCATCCCAGTCATCTCTCCCTATGTCCTTCATGGCACTTCTTCAGCACAAAATGATCTTGTTTGTTGTTCATTTTCTATCTTTTCTCTTTACAATGTAAGTTTCATCATGGCAGGGACCTTGTTTCTTGTTCACTGTTGTGTCCTCAGTGCCTAGAACAGTGCAGTATTAGTAAGTGTTGGTAAATAAGTATTTTGTTTTGTTTTTGGAAAATAAACATTTTTATTGAATGATCATACAGTGGATTAAATATCTCTGAAGTAATGACTTTCAAATTTTATTCATAGCATTTTTGTTGAGGTTTAGTTAACATTTTTTAATCTCTAAGTAAAATCATTTTTAAGATCTATTAAATCTTTAAGCCATTTGAATATTATTTAGTGCATTATTATTTTGATAAAGAGTACCTAGATCACTTATTTAGTTAATGTTTCTGCTAGAGGCCAGTAATAACATATCCTGGTTGGATTGGAGCCTCGTTGGTTGATGGTAAAAATTTCTTGGGAGTAGGGCGCCTGGATGGCTCAGTTGTTAAGTGTCTGTCTTCGGCTCAGGTCATGATCCCAGGGTCCTGGGATCGAGGCCCACATCGGGCTCCCTGTTCAGTGGGAAGCCTGCTTCTCCCACTCCTCCTGCTTGTATTCCCTCTCTGGCTGTGTTTCTGTCGAATAAATAAATAAAATCTTAAAAAAAAAAAAATTTATTGGGAGTAAATGAAGAATTTAAACCTAATTTAAATGGATTATAAGTATTTGATTTTTCCAAGTGGCACAACAGTTAAATAAAAGTATTAGGTATTTAAAAAAAAAACACAAAAGAATGTTTAAGAAATAGTAGAGATGTTGTGGGTATATGCTAAGGTTAAGAAACCCTGAAGTTTACAAAGTTGTATTAAAGGACATACAGGGTGGGTTAGTTGTACCCATCAGGAAGTTCACGGAGGTCTTTGTGGGTAGTATTAAGATTAGAACTCTAAAGATTCTCTTAAATTTCACAATAATACAAAATGTTTTTGTACATGCAGCTTTAGAGAGAAGTTACTTGCCTATAATTTTCCTTCTTAGATTAGGTTTTATCCTTTAGCCCAGAATACACAGACTATGCATTGGTGCCATGCAGGAAAATAAAAATTACAAATATTCTTTTTATGAACTGGTGGTATAAGAGAAAATGCATAGCTCTTTTTATTAGAACTCATTTTGCTTTCCATTCTTCTATCCTAAGATTGAAAACAACTTTAAACATGTAGTATGTGGTGTTTATTTTTCACATTTCCATGAAATCATATCCTCATTACAGCTTAAAAACGTTCTAAGAAACTGTAACAGTTTATAGGTCACATGATTAGAAAGTTGCCTCCTTGAAACTAGCAGATTTCCTTCTGCCTATGCCGTGTTCCCTCTACCAGAGTTTCACTGTTTTTGGTATCAGCATAAAAATTTTAATTTGAACCTTGGCATTTATTATCTTTTTAAGGGCAGAAGCCCTTTGTTCCTGGTTTCTAAGGTAAAAAAAATTTGGTTATTTTAGCTGTGGAGGAAGCAACTGAGTTATATTTAATTTAGCATTTCGAAATGAAGTTAGGCTTGACAGGGCAGGTTTGACTTTAACTCTTTCTTATTGTACTTTTTAAATCTACAAAAAGTTATATATTGGTTGAGTGACATGTCAGTAAAAACCTGCCATATTTATTATACTTCACCATATTTTTATACCTCTTAGTGTTAGGAAAGAGTGTTTTTGTGTTTATGCACATGGCGGTTGTAGTACAGGAGTTGGAGCAGGTAAATTTTCAGTTCTGGTCCGTAAATTGGTTCATCTGTGAGGGTATTTTGGCTAGCAATTTTTAAATTTGGTTTGTAAACATTGTGTTTAATATGTACAAAAAAGCTATAGGAGAATTCAGAGATAACGAAGGCATTGGACTGCTCAAAAAATTTATGGTTGGGATGGGGGCACATATCAACAAGTACATAAAAACAAAACAATGTATTAAGTATAGTGGGAACACAGGATAAGCAATCTTTAGTGGAAGAGTTTAGGAGAAACTCCTAGAGAAAGTGGAATTTAGGAGGCCTGGAAATGGCCCATGTTTTGGAAAGAGGTGTTAATTTGGGCACAGAGGTAGAAAAGTGTAGAATGTGTAGTGTGGTTGAAACAGGATTTATGAGAAGATGGTAGCAGTAATATTGGTAAGTAGGTTAGGGTGAGATTTTAGAAGGTCCGAACATAATTCTATAGGGTAGTTGGTCTAAATCGTTTTCTAAAGGAGTAGGGAGTGATCTAAGGTTGTTGAACAGAATAATACTGCGATCAGGGCCTAAGGAGATTTACATAAACTACCTTTTAAAAATAACCTCTGTTCGATTTTGTCTAAACATAGTTTTTGCTATGTCAAGTTCTGTATATGTAATATTGATTTAACTAATAGTAGTGTTTTTTGGGTCAGTTAGTAAAGGAATTCAGAGAAACTCCTGTACATTATTGGAATTGTTAGTTGTGTGGCCTTTATTGATTTGTGGAATGTTTGGCTAGATGGCAAACATTCTCTTAGATGAGAAACTAAGGCCCAGGGAACTCAGAAACTTACTCAAAAGCACATAGCATTTAGCGTCAGAACTTGGATCTAGAACCCAGTTCTCCTGATGCTTAGTCATAGCTTTTTGTCTGCTCTACTTCCTCTACTGCATATTATAATGTACTGGCGGGTTAGAGTCACAAAGAAGGAAAGGGGCCCCTTTTTTTCCTTTAGGGTGTTTATATGTAATCAAATAACGTGTGGCTCTACTGCTTTTCATATTTATTTATTTATTTACTTAGAATTTTATTTATTTATTTGACAGAGTGCACAAGCAGGGGGAGCAACAGACAGAGAGGGAGAAGCAGGCTTCCCGCTGAGCAGAGAGTATCCTGGGATCATGACCTGAACTACCCAGGCGCCCCTCTTTTTTATTTAAATACCAGATTTCTTAGTACAGATCAGTGCTGGAAGAGCCATCAGGCGTCAACACTTTTTGTCTAAGTGAACACTTGTAGGAAGCTTCATCTTAGAGTAAGTAGGATTCGAACTGTATTAAGAGGATGGATGAGTGGAGAAAAGGAATGAGGGTAACGGCAAAAGCAAGATGTCAGGGGCGGGCATAAGCTGTTTCCGAGCATAGTGAGAGTCGTTATTAAAGCAGAGAAATTTGTTTCAGAATAATGAGAGAAATGCATCGTAACACGTAATATTTGATAGACTGCCTTTTTTTTCTAACATAGGGAATGGTTAAAAACCTCGCCGTTTCTTTGGCTACAAAGAATACCCCTGGGCATTACTATATTCGATAGTGAGATTTCATAAAGGCAGACTTAACATACAATTTCCTTGTAGTCCTCCTTTTCCTCCACCCAGGCTTTGACATCATAAATGCATTTTGTGTGGTCCTTAACATGGTAAAGAGTAATTTCAGATATTTTGACAAGGTGTAACGATTAAAGCAGTGTTAAGGAGAGAATTAGCTCAGAGTAACTGTCTATACCAAGATTTAAATGTTATGCCTACAGTTAGCACTGCGGCTTTATAATGGGATTATTTCTATATCTTAATACCCATCCTTCTATCAGATCAGTTGGTCAGAAAAGATTAAGATTCTCAATTCAAGGTACCCAGTAAGCTTTCTATGCTCCTTTTTTTTTTTCCTGTAAATTAACTTTAATGTCATAATTTAGCATTAAAACTGTTGGCTTGAACTGTCATGATAATAGAAACTATAAACCTGTATTCCTGGACTGCCAGAATCAAAGAAGTTGGAAAGGCTTTGGAAATAATCTTAATTATTCATGAAATCATTTGTTGACTTATTCTTGTTATTTATATTCATGTGAAATTCGGGTGTCTTTGTGTACTTTGTCAGATGTCTGATTCAGAACTCTATCTCGGCATGCTGTAAAACCTGTTTTAAAAATAGGAACGAGCCACTTGTGTCACTGAAATGTTGTTGACACAATGGAAAAACTATTAAGTGAGTTTGCAGAGCAAACTTTGCCATTACTGAAGAAAGACTGGTGTTTTTTCTTTTTAATAGATAGAATTTTACTTCTGTAGATCCAAATAAACATAAATAAAATGTTTATAACATTCCATATACCTTGTGTCCTATTATAATTTTCAAAATTTATTTCTAAGTGTAGCTTGGTATAAACCAAAGTATATTAAAAATTATCTTAAAAGATAATAAAAAATCATTTTATTTGAAGGAGGCGATGTTTTCCTCTTTCATTGAAGCTTTTTAAAAAAAATTATTAGTACTTATAAGTAACCATTAACTATTCCCCAAATAGGTTAAATATCTCATACATTCAGTAGATGGAGTGAATAAAAATCCTTTCATATTTTGTATATGAAATGCATATTATTTACACTCTTAGGGGATTAGGAGAGCGGATCTTTATCTTGGTAGATAATCTGAAATTTTTGTCGGTAAAGGTTGGGTGAAGTGAAAGGAGGGTAAAGTGAAAAGTCGATTTTCTCATAGTTTTTGTACCTTTTTTGTAGTGCATTTGGCAAGGGTGGGGGGCAGGAGAGGGGAGAAGGAGAGTTCTAACCAGTTTGGAAAACATGTGTCTTGACAAGCATGTGTCTCAACAAATACAATGAAGGTGTAATGTTGTCACGAATAGTCCTATAGCAGAATCAATGAAAAAAACTTCTGGGATAAAATGTGTTAAAGCCGATGAATTGCCCCCAGAGGTCTCCAGCACAAAAAAACCAAAATGGAAGCTTTTAAGTCGGTAAGGGAAAGCTTCCCCAAAAACCCTGGCAGGAGAAATGAAAGTAGCCACACTTGACTGAGAAACTTCAGTGGAGGTGAACTTTGAAATCTCTAAATATGCCATGTGCATATAGTTGGGAATTGACATTGCGATTTTATGATAGTCTGGTAGCTATTTTTATTTTACATGTCAACAAAAAATGATTGCATGTATTCCTTTCCTAAACCGTTTGCAATGTTTTAAAAAGGGAATATGAATACTTCCCAGTTCCTGGCTTGCAGAATTTTTAATATAAAAATTAGTAAAAATAATTATAATTGAACAGCTGCTATATATCCTGGACTATGGTAGGCATGTTAGGTATAGTATCTCATCAGTCACAGAAACCCTCCAGGGGACGAATAGGTAGTTATTCCTATTGTACAAGTGAAAGAAACTGACGTTAGAGAGATTAAATTACTTCTTCAGTATTACATACTGGATAGTATTTGAATCCACGTCTTTGACTCTATGCTTCGTCTGTGACAAATGCCAGGGCATTTGTCAGGAATTTCAAAACCTAGTTTGCTTGAATTTCATCAAAGACAGAATTATTATCTTAGGAAAAGTAATAAAACAATCTGGTTTATAACACTGTCAAAAATACAGACATCAAATAAATTCTGACTTAAATTTTATTGGGAGATTGATCATCTGAACATTTGACCTTCCTGATAGTAATTTTCTTTATACTTGAATCCTAATATACTTCTGAGAATGATACAAACCTCTGGGATTCTGTGGACTCTGGGCAAACTCTGGAGCGGTAGCATCTATCTGTACAGTCGCAGATCTGCGCGTGCTGGGATCCGCTCACTACCGTGTGTTACTCCCAGGATTTTCTCTGAAATCCTCTGTGGCCTTGGATGATCCTGGTTTGTAATGAGTTCTGGGGCAAGTGTCTGTGTTTGAACCTATTCGGGCTCATCCTTAACACCATACCAGAGGCGCCCTCCATGCCAGCCTGGTCTTATGACTAGAGAAGTAGTCCAGAGTTAACTGGAATCAGCCTGGAATTAATTCTCTCCAGGGCTAAGGAACCATTAGGTTTAGTATGCAAAACTGTTTTAGGCAAACACAAATAAGATGCTTATGAAATGGTCTGTAGTAAACTTCTAAATATTAGCAAAACCGTGATATCTGGGAAGTCTTTAATAATGATCATTCCTGTGTAATTAACTCTAATATTGGTTTAGTATTTAACACAATTTTTTCCAGTTACTTGATTTTAGTTCAAATTGGTGTTTACTGAGTGCCAGGGAATATTAAATATGATTATAAATTTTGGCATCTTTATCAAGCCATCCTTTAGCAACAGTAATTGGCATTAGTTTCCCAGGTGGGAACTTTAGCAAAACCGATCTGGTACTGAGTGAACGAATTGATTTCTATCATATGTGAATTTATAAATGAAGAATTTCCAGTATAACCTGGGAAATTCTGATATTTATTTAAAAGGCTTATTTTAAAAAATCCATAGAGTTAGAAAATTCAGGTGTTATATTCACATAGAAGGATCTTTTATCATGGCAAGTGATTTTGTTTACTTAAGAAGAACCTGTTGCTAAAATAGTAATGAGGAAGGGTGTAATATAAGTACAGTCATACACCCCTTGCTCTGCAAGTAACCAGAGTGCTATGTACGCATGTTGTTCAGTCTCCTTTTGGAAGGTGGAAGTAAAGTTGTCTGTGTGTTTTTCTTTCTTTCACAGCCTAAAATGACGAATGTGTGATTTCAGTGGAATAAATGGCGTCCAAAGTCACAGATGCTATAGTCTGGTATCAAAAGAAGGTAAGTTCATAGTCAAAGTTTTCAACCTCTTAAATATTCTTATTGTAAAAATGTGTACATTTTCTTTTGGTGCTATGGAGTTATGTAAAATATTACTTGAAATAATGACAAGTAGATTTCAGGATCTTTCAAGTGGAAGGGGGAGCATTTTGGTTTTCCTTGCGCTGATTTTACTTCTCAAGTTAGAAAGATGATGCTTAACAATGTTTTTCTCCCTGCCTTTTATTCTACATTATTAAAGTAGCTAGATTAATTATTTTCAGCTATAATATAAGCCAAATTTCCAGGATTTTGAATATAATTAACATTTTATAAAAGCATTAAATTTTTCTTGTGTTAATTTCTTTTAAAGGTAGGTTAGCAGAGCTGTTATAATTTTATAGCTGTTTTAGATTGAGAAACTATAGTCTTCCTCTGTTTTTGTTCTGTAATTGTAAGTTACAATTCAACAGCTGAATCTTTTCAGTAAAACAAACCTTTGAGGACTGTATTTTTCAAACTAAAATATTAAAATGTTTATTTTGATGTTTTAGGATTAGTTGTCATAACTACTTAACTAGCTGTGTCATCCTATATGTTTCAAAATAAACTTTGCCAAAGTAATTTTTTATGAAGCAAGAGAGAATAAATGCCTTTTTTGAAAATATAGTAAAGTATTTACTGTACTTGTGCAGGAGAGTTTACTCCTGAAGAGTGTAGTTTATACTCTTTAAAATGTATATTGTTATATGTGGTATTTTAGATTTTTAGTGTATATTGTGAATTACGTTTCTTTTCATACTTTAAAACATTTTTGATGCCTTATTCTTCAGGTCCCTAGTCACAAAATATAATAATTTATATATTGAAAGCTTTTCCCATAGAAGGTAAAATCAGACAATTTGTAAATTTAGTTGAATTGGAAGTGGTAGTTAGAGTGCTTTAAAGATTAAACAAACCTAAGAATACAGTCCGTCTTTGGATATGTTTTTCTTTTCTGTGTGGAACATACCACAGATATACACTATCACGTTTCATACAAGGTACTGATTTGGAAGTACGGACATTGATCATACTATTAATTTAGTCTTTTGTAGTTCTATGTTAGTGTCATCTTTGCCTTTAAACTTCCAATCAGCTTAAAAGTGAATTAAATAAAACTAAAAATTATTTTGTATTTCCTACATAGATCTTTGAAAGCTTTTCTCTTAATGTCTACTTATGAGAGTTAGTAATGTTTATTGAACATCTTATCTATTTGGCTTTTTATGTTAAACATTTCGAACTTCACTGAGGATCATTTGTAGAATGTACTAGATTGACCTTTCTTGGTAACGAAGGGTTTGAAATACTATACTTGCATTCAGTTAGCACACTAATACCCTTCTTATCTAAGGGTCATTTACCTAGTAGTTTTGGATGTGTGCAACCAAAAAAATTCTCTCGAGCAACCATCACAGATGTCACAAATTGTATCTAGCAAATGTAATCACACATTTTATGTTAGTGAGCTGCCAGAACCATTAACCAGATTTTTATTTGTTCTGTTCTTTAATTTTGCTTTTAAGTTTAATTTTCTTGAAGAAATACATGTGAATACTTTGAAAGATTAGTGTTTTAAGGCCTATTTAAAATAAAAATAATAGCCACTAGTACTATGTTTCTCTATCCTTACCCAGCCTCTGAGTTCTGCTCCTCAGAGGCAATTATTTTAAATTCTTCATAGCTTAAACCAAAGTTCTACTACTCCTCAATTAGTAACTCCTTCTACTACTCCTTTAAGTAGAACTTAAACCAAAATTCTACTACCCCTCCCTGGTAGGGAATTGGGAAGGATGGGTTGCAAATGTGGGATGTGAAGTTTTGGTTTTCATAATTACTTTTGGGGGAATGCTGACATTTGTGGATTAGAAATCAAAGATACTAAGTGTCATACAATACTCTAAACTAGGGTTGGCAAACTTCTTCTGTAAAGGGCTATATAGTCAATATTTTAGGCTTTGAGAGCCATAAGGTTTCTGTGACAGTTACTCAGTTCTGCTGGTTTATATAGTACAAAAGCAGCCATAGATAGTATGTAAGCAAATGAAATGAATGGGGATGATTATTTTCTAACAAAATAATTGACAAAAACAGGCAGTTGGCTAGATTTGGCCCACAGGTCTAGCTTGCTTATCTGTGCTCTAACATAGCCCCACACAACAAAGAATTGCCCTACTCAAAATTCAGTAGTTCCCTGTTAAATTATATTGATTGTTTTTTTTTTTTTAAGGGCATTTACTTTATGATTTTAAACTTTGCTTTTTCTTGATTATTTCATTATAGATATTACTTTTGACTTCTGACTGTATGATAAAGATTTAGCCCCAGTCTTCCTTCTCCCAATCCTCCCAAATGACTACAAATTTTGGTGAAATCAGGGCTTCTGTTCGTGTATGCATTGTATATAACTGCGTCATGTAATATCCTATGATATTTTCTGTCTGTGCAGCTTTTTTCCTCTTTCGCTTGATTTTTCTAATTCTCCAAAGTCTCTGATAGATCTGATAGAACTATAAAACTCCTTTTGTTGTAGTCCGTCACATTCAAGTACTCCAGTAGTTCCTTTTTTTTTTCCTTTTCCCTTGGGAATGGCCCCCTAGAACTCTCTGCCCCGTGCTCCATCCTGCGGGATTGTTCTCATGTTACACCTCCATCCTGCGGGGGGATTGTTCTCATGTTACACCTCTCATCTGCCATCGTGGTATTCCCTTTTATCCTCAGCCTGAGAGTTCCCTTTATTGCTCTTAGGTCATACAGATTTGTTTTTTTTTTCTCGAATGTATGTTTATTTAAAAAGTCCTTTTAGAAGCAGTTATGTGTCAGTGCAAAGAAGGCTTGAGTACTGATGCTGATACTTGCTGATTATTGGACCATGGGCAAATAATTTCATTTCTTTGAGTTTCACTTACCACTCTCTGCATTAACTTGATAAGGTTCTCAGCCTCTTTTCAGTCATTCATCCCTTTGAAATTGTGATGAAATTTCTAAATTCTCAGGATCTTATTTCCAGAAAAGTATATATAATATATAAATACAATAAAATTTCACATCAGATTTGAATCCCATAAGTCTTAGATTAGAAAAGCTTTGAAACATTAGTATTTTAACATTTTTTTATTTTGTGACTATCTTTGATAGTATTCAGGTTATAGTAGGAAGTATCACTATAAATAAAAACCAAGCAATGTTCACCTTGAATTTTCTCGAAAATATATGTATATGTTTTTACATATTAACTCACTTTAGCGTTACCTTTCCTACTGGAAAATGGTGACATCTTTACATTTTTTGTTTTGAGTGCTGAGCACAAGCTATCCCCAAAGATCATGACTTGATTTGTGGACCGTTGTGACCATGAACTCTAATATCAGATGTGAAATTTCCAGGAGAAAATAAAAACAAAATTTTTAAAGTATTAAAATGTATGTAGAAGATCTAGTAGGATATCAGATACCTTCTAACAAATTATTCTGTGCATGATTTATTTATTTTTTTTTAATTTTTTATTTTTTTAAAGATTTTGTTTATTTATTTGACAGAGAGAGATCACAAGTAGGCAGAGAGGCAGGCAGAGAGAGAGAGGGAAGCAGGCTCCCTGCTGAGCAGATAGCCCGATGTGGGGCTCGATCCCAGGACCCTGAGATCATGACCTGAGCTGAAGGCAGAGGCTTTAACCCACTGAGCCACCCAGGCGCCCCTCTGTGCATGATTTATTTTGAGATTTTAAAAAGCTCTTTAACATCTAATTTTAAACTTCATTTTGTGCTATTATAGACATCCATAGTCTTGAATAATTTGAAAGTTCCTGGTGAAACAAAATAATTTTCAATCATTAATTCAGAGGGGCAATTAATTCAAGAATTGAATTAGGAGAAACCAAAATAGTTTTCTGTTAATATTGGGCTATTAAATGTTTTTTATAACATATACTGTGCTTTCATATTTCTAATTTCTTATTCTTAAGAAGAGGGGATTATTTGTCTTTTGGAAGTCATTCTGAATAAGGGCCTGGAGTTACGTGGTTTCAAAGATAATTGACACACTGCAGTGTTGACACATAGGATTTCATTGTAAATACACAGGTCAAATTATGAGAGAATGAGGTTTTATTTTTAGAAGGTTTAATACATAAGAGAAGGAATAACCCTCAAATCTAACTTCATCTGTAGAACTGAGGAAGAACTGTATTATATAGATCTTGGTCCTCACCTTTATGGAGTCAATATCCAGCAAGAAAGCTTGAATGAGTATGTTTAATGGCTTTTAAATACAGGCTAACAGTGGGATTCATTTAATGTTTAATTTTAAATGACAAACTAGGCTGAGTAACATCAACGTGACTGACACTTTTTTAGTAAAGTTCAGTTTTGTGTATGTATGTGTGTGTGTGTGTATGTGTGCACTAAGTACCTACATGGAGCATTTCAGAGTTGCACAGATGATTACGCGTTATGTCTTGGGGCACCTGGGTGGCTGTTGGTTGAGTGTCTGACTCTTGGTTTCGACTCAGATCATAATCTCAGGAGTTTTGAGATCGAGCCCTCTCCTCTTAGCAGGAAGTCTACTTAAAGATTCTCTCCCTCTGCCCCTCATCCCACTTGGCTTGCTCTCTTGTGTGCTCTCTCTAAAACAAATAAATAAATCTTAAAAAAAAAAAGAAAAAAAGAGGTATTAAATCTCAGCTTTCAGGATGCCTGGGTGGCTCAGTTGGTTAAGCATCTGACTCTTGATTTTGGCTCAGGTCATGATCTCAGGATGGTTTGTTCAAGCCCCACAGCAGGCTCCATGCTCGGCACAGAGTCTGCTCGGGATTCTGTCTCTACTCCTGTCCCTCCCCCCTCTCATGCTCTTTCTTGAATGTGTGCTTTCTCTCTCTAAAATAAATAAATCTTTTAAAAAAGAAAGGGGCATGTATTCCAATTCCGGCTTATGAGATGTGAAGCTTCTGGGACAAGTCTGCCATCTCTTAAAAAGAGACCTAACAGTAGTAATAGCAAAAGTTATATGACATTTATTGTGTGCCAGGCATTTTCTAATTGCTTTACATTTATGAACTAATTCAACATAGGTAAATGAATGAAATGAGAGAGAGAATCCCAAGCAGGCTCAAGGCCTAGCGCAGAGCCCAACCCGAGGCTCAGTTGTACAATCCTGAGATCATGACCTGAGTGGATATCAACAGTCGGCCACCCTATCGACTGAGCCACCCAGATGCTCCTGCCCTTTATCTTTTTAATTAGAGCTGATGGAAAAGACCCTTTTGCTTCTTTGAAGGAGCTACAAGGATGAAAGTCTGCGGCAGCCAGAAGAGAATGAGACAACACCAAAGTGGGTCAGGATTCGGGGGGAAAAAAGAGACACCACAGGCCAACATCGTGCTCTAGCCCCAGGATTCACTCCACCCTGACATTCACTTCACCCCTGAACTTTGAGTTATTTAGCCATGTCAGCCAATAAACCTCGTCTTTTTGTTGATGTTAGTGTGTGTTGAGTTTTTACTTGTAAAAGAGTTCTGAGTAATGCAGAGGCAGTATATATACATTTTACTGAGGTATAACATACTGAGAAGACCACACAGATTTTAGGCTTTCAGCTTCATGAATTTTGACAAACGGAACACCTGCTTGTGTTCAGGACTGTTCTGTCCTGTTTGTGAAACAGAGCTCAGGTCTAGAAACCATCTTACCAGCTCTACAAAGCCTTCCTCCCCCTTTCAGTCACAACCTGCCCTCTTTGAGGATGACCACTGTCTGAGGCAGTATATCTTAATGGGTAAAAAGAACATAGGTTTTGTGGTTGGAAAGCCTTTGAATGAGATTTGAATCCTTGTTCTTGAAAGCCAGTGTGATTTTGGACAGGTTGCTTAATATCTCCGAGTTTCACTTTCTTCATATATATAAATGCTATTTTTTAATATTTATTTGAGGATTAATTGATGATATATGTAAAGTATTAAGCAAAGTGCTCCACGGGGTAAGCCTTCAATAAATGAAAGTTATTTCTAATGTTATTACTTCATAGTCCCGTTACTTATCAGATGAATTGCTCCTCAAACTTACCAGAGTGCTTTATTTCATGGATTTTAAAAATCTCATGAGGCTAATAAAAGACCCTTACTCTTACTTGTAAATGAAAAACCTAGAATGTCAGGCTTCTGATATTCAGTGTGAGAACGGCAGTATTTGTTGATGCTTGCTGTCTAACACTCATACAGTAAAGTCATGATTAAGTGTAGTTTATAAAGCCCAGCTGTCTTTGCTGCAGTCACCAGTCATGTTTTCCATTTCTTCCTTTTTAATGTCACTTACTTGCCAAAAACAAGACTTTTCCTACCAGAAATAGATTGGTTAGCTTAGTTACTAAAATATTTGCCTTTTCACTTAAGATTTTTCTCCCCATTTTAGTCATGAAGTTCTTAATTTTCCACTCTCATCCATTCCCGGGTTGGGTATTTCTAGCATATATAATTTGAGTTTTAGTTCTGTTTACAAGGAAGAAAGAAAATATGCTATGCAGTAGTCATGATAGTTTGACTTTAGAGATCATCTAGTTTCTGTTAAACTTTTTGCTTTATAGATAAGAAACCTAATGCCTATGGATCTAATAACTTGATCATACTCATGAATTAGTGATAAGGCCAAAACTCAGGTCTACTGACTTTCAGGTCATTCTTCCTTCTGCACTAAAGTTGCTTTGAAAAATGAACTGAAGAAACTTCTGTAAAACTTCCTTGTTTAATGTGAGAATTTTTTTTGGATGACTTCTGATGTGAACCTGGGGAGGTATACATCTTGTTTTAAAAAGATGACTAGTATCATACATACGTATCTATTGATTTAACAACAGTAATGACAGTGATGATGATAGTACCACCACACATTTAAATAGCATTTATTTTGCAGAGTGCTTCCATTTCTATTTTTATGGTTTCATTTATTGTGATAATGAAATGACATAGTGGTTATATCAAGATATTATAAGAAGTTGTATAAATTTCCTGGGGCTTTCATAACACAGGACCACAAACTGGGTTGCTTAAAACAATAGAAATTATTTTTTTTCACAGTTCAGGAGGCCAGAGGTCCAAAATCAGAATGTCAGCAAGGTTGGTTCCCTCTGTAGGGAGGCTTGAGGGAGAAACTGTCCCATGCATCTCTTCTAGTTTCTGGTGAGCACAATCCTTGGTGTTCCTTGGCTCTCTGATACATCATTCCAGTCTCTGCCCCCATCTACATGTTGCCTTCTTCATTCTTCTTATAAGGACACCAGTCAATGGATTTCGTTCCACTCTAAATCCAGGATGATCTCATCTTGAGATCCTTAACCAATTACATCTGCAAAGACCCTGTTTCCAAATGAGGTAACATTCCAAGGTCCTGGGCAGACATGAATTTTTGTGGGATACTGTTTTTCCACACTACGAAAGTATGTCTAAAGCATGTGATTGGATTGGTTTGAATGGATGCCATGTGGAGATGTGTAGCGTTGTCTTTCTGTGTAGCTTTATCCTAGACCACCAGGACTGGGTTGCACTTGATCTTAGCCAAAAGGCCGAGAAGCGATACCAGGACTGGATTGAATAAAAGATCAGGATCCTCAGTATTTTCTTCATATTCTTAAAAGTTAAGGTTGTGATTTACTTAGCTCCTCCTATATGTAATGTTAAGGAATAAGCTTGTGATAGAATTAGGCACAGTTTTCTACTTCTAGTTCCTACTAAATACATAGATATTTATGTTCTTTATTTAATCTAATTATATGAGGTTTAGTATCTTAATTATTATAAATAATAATAGTATTCTTTCCCTTTAAAAAAGTGTATGTAAATGACACCACAGTGTATATTTCTCAATATTCTAGTCCTTGAGGGTTGTCAGATCTTTTTTTTTTTTTTTTTAAGATTTTATTTGTCAGAAAGAGTGAGAGAGTGAACACAAGCAGGGGGAGTGGGAGAGGGAGAAGCAGGCTTCCCACTGAGCAGGGAGCCCGATGCAGGGCTCGATCCCAGGACACCGGGATCATGACCCGAGCCAAAGGCAGACACCCAATCACTTAGCCACCCAGGTGCCCAGATTCACTTTTTGATAAATTTTTGACTGTCTTAAAATACCAATTGTTTCTATTAGAACCAAACAATATGGTATGTAAAAGTAAATATTTAAATGTGTATAAAATATTAATCTATTGTTCCAGATAAAGAATTGTAGCAGTGGAGTTAAAGTATGAAGTTTGAAAAATTGAGACTTATTATTTTTTATTTTTTTATTTTTTTTATTTGACAGAGAGATCACAAGTAGGTAGAGAGGCAGGCAGAGAGAGGGGGAAGCTGGCTCCCCACTGAGCAGAGAGCCCGATGCGGGGCTCAATCCCAGGACCCTGAAATCATGACCTGAGCCAAAGACAGAGGCTTAACCCACTGAGCCACCCAGGCGCCCCGAAAAATTGAAACTCTTAATGAATGAAATGTATGAGAACGTATTTTTTTGTATTTTTTTCTCATAATTGCTACAGACTTTTGAACAATCATCTATCTCTTTGATCCTTCAGGATTTTGTATTTGGGGCTAAATACGTACAACACGTTAGACTGGTTATGTGCTGGATGACATATTTGGTTTTCCTGAGTGATTTTAGGTTAACTCATTTCATTTTTATTTGCTAAGCTTGAGTTAGTTTCTTTACTGAGCTTAATTTGTCTATATTACTGATATGAGAATCTTTAAAGATCACTATGATAATTAAATGAGATAACATTAACACCAAGTACATTGTTGGTTTATAGTAGATGTTCAGTAAATATTGCTGAATAGCAATTCCTCTGCCCTCTGTTCTCTCACTAAATATGGAGTGTTGTTATTAGCAATATGTTTGGATAACTAAAGGTTTTGGTTAGTTCTTCTAAACTGAACATTTTTGTATCTATTAAAATAGAAAAACATCAAATTTTTCTGTGTTTTTGAGAATTTTGTATTTGCATTTGCTCTTTTCCTTATCCTTTGCTTTAACTTCTAGCACAGATTTTTTTTTTTTCTCAGCCTATGTCATTATGTATTTGAGATCATTATTTTCTTTCATGGCAAAGAGAGGTGCTTTGGGAAGGAACAAAACAAATGATACATTAAAAAGTAGATAGATTAGGGGAACCTGGGTGGCTTTGTTGGTTAAGCATCTGACTTGGCTAGGGTCATGATCTTGGTGTCCTGGGATTAGCCCTGTCAGGCTCCGCACTCAGCAAGGAGTCTTCTTGTCCCTTTCCAGTTCCCTCTGTCCCACCCCTCCTTGTGCTCTCTTTGTCTCTCTCTCAAATAAGTAAATAAAATCTTTAAAAAAGAGTGGATACAAAGATACAAATGTAGTGATCCAAAGGGGCACGTGCACCCCATTGTTTATATTAGCAATGTCCACAATAGCCAAAATATGTAAAGAGCCTAGATGTCCATCAACAGATGAATGGCTAAAGAAGATGTGGTGTGTGTATACACACACACACACCCCCACACACACTGGAATATTATGCAGCCATCAAAAAACACGAAATCTTGGCATTTGCAACAATGTGGATGAAACTAGAGGGTATTATACTAAGTGAAATCAGTCAGTCAGAGAGGGACAGTTATCATATGATCTCACTGATTTGAGTAATTTGAGAAACAAGACAGAGGATCATAGGGGAAGGGAGGGAAAAATGAAACAAGATGAAACCAGAGAGGGAGACAAACCTTAAGAGACTGTTGGTCTCAGGAAACAAACTGAGGGTTGAAGGAGTGGAGGGGGTGGCTGGGTGATGGACATTGGGGAGGGTTTGTAGTATGGTGAGTGATGTGAATTTTGTAAGACTGATAAATCACAGACCTGTACCCCTGAAACAACTAATACATTATATGTTAATAAAAAATGATTAAATGTTAATCACATCCCCTCCAAAAATAAAAAATTTTAAAAGGTAGATTAAATAAATAGAAGGACAGGTACAGTTTAATATCACCTAACTTTACATAGTATTTGCAAACACACACTGCACTATTTGGTGAATTTTGGGGTATATTTCCTTAAATGACCAAACTTTGTTTTATTTTTTATTCTTTCCAAAAGTTCTTTAACTTTCACTGCAAATGGAATAGAAATGGCCTTTTCTAATATTTTCCTGAGCAGTGATTGTTTTTGTCTATTAATTACAGATTTGTTCTAGAATGGATTATGATTTATCTCTCTTCCTTTTCTGTGAATTTTCATTTCCCTGGACTTATCTCCATTTGTTGTTTAATCAAGTAGGACAATTATAGGTAAATTAATTACATTGCTCTGAAGCAAAAACCTGAGGGAAGGCTCAAGAGAATTTCAATTTGGGTAAAAATTCAAGTACTCCAGTGAGTGGATTTTTCAGACAGATCCTTAAATGGTTGAGAACCCTCCCCTTCCCTCCCCTCCCTTCCCCTCCATCTCTCTTCACCTGAGACTATCCCCGAGGTTGCCTTGTGCTAGAATCTAACTTCTTACCAAGGAATCAGAAATGTAGAGAGGGAAAGGACCTTAGAATATTTTGAGTTTACAGATGAGGACACTGAGAGATAAGGAAACAAGGTTTTGTTTTGTTTTTTAAATCTAGTCTAGAGATCTTGTCAACTATACCATGACTTACAGAATTTCACTTTTTGAATGAGCAGAACCTGTACTTAATTGAGATAGCCAATTCAACTCCCATGAAAAATGGAAAAAATAGAAAAAGAAAAAAAACCTTGCACTGTTCCCTAGCAGTATCCTTCTGGGTTGCTACCCAGTAATGTTTACAGACTCCAAAGGGACCTATATTCAGTACTCCTGAGTATAAAAGTACTCGTTTCATAAAAACACTTTCAGTAGAAAATTCTTTATCTATTTTTAAAGTTTTTGCGACATCTTTTTACCATGTTTAGATACTGTGACTACATAAACACCTAAATAGTATTTATGTTGGTCCTCTTTAGAAACTGAGTATTTGGTAATAGAAGATTTTTGTTTTTGTTTTGCCAGTACTTTGATACATCAGAAGTGGGGATTTGTACATAGTACATAACTTTGAAATCTGTGGTTCACTTACTTATTTGCTTATGACTTTTTTTTTTCTTTTGCATAAATGGGATAAGTTATTCCATTAAAAGGAGACGTCTGTTTGCCTATAGCAGTTGCCAAATACAGGGTCCAGTAATTAAAGTAGTTTTTTACACAGGTATGAGAAAATCCAAGAAACGATGTTCTTTGAGTAGAGTTGAAGTCTTTAATGGATAAAGCTTAGTATACTTGGGAGTTGGGAAGAAAATTATTTTATGACATGCTGGAAAACTAGTTTCTAACCATTTTCATTTTCTGATGAATAAATTTAAAATAGAAATGTTAGTCAAGGATATAATGTTTGCCAATTATATTCCAAATATCTTGCAGTCAGTTTATCTTTAACCATGGTAACAGACATAGTGGTGAAATAAGTTGGTAGGTTGCCACTGGCTGCCTAAAATTAGGCAAATATACCAGCTTTGAAAAGGCCCGTGAGTGTCTAAAACACTGGTGTTAACCTGCTGTATATAGTTCCACAAAGAATAACATTTATAAATGGCATTTAACAGAGTAACTTAGAAGCTAAATTGCTCTTTGCCATATGGCCCCGAAGAGTTATTCAAATGAAAGCTGTTAATTCAGTACCAAGGATTGACTCATAAGAATAAAATGCTGAAGAAAGTATACAACTTAAAAAGTTCTTATTCAAATTTTTGCCTAAAGTTAATATCCCTATTACATGGATGTGTTATACTTGTTCATTTAAAATGCAGTCTTAATTCAGTTTGCTTTCTGTCTTTAATGTCTTCCCCACCCCACCCCATGATGGGATTAGAAGTACAGGTAAAGAGTTCTGGTTTACCTTGTTTATGGAGAGATGGGTTGGTATGTGGCTGTAACTAGGTACAAGACAGTATTATAAAGAGAAGGTCAGGTGGCCTTATTAAAATTTAATTCTTTAGAACTTTAGGAAATGAGAAGATGAGGTCTTATTTTTCCAACCTCAAAATAGTAGACAGGAGGATGTATTTTTACTTACTGCTTTATGGATACTGTAACACTTTGTTATATGATTTATTTTTAGTTACTGGTAGAAAACTAAGGAAATTGCTAGGTGAAGCCTTATTATATTGACTTCATATAGGGAAAATTCAGTACATTTAGTTTTACCAGTACAGTTTGACTTTTAGAATTAAAGACTTTTATTATTACCAGGACTTTCTCTCCCCTCCCCCCACCCCCAAAACATAATTTCCTGGTAAAATTTGCATCTCTCTATACTTAAGTAACATTTGTGGTAGACTTACTATGTATCAGGCACTGAATAGTTATCTTTTTTTTTTAAATTTTTTTATTTTTTAGATTTTATTTATTTATTTGACCGGAGAGAGATCATGAGTAGGCAGAGAGGCAGGCAGAGAGAGAGGGGGAAGCAGGCTCCCCGCCAAGCAGAGAGCCCAATGTGGGACTCAATCCCAGGACCCTGAGATCATGACCTGAGCCGAAGGCAGAGGCTTTAGCCCACTGAGCCACCAGGTGCCCTACTGAGTAGTTATCTTACTACAACTCTGCATCATGGGGGAACCAAAATGCAAAAAACTATTATACTTTATGGTAAATGCTACAATAGAATTATTTTTAAAGTGCTGTGGGAGGTCATATAAAGTTCCATCTAAATTTGTTTTTCCAGTCACTGTTGTGTCACTACTTTTATCTCCTAAATATTTTTCAGATTTGCTATGATCTTCCTTCCTTCATTGTTTTCTTCTTGCTGCAGTTAAATACTTTCTCCTCACAACCACCAGGGTGGTTTATCTTAAATAAAATTTGACCTTGTCTTTACCTACTGAATAATACTCTTCTAAGACTTCCTCTCATGGGTGGTAGAAACTCCCAAGTTTCTTCGCAAGGCCTTCACAAGGAATTTTTAAAAAAATCTAATTTCAATTAGCTTTCTAGCCTCATCTAGCCTTTAGTTGTTATTCACTAACTCCGTCCTCCACCATATACAACTTTTTGAAGTCTCCCCATGCTGTTTTCCACTTTACTGCTTGGGATGCCCACATCTGGTTTTTCTTTCTCTTTCTCTCTGTTTTTTTATTTTTATTTTTTAAATCTAACTCAGATCGATTCTTAAAACTCTCAAAGCTAGTCTTCTCCTTCAAGGATATCTTTCATAATCCCGTGGAGACTGGGTTAGGTCTCAAGCTAGTGCTCCTCTACAAAAGTTGGATGTGCTTGTTCATGGCAGTCATGGAGTACTCCTTTTTTTTTCCCTTGATTCTTTCTCTTTTTACAAGTATACAAAGTAATGTGGTAGTTACCTACCATCCTTCAAATATCAACTCTGTTACTCGTTTGTTTTTAATTATCATTGTGAACTTTTGGCCTAAAGATATTTGATGTGATTCAACCTAGTGCAGTCGTTGATGCTCAGATTGTTCTGTCTTGCCACTAGGAGCCTATTCAGGTGGCTTCGGAGTCTGGTCATATTGGTGTTCCTTTGAAGAAACAAATTTGAAATGGGAGCAATCCTTTCTGCGTAGAGACAGGGAAAGCTACAGAGAGATCTTGATCCTTTTTACCATCGTAGAAACATGCTGAGTTGGTGGTAGAGGTATAAACTGAATTTTCTGCTTCATCTAAGAGCAGTTACAAGGAACTCTTTCTATAAATTCAGTTTTTCTTCTACGTCTTTTATAGTGGTATTTTGTGTATTTCGGCGTTTATTACTGCTCGACTTGCATTATAATCAATTTCCTCCTGCTAATCTGTAAGGGTAGAAATCATTATTTTTGTACCTCCATTATTCTAGTGCCTTACCTTATACTTGGTACTTGGTAAATGTTTGCTGCTTTGGTAACAGTGCTGTCAGGAAACAATACTGACGTTAAACTTCTGTTTAGTTCACATAGTTCTTCATTATTATATTGAGTGCCTAGGAGGTGCCATGCACCAAGCTAGACACTTATTCAGGTAACTTAATTTATTTAGTAGTAATATGTAAAATAGTCCCTATGCTGAATATCTAATACATTAAGTGCTAATAATTATAATGCTTTAGCCTATAGCAACATTTACCAAAGCGTGTACTGCATAATGTTAGTAGGTGTTAGTAGAATAGAGGAATTTTGTTGTCAAAAAGTTTGGGAGATACTGAGGTAGATAATGATAAACAAGTTTTTGATTACAGGATTTTATTATGCAAATATATGTAGTGTTACTACTGAAGAGGCAGACAGGGAAGATACCATTTCTCAGTTTACTGGACTTAGTTTTTTCCCCCTAAGTATGTGTGGAACATACTTAGGAAAATGCTGGCCAAGTTACGTAAAAGAATGTGGTGCAGTGGAAAGGGCATGGAGTTATAAATCAGAACTTGAGTTTCTGCCCCCAAATACTAGGTGTAGAACTTTCTGACACTTCTTAAAATCTCAGTTGTCCCATCAGTGTAAGAAGTTAATACTGGTCTGTACAGCGTAAGACTGCAAATCCTTTACAAAGCACTTGACAAAAATTGGTACTTTTGTACAGTCTTAGTGTCAAGATAAACAGTTCATTATAAATTTAACAAATACTGTAAGTATTTCTTCCTCTGCAGAGTTTTTCCTAAATCTCCATACTGAAGATTAGAGGTGTAACTTCTGTAGACATACTTGAGTCATAGCAGTTTTATAGCCACCTGGAATCTTAGAATTGCAGCATATCTTTTATTTTTTTTCTTTTTACGATTAATTAATTAATTAATTTGAGAGCGAGCACGCACACACATGGGGAGGAGGGGCAAAGGGAGAGGGAGAGAATCGCTCAAGCAGATTCCTGACTGAGCACGGAGCCCAATGCGGGGCTCCATCCCAGGACCCCGAGGTCATGACCTGAGCCAAAATCAAGAGTTGGCCGCCCAACCAACTGAGCCACCCAGGCACCCTACAGCATACCTTTTCTTGACCAACAATGACGGTGGTCCAACTCTCTTAGATTCTTATTCTGAAGAATCTGGACTAAGCACCTAGAAGCAATTTATCTTAAGTTTTTTCTCCATTTTAATGTTATCCTATATAGATAAATGGAAGGAGGCCAAACAAATTACTGTATTTGATTTTGAATAATTTAGTTCGGTTTCATTTTTTATTTCAAATGATTGAACAGCAATAATGTTAGATGTTTCCTAAAATACAAATGTACTTAAATAAACAACATATTAATATTCTTGACAGTGAAATTGACTTAAAAATATACACATTTCTATGCTATTTATAGTACACTGTTAGAAATATGTAAACAAGGAAGGTACTGTCATCTTGATTTGTATTATGTACACAAGGTTTAGTCAGGGTTATGTTTGAGAATAATAAACCAGAGTATATCCTATGATAAATACTGAAAGAATGTAAATAAGGCATATGTGTTCCTTCCTTATGTCATGCTGCAGTATGAGGGAAAAGGAAGCATTGGGTAATTCATCCAAATGACATAATAGCTAACTTTTATTGAGTTCTTATGTGTCTGTTACTATTGTTAGCTCAGTATGTATTAGCACATTGAATCCTTATAGTTACCCTGTGATTAATATTAACTATTTTACATATTTTTAGGGCTGAATAAGTTGGACTTCGTGAAGTTTTGTGTTTTGCTTTTTTAACAGGGTCTGATAGCTTCCCTACTGGCAAGGCAGCCAGGGAGAAACAAGAGAGACGGAAATATCTGACAGTTTTTATGGGTTAAATGCCTCTCTTCACAGGCACCTTAGTGATCAGAGCTAAGGCAAGAGAATATAGGTGGGTTTTGTGTAAGGATGTGAATGAAAATACTGGTAGGTAATTACTGGGTCAGTTGTGGAACCAGTCACCTGGATTTGAATTCCTGTATTCTACTACTTATGTTTAACTTTGTATAATTTAAGTTTCTGTAACTATGCAATAGGGATACAATAATATCTACTTCATAGAGTTTTGAGGATTAAATGAGTTAGAACATGGAACATGTGTCTGGTGCTTGATAAATAATAAACACTAACTCTTTATTACTGTTATTAACAATATCAATTGCCTTGACTGACAAGGGACTGGAAACCAGAGACCCTAATTTCTTTGACCAACCAGGGGTGGGGCCTTCCATCCAGGCTGGGTCTCAGGGTCTCAGTCAGTCCATGGTTATTTTAGAGATAGATAAGCTCTTATTGCCATCTTGGGTGATATTAAAGAATACTACCCAATACCAACATTTTTTACTTTTATTTTCAAGTTACCCATAATGTTTATACATACTATTTCTCAAACAAAACTCCTGATTACAAATGTTGTTTCATAATTTCTCAAGGGGAAAAGTTAGGGATTTCTAAAAAATGGGATATTTCTTCAGAAAACTCTCTCTACTATAATAAATGAGAAAACTAAAATAAACGAGAAGTAAAATTTGACTGAAAACTAAAATAAATGAGAAGTAAAAGTAATTTGACTGAAGTCGTTGGGTTAGTAAGTGGTAAGGCTGGAATTTATATCTAGGAATTTAATTCTGTGCCCTTACTACTAATTAGTTCTCCTGTTTTTAAAAAGAAAAAATAAATTAGAGTGAATATAGATTTTCTGATTTAATTTCTTTTGTAAAGAGGATAATATTTTAAGTTGGTTATGTAGTAGGTCTAGGTTCCATTTTTTAAAAAATTGCTTTCATTTCTAAGTATAGAAGGATTTTTTTCCTGAAAGCAAATACTGTGGAGTCAACAGACTATAGTTTGATATTGTTAGATTTTTAAAATCAAATCAAAATGGAGTTAAATATTAAGTCTGATATGTACAGTGTCCTTGGTTGATGTCTTTGTATGATGCAAATTAGCACAAGACTCCTTTTTTTATTCACTTAGGTGGTATATATTAGAAATTCCTATGAGGAAAATCCTCATTTATGTAACCTCAGGCAAAAGTAACTGCACAGAAATGCAGACCATTGAGGGGCGCCTGTGTGGTTCAGTTGATTAAGCATCTGACTCTTGTTTTCAGCTCAGGTCTCGATATCAGGGTCGTGAGTTCAAGCCCCATGTTGGACTTTATGCTGGTATGGAGCCTACTTAAAAAAAAAAAAATAGAGGGATGCCTGGGTGGCTCAGTTAAGCTTCTGCCTTCAGCTGAAGTCATGATCTCAGGGTTCTAGAATTGTGTCCTGCATCGGGCTCTCTGGTCACCCGGGGTGGGGTGGTCTGCTTCTCCCTCTCACTCTCTATCTTCTCCCTCTCTCTCAAATGAATAAATAAAATCTTTTTAAAAAATGGAACTGTTTACAAATGCAGCCATTTTAAAGTTTGTTTATTTTTAGTAACCTCTATACCTAATGTGGGGCTTGACACTGAGATCAAGACCCTGAGATCATGATTGCACACTCTTCCAAATGAGCCAGCCAGTCACCCTGACAATTTATTTATGTTAATATTTATTTTCTCAGTTGCAGTGAACTATAATTTACACTATATAATGTTTAAATATCTCAAATCCTTTGGGAAGTAGCTCTTACTAATAAGCAAGTTAATGTTAGGCCAATATTAAAATTAATTAATAATCTAGCATATGCACAAAAAAAGCAGAAGCAGTCTGCTGGATATAGAGATGAAGAGCCTGCTACAAGCCAAAACTTGGTGGAAAAATGTTTTTCATTCCACATCCCCTAGGATCTAAGGTCTTCGAGGTGTGTGTGTGTGTGTGTGTGTGTGTGTATTTCCCTTTAAACACTTGTCATGTTATTTTTATTTGAAGAAAATTTACAGAAATGTAGTTACTTTTTTTAAAAGCAGCCTCATCGATGTACAAACAAGTGCCATAAAACTCACTTGTTTTAAGTATCCAATTCAATAATTCTTATTGGGGTGCCGGGGTAAGCATCCGACTCTTGGTGTTGGCTCAGTTGGTGATCTCAGGGTTGTGAGATCTAGCCCTGCATCAGGTTTCACGCTCCTCAGTTGTAGCATGTTTGAGTACTTCAATTTTTCTTTAATTGCCCAGTAGAATCCCATTGTGCCCCATTTTGTTTATTTACAATTGATGGACAATTTGGATTGTTTCTAGTTTTTGAGTATTACGAATAATGCAAATATAAACATTTGTGTACAGATCTTTGTATGGGTATATATTTTAATTTCTCTTGGATGGTTGAGTAGGAGTGGAATTACCAGGCCATAACTGTCAAACCGTTTTCCACAGTGGCTGCTTCATTTTACATTCTCACAAGCACTGTATGAGTATTTAAGTTTCTCCATGTCCTTACCAATATATTATTGTCTGCCTTTTGGTTATAGCCACTTTAATAGGTATGAAGTAGTGTCTCATAGGTTAATTTGCATTGCTATTTCTTTTCATTGATTTTTTTTTTTTTATTTTGGGTATTGTAATTTTAGTTTGAAATTACTGTAGCTTTAGAAATCCTGGAAGAGACTTAAACTGGTGTGATTGTCTTTGCCATGTGAAATACTGGTTTCCCCAAAGATTCCTACTCCATCCTGTGAAATAAAGTCTTTGAATTATGATTTAAAATTTAGGTCTCTTCAGGTAAAATCAAAAGGAAAAGAGATTAACTACTTGTCACTAAAACAATAATCAATCTTAGTTGGTTGGCATATTATTGATCATTTCCTACTTTAGTTCTGCCATTGACTAGTTAAGTTGTAGGGATTTGGTTTTTGTTATTGTTGTTTGTTTTGTTTTCGTCTTGATCTTAACCTGTTATCATTAAATATTCATTTTCCTGAAAGTGTGATGATAATTGATGAAGTAGTCATGGAATTTTCTTTCCCCTTTCTGGTATATCTAAGAAAAAATATCAAATAAATGTCACTTGGCAAAAAATATTTTTTTTTCATCTTCTTAGGTTGGGCACTAAAAGGTGTAGTAAAATAAATATTTAATCTGCAGTTTGATGCAGTAAAACGTTTATGGAATTTTCCTCTTGGTTTTACTAGACTGATGAAACCCTTTTTAAGGAATTTACAAGTTGGCTAGAACTTTAAAACAAGTTACATTTTGGGGTTAAATCATGCCCAGTACTTGTTATAGTTAAACGGTTCAGTCGAGAGGACGTTATAAATATACACATTCATTTTAAGGAAATGTTTACTTTTTTTTTTCCCTCAGTGTACCTGAATTGCCTTGGTGGGGACATTCCCCACTCTTCCAGGATGGCCCTTACCCTCCTCTATGTACAAGAAGTAATAAAACTGGACTTTTAATTATAATCCCAAAAAGAAAGAAAAAATGATAGCTATTCTCAGGCATGCGATTAATTAAAAACATCTTGGCAAGTGAAAGAATGGATATATCTGAAATAGGTGATATGTTTACTTTTACTTCTTTTCTAAACAAATAGTTTGAAATGGTTTCTGCTACTAAGACATAGCAGTTTCTACAGATTGCTATTATTTTGAGAAAAGACAGTTAAAATTTACCTTAAGAAGGTAACACTGTGTAATGGAAAGCCAGCCTGTGGGCATCTGTGCCTGGAGATGGGATCCAAACTCTGTATCTTAAAGGCTGTTTGACCATGGGCAAGTTGTTTCAATCTCTCTGAGACTCCATTTCTTTATCTTTAAAATAGGAGTGAAAATGTTGATTTATGAATAGTTTGTGAGAAAGTTCTAGCATAGTGTCTGAGAGCTTTTAAAATAAACATTCCCTTTCATGTTGATACAGTTTATATTTGTACCATACACAGATACTCTATGAGTCTTAATAACATAGAAATAAGTCAGGTACAAAAAAACCCAAAAAAAAACAAATGAAAAAGCAAAACAAAAAACCAAGGACCTTGAGGCCAGACATCTTTTGTTTGAATCTGGTTCTGTCTGCTGTCTTGTGACTTTGGGCAAGTTACAGAACTTCTCTATATCTGCTCAATTTTCTTTAAAATTGGAATAACACTGTCTATGTCAGGGATTGTTACGAGGATTAAATGACTTTGTATAAGTAAAGTAGTTGGCCCAGAGCTGCTTCTGTCACGTGTGTTGTGCTGGGTGAGTAACAACATGTGACATTTATTAAGCATTCACTGTGCTACGCACTTTCATAAGTACTTTACATGCATGTAATCATCACAACAACCTTATGGAATCGGCATTCCTGCCATCATCCTGATTTTATGACTAAGGAAACTGAGATTCAGAGAAGTGTAATAGTTTCCTTACTGCCACACAGAAAATACCTGATAGAGCCAGAATTTAAACACAGCTACAGTGGGCTACAGAATCTACCCTCCTTACCTGGTAGTGAGTGATTCCACTCCCAGCGTTACATCCAAACCTGGCCTATTTCTTTTCCCCTGACTGTGGGCTCTCAGATGGTTGTAGGTGACAGCATTAAATGTGCCTTTGGTGCCTCCTTCCCTGCCTGCCCTGCAGCCTGTGAGGGACAGCAAGTGTTCAATGAACGAAGCAGCAATTATTTTTGATATTACTGTTGTTTTAGCTTGAATGTATTTGTCTGTTGGTGGTTTTGTACATATCCTGACTAGCTTGGTTTGGGTCAGTGTTATTTAACTGAGTAAATTAATTTTCATAAATGCATATTCGGCTAAGTGAATTATGACGTCTGTTGTTGCTGGAAGCCTTTTCTTAGACTAGATGGGAAGATGAAGTTCATGCTTTTTTGGAGGTTTTTTTCCCCCCTTAAGTTTGATATATAAAATAAGAACCACACTGTTAGTGGTAAAATGAAGAGAAAATAGTTTGTGTTTGGTCTTTCGCTGAGTTTCGATGATTTAGAAGCTAAAGAAGTGAAACCTTAATTTTTTTTTAACTAGACTGTTTCATAAATAGCTTTTGAAAAGCCATTTTAAATAATTTATTTTAACTATTTTTAATAAAATTAAATTTTTATTTAATAAATGAATCGTTAAGATAACATTTACTGAAATTTTCAAATAATTATTAAGTAATGTTAAATTTTAAGGGTTTGGCTATAAAAGCTTTAAAACCTGAGGATTAATGTTGTAAGTTTATTAAATAGAACTTTAGTATTTACCCTGGATAATGTGTTTTGATCCTCTGTTTAATTCATGAAGTAAGGTACATTTGAATTATTTCATATGATTCATAAAAGCCACTAATGATCTTTTTTTCCTCATTAGCAGGGTTCTTCACAATTCATGATGCCAGGTTAGGTTAAGTGGAAAAGCAGAAATTAAATTATCTTTGCCAAGATGACTTCCTGGGAAAGGGTATTAATTGGGAGGTACCTTGATTAATAAATTCACTGAGAACGTACTGCCATGTACCAGCAAGTTGGAAAATAAACAATCTTCTTAAATTATGCAGAGTGGAGTTGGTTTGCATTAACAGTAATGTTCTCATTAAACTTGGGCCAGGAAAAAACACCACTGTGTTCTGCTTCTACTTTTCGCTACACACGTCAGCTGCGCCAACAGCAACAGCCAACACCTGGGAAGGAAAGGCAAACCAGGCCTGTGTTGGGCCCCTTAGCAGCAGAATTTCTAGAAACTTGCCTGTAGAGCTTTGCTGTTTAATTTTATTCTCCTCTGTTAGCCATCCGTCTCTGTTTCTCTTGTTCATCTGACATTTGGAATGGGGAGAGAATCTGATTGGCTCAGCATGAGTCAGCTGTCTAGCTTTGGATCACTGTGGAGGAGGGTGTGCGCAGGATCCAGTAACACAGAGCTGGCCTTTGGCAGCGCCCCTCACGGTGTAGCAGACCCTCAGTTCTTCATGCTTCGTGATTTAAGGATTTTACTTAAGTGTAATTGAGAGACAGGTATTGAATCAACCAGGGTACAGGAATCAGATGAGACAGTCCATGTCTGCTTCTTTTTCTCATATGGCCAGTCCCTGATGGTTGCTCTAAGGGCCAAAAAGCTGATAATGGCCTTCTCTCCTTGGCTTCCAGAACTTGGAGTTCTCCCAGTTCCACCATGTAGCCATTTACTGGGCTCCCTTCCCTCCATTCCCTCCCTTTCCTGTGTGAACCATTTGAATTCCTTCCGTTACCACCTAATACCGTTTGAGTTACCCTTCTGCCACAAGAGTCCCATTCAGAATGTTGTTTTCTGGGACACTTGGTTGGGCAAAAATCACAAGGTTAACAGTAGGGCAATTGTGTGATTTTATATTTACCTGCATTTTTCACTTTTCCTATGATAGACATTTATTACTTTTTTTTTAAAGATTTATTTATTTATTTGAGAGAGAAGAGGGGAGGGGCAAAGGGAGAATGGAGAGGAGAATACTAAGCAGACTCCCTGCTGAGGCAGAGCCGATGAGGAGCTCCATCCCACGACCATGAGATCATTGCCTGAGCTGAAACCAAGAGTCAGACGCTTAACTGACTGCACTACCCAGGTGCCCCAACATGTATTACTTCTAAATCATGATAAAAATCATTTAAAAATTCAAGAGAAAATGAAAGCTAATATTGCAGTAACATCAGGTGTTAGGTATTGGGCTAGATGCTTTCCAATACATTTTCTCAGGGAAAAGTACTGTGAGAGGGCAAGTCGTTAAGAAACCAATTGCCACTGCTCAAAATCAATTTAATTAACTATCATTATGAAAATAGTTTTTTCCTGTGAGTTATATAATGGAAATTTCAGCCAAGAAGTTATATCTTAATTTAAAAAGAAATTATAACTTGATAACAAAACTGTCAGAGTCTATTACTATAAAAGGGCAGATACCTACATCTTAGGATTTAAGGGGGAAATGAGTTAAAGAACCAAGATGCTAAAATATATACGAAGTGTCCCAGAAAACAACATTCCAAATGGACTCTTGTGGCAGAAGGGGCCCCAAGCAGAGTGTATTTAGTTTTTTCTGTTATCCTGTTTTCATGTAACGTACCAAAAGTATTTTCTTACATCACTGAATATCCTTTTAAAACATAATAAGCTTAATACTTTATTGTATAAATAAACCATAATTTTTTAAACCCTTCTCCTGTTTACACACAGCATTCACATCATTGAACTTATTTCTTCAATAGCTTTATAGGTGGAGATTTGTGAGTAAACAGGAGTGAATATTTTCAGGCTATCGAGACCTCAGTCTCCACATGTGTAACCAGTCTCCCGTCTCAGCTGCCATCCCATTCTGTATATGGATGCCCTTTTCATCTCATTCAGACTTTTTATTCTAGACCTCTTCATCTTTCTTGGGCTCTGACACCCACATTAGGATATTCTCTAATTGCATGTTCTCATCACCATGCATAGGTTTCAGCGCCCAGTCTGTGCTGGGTTACCCCAGAATGTGGTCACCTTTCCTGCCCTGCTCAGGCTCTGAGTCCCCATAACCCACGAGGCTCCCCTTTACACCCCACTTGGGCTGATACCTCACACCTAGCCCGTCCACGTGTCAGACACTCTCACACTCTACTTGGGGCCTCCGTGGTTGGTTCTGTCCTATTTAATGACTTTAGCACTGAATTGTTTCGGCAAGGCAGGGGAAAGGACGAGGGCAAGGGCAAATGGGAGATTTACTGAAGGGCCTTGCCAGGTGCATAGCATCGTGCCTGGCGTACTGGAGGTATTTGGTGGCAGGGTGTGCATGGGTGTGTTTGATTCTTCCCCTCCTGATCCTGGTCTTGGTGGTAAAAGGAAAAATACAAAGCCGTGTCTGTTCTTCGTGGTATCCCTAATCTAACCCTCTAATTGACAGTGGTTGCTTCTGACCTTTATTATTGTCCGCCATTCTCCAAACTCCAGGCTTCCATATCATGGCTAATCACTTTGCCTCCTATTTAAATGAGATCAAGATTATTTGACGTGAACTACCTACCTAACCGCCTCAAAACATTTCAATGTTTCCAGCTCTTCTTATTTTACCTTCTTTCTTGAAACTCTTTTCTCCTTTGGCTTTTATTATAATGTATTGTCCCACTTTTCTTCTTTCCTGTCCGAGAAATTTTTCTAAAGTCTCCTTACCTGACTTTGATACATCTCTCCTCCAGGTGATATTTATCTTTCTTAATATGTTGTTCTTGATCTCCTGAAGCTATTCTACTTCCCTGGATTATCATTAACCAGAAATTGTCCAAACACCTAGTTTTTGCTGCTAAATTCCAGTTTTCCTACCTTCCCAACTCTCTGACTCTAGCCCTGATTCCTAGCTGGCTTATAGCTCCAGCAGCCTTTTTTTTTTTTTTCCCCAAAATCTGTTTTTATTCTTTGTCATGGTTAGTGATTAGCTAGAAATTGTCATTTCTTTTTCCCATGCTGGCATATTCAGTAAGATTCTTAATCTTGTATCTTTTACCTCACAAATACTGCTGTTTTTCAGACCATCTCTCACTCATGTATAGTACAGTAGTGATTACTTGATTCTGCTTTGGATTATAACTAAATCTCTGAATATTTTTCTTTGGATTTCTAACTTCTTAGAGGCAGAGTCTACCGTAATCGTTTCTTTTAGTTGAATTAAAGAATACTCTTCAAGGCATTTTTCCAAACTTGAGTCAGTGTTTTACTATATCATTAACTGGTTCTCCCTAGGCAATAGGAACTTGGTCATGAATCATGATTTGATTATATGTATGTGACCTGTAATACACTATTCTTAGGGTTAATGCAGGAAAGGGTGTGATTCTAGATGATGCATAAATTGACAGAATATGTGGGCAGATTTTTAAGTGGCTTTAACTATTATTACTTATAATTAGTGGAATCTTTGCTAATTACCTAGATTTTAGTATCTGCAGATGATAATATGTTTTTAGACTTCAGTGTTTCTGTCTGAATGTCAGAGGCTAGCTAGATATGTATTTTAAAACTGACTAGATTCTAGAAATGTTTTTTTCTTGAAAAATTGTATTCTTCCCCCCCCGCCCAAAAAGGATTTTAATCTTTTTAAAAGTTTTATATTTTTGCTCAAGCAGCTTTTCTTTTCTGTAGTTAACATGTTTGATTATATGATTCTGCTGTTGAAGAAATACAGGACGGTTGAAGCAAAGAGGCTACAAAGAAACTTTTTGCTTATAATTATTCATGTTTATTTCATGATTTAGACTTCTCCAGTTAAGATATCTTAACTTTTAATACTTACCCATGTCCTCACTTCCCCCAAATAACACTAGAATTTTTTAGAGGAATGTTTTAATAGTTGAATTAAAAGTCTTCTGTGATTTGGCTTTTCATGTTTTTTAGAGTTCTAAGAAAAGACTGATTCAGAAGAATTAAAGATTTGGTAAAATAATTTGGTAGTTGTTATACATTCAAGAGTTAGTTACTGGCTCTTGCCATGTCCTCAGACCATACCTTTTTGTCTGACATCATCCTTGTTCATAGTTCATATCGTATAATTAAATGATTCAACTTCCTCATTTGTTCCTCATCATTAAAGTCACCTGAGTGTCTGATAGGTATGGGCGGGTATGTGTGCACGCACATGATGGGCAATCACAAACATTGGGCAGTATATTGATTAAAATAAGACATTGTGAAGAAACAAGAGAATAGAATAGGAGACCATATAAATGGAGAAGTAAGGGGAATTGCTCTCAAGATAGTAGGTTAGCAACTTCAGGAGCAGTTTTAAGGGCTGCTTTATAAGCAGTTATGAAGTTATATGCCAGGCATTCACTAGAGAAATCTGTTCGAAAGACAGTATTTATGAGCAAAGAACAGTGAAAACCTATTTGATAAATGTGAGGGCTATACTTTGGAATTAAGTTTAAAAAAAAGTCTAAAGAATTAGTTTGTACTAATACCAGGTAGGGATTTATCTCAAGGCTAATCAATAATTCTAATAGTTCTGAGCAACCCTAATAGTTTCTTTAGTATGTTTTAGTGTTATGAACAGAAGTACTAGGTCTGATTTCAAAATGTTTGCTGTGACAGCATAATTTGGGGGATTATAGATAGAAATTTTCTTTCATCGGATATCTTATTCTCAGAGTCGCTGTGTTGTTCGGTAACTTTAATTTTATTATATTGTTCAATGCTTCAATTTCTCTTTTTTATCAAACTTGTTAGAATGAAAGTTACATAGTTTATGTGTCTGGGCACATTAGGTTTTAGGTGTTGACAGCCCTGTTTTCATTTATAAACTGTGAACAATTCTTTAAAATAAAGTATAACATTGGTTTTTAATTAAGAAAATGACATTGATCTCCACAAACGTTATTTTTGTTTTCTTCTTTGTACCTTTCACTCAGGCATTTCTAGCTGCTTTTATTGGTTTGTTCTTTTTTTCATAGTAGTAATGAGTCTTTTCTTTCCCCATACTCATACATTAAAAAATTTGTGGCCATCCAAGTCATCATTAGTGAATATTAATATTTTATAAAATTAAGTATAGGTCAACATTATTAACTTAAAAATGAGATATTAAGGCTTAGAAAGACTGACTTACCAAGAAGGGAAAGAACTAATATTTAAAGAGCACCAACTATATATCGGACATCACCTTTTTACATTTTAGTTCTGTGAAATATGTTTTGTTGTCCCCATTTCACAGATGCTCAGAGGTCAAGAAACTTGCCAAGACCATAAGACTGGTCATGATAGAGGCAGGATGAAAATCCACTTCTCTTGCACAGTTTGGTCTTTCCTACTCCTGTCAGCAAACTAAGGCAGTGAGGGAACAAAAGATTAAAAACCAACACTCCAAATATAGCAAAGGGTATTTTCCGATTGATAACTTCTATTTTTATAAAAAGAAAAGACTCAAGGTTAAAAATTATCTTTGGTGTACAGCTATTAAGTCACTATTAAAATATGAGACTTGTCGGGGCGCCTGGGTGGCTTAGTTGGTGAAGCAGCTGCCTTCGGCTCAGGTCATGATCTCAGAGTCCTGGATCGAGCCGTACATCGGGCTCTCTGCTCAGCAGAGAACCTGCTTCTTTCTCTCCCTCTGCCTGCCACTCTGCTTACTTGTGCTCTCTCTCTCTGTCAAATAAATAAATAAAATCTTAAAAAAAAACAAAAAAATTTAAAAAAAATACGAGTTGTCATAAGTGTAAAAGCAATATGACCTTTACCTATAAGGGTCTTGTAGTTGATGATATATGTACAAAAAAACAGTCACAAGAAAAATAGAATGTATTTACTGTCACTTTAGAGATGGAGAAAATCAGCAAGGTCACAGGCATCTCTCTCTCTCTCTCTCTCTATTTATTTTTTTATTTGGATGAAGTTGTCTCAAATTCTTGAGCTTTTGTATCCTTGTCATGCTTTTAACACACACTCTTGCTACCAAAGGTGGATTACATTTGTCCTGGTATACGATTGGCCTCTGATGTTTACTGAGTGGGCCAAGCTAGGAAGGGATTTGAGCTCTGTGTTAACTTTTTGAATTAAATTTGATGTTTGTGAGAATTAATAGCTTGCTTTTCATCTCATTTTCTGAAATGAGATTCCAAAAAAAGAAACTGAGCATGATAGAAGTAGGAAAAATTAGGACTTTGATATATAGTATTATGGTCTATCTGTTCATTTGCTGAGGAAATGAAGTGCTTAAAATATGTGTCCAAATCTGGGCCTCCATTTGCCCTGCTTATATTTATTTGTGAACTCTAAATCTTTTATCTAAGCACTTAATCTAATTAGCCTATTGGTAACTACCTTTTTGAAGCAAGACACCTTCTCTTTAGCCTCTTGATATTTGAGCCACTGCTGTTCTGAATGTGATGACCTAAGAGGTAATCAGATCACCTAAGAGTAGCTTTTCAAATTGTTTTTCAGATGTTTCTTTTCTAGAATCCCTTAGTGATATGTGTTTCCCATTTCACCATCTAATTGTCTAGGTTTCAACATTTGTACTCTTGATTACCATCATATTCATTACAAATTTTTTTTTCTTAGAAGCCTGATTCTGGTAGAGACCTAGACAAAGACAGGCTTTTTCTCCACCTACCAATCTTCTCCTCCCTCATCCCTCTCTATCCCTGCCTTTCCCTCCTTGTCCTCCCCTCTTTTTCCCCTTCCCCGTTTTGTTTGTCTCAGTGTACAGAAACATAAAAAATTAGACTGATGATAGGTAGAGGTAGATGATTCCCTGTAAAGGTACTACTTAGTGACAGTAACATTAATTTCTTAGATAATTAGTTCAAATTACTTTGGAGCCCACCAGACCTGGATTAGAATCCTGCTTTATAAAAGTAGTACATATCTGTTATTAGAAAAAAAAAAAAAAAGGTACAATATCAATGAATACAAAGAAAGTAAAAGTGTTCTCTTATATACTTTTAGATAATTTCTATTAATGGCTTTCATGTTTCTAAATACCTACTATATATTTACATTTATATTTAATGTAACATTAGCTACATTAATTTCAGATTTATACCATATACATTTTCCTTTTATGATAGTCTTCAGTAGGTCAGAAAATATCTATAGTATTCATTTAACTCAATTTCAATTCACTTGATATTACTATAGTATCTTAATTTCTTTTTTTTTTCCTTAAAATTTTTTTTTCACCACTTTCAGGATGCTTTTCCCTCTATTTGGTTTGTTTTTAATCAGCCTTAACTTCTGTAAAGGTGCAAAGTTCATTTATAAAAAAAGGAGGAAAGAAAATACTAGAAGTAATCAATGAAAAAACAGGTACTAGAGATGGAGAAGATAGCAAATAAAGGTATTTGCATCTTATAGCTTCATTGAAGTTAAAGTTGAAGTAATTGGCTAGATGTTCTACCGGGAGACGTAATGCTCATAGTAATTAGGAATTAAAACCTGTGGGAAGGAAATTTAGAATTGTCCTTACTGTCATTATGGGAAGTATTGTTAAGAGATCAATATAGGATTGTCAGACCTGCTGTTGAAGATGCAGGATTAATTTGTAGAGGGCAAAGTGTTGGGTCTAGGACCAGGTTAAAAAAAAAAAAAAAAAAAAAGAGCTCTGCTTGGGTAAGAGGATACTGAGGCTTAAGAGGCTTAAGATGTTCATGGCATCTGTGGGAATAATAACCAGAGTGTTAATAACATTGCTTACCATAGCCAGGCACCAGAGAATGAACTTTATTAATATGTAAACTGTTACCTGCACATCAAATGTAAATCAGGATTTCAGTGTCTTCTCTCATAATAAGAGAGAAGCAATGTTTTTCCCTCCTTGAAGCAGATCGTTGGTTACAAAGAATATGGTTGGAAAGCCATAGTACTACTCGTACACTAATTACCTTGGTATGTGTAGGTCTGTCTACCAAAAAAGCATTATTCATATATATATCCTATATATCCTTTTCTTTCCGTAGAATTTTGGGCACTTCTAGACACCCAAATAGTGGAGGCATTGTCGGGGGCAAGGGAGAATTGTTAAGAGTAGCTAAACTGTGGAAGCAGCCAAAATATTACATAATATTCTTTTCCCAGTTGAAGAACGTATTATCTGATTAAAATATCTGTTCCACTTAGACAAATGTTACTGCTGAGATTCCTTTACTCTTTTGTATGGCATTTAAAAAATAAGTTAATTTTTTGTCCTGATCTTTTGCAGAGAACTATAATTGAACTCAGCTTTGTGATTTAATTTTATGTAGAAGAAATAAAAAAAAAAAAAACCGGTTTCAAGTTTAGGTGATTTAGTCAAATCTGCCAAGCGTCTGTGTGTCAGAGGTAGAATAGAACTAGAACCTTTATCAAAGGTAGAATAGAACTAGAACCTTTAGAACATTTGCTGAGTTACTTGCTTTTAATTTTGTTAGCACAGCTCTGCAAGTTATTCTTCATCCCTGACCGTAAGTCTTGAGTAGATGGTTCTTCTTCATTTTAAGTTTCACTTCTTTTCTTGCTCTATGTCAATTGACCAGAAGATTGTTTCTTACAGGAGAATAGCTTAACCTCAGCCACAGGTGTCCTGATCTATCTTGACAGATTTCATTGTGGAATCAAATGAGGCTTTAGATCAGAAGGGGTCTTTAGAATTCCTTCCCTGTCCCTTCTGGCGTCCTGCCACCACCCTGACAGGAGGCCTCTGATGCGCCACACACACATCCCAAGAAACAGATAATTTTCAGATGCAATTCAGTCTGAATTTATACTTAAGAGCAATTTGTTAATGGCATGTGCATTAGTAAGCAGAGCTGTGACCAGGTAAAGCGCCCGTATTTAGGTTCATGGTACCCCCACACTGTTTTTCAAGAAAGTGGTCTGTTTGCTCATGTAAATGAAGCGTCCATCTGGTAGTGTTTTTAAAACAAAATATGTCTGCTGCAAAGGAAAACTGACGTCTCCACTGGAGAGACATTTAATTGCTTGTAATTGAAAGTGACATTTATCTAGTTTAAAAAAAAAGGGGGGGAGTTAAGATCCCACATTCTATTACAGTGAAAGTTGTCCTTCCTCTAACCCATTAAATCTTTGGGGAAAAAAACGAACTCTCCGATAAAATAAGCCATCTTTATCCTTTTTATAGGATTATCCCTCACCACCACTGCCCTTTTTTTAGGGTTACACTTTGCTATTTACAAGTACGTCAGCCTTCAAAAAACTTTTGCACTTTTAGCCACTGCTTCCCTGCAAGATTTATTAGACTTTCTGAGCCTTTTTAAGTCTGGAGCTATTGAGTACCATGCTGGGATTGCAGCAAACCTAGGTAGGCCAAGGACTGACATGTATTTCTGATTTAGTCTTTTGCATATGCATTATTTTATTTTCCCTGATTTTAAGCTTGTGGGACATATATTTCCATGTCCATATTCTTGTCATCTCGAAATAAAAATAGAGTTCTTTTTAAAGAGAATTTAGTGCATTCTTTTGTATGTGAGAACAAAATACTGCCAGAATAATCATTAAAATATATCAGTATCTATTCTTTATTAGTTTGGGTTATTGTTTCACTAAAAAGTATGCAGTGCCATTGAAATAGTTGCACATTTTAAAAATAAGTTTTGATTGAATTAAAGTGAATCATTCTGAATTATCAAGTTAGAGCAGAATTGCTCCTGGGGAATCTGTGTTCCCATACTTACCTGTTTTGATTTTTAAAGGGGATGATTGATTGAATTTAAAATTTAGGAGGGTAAAGGACAGCTAGTCCCTGCAGGTCAGCTCTGCCATTAAGTCCAACCAGCTGGTTATTGCTGATGTATCTTGCTTTAGAGAGAGAGACTCCTGGCAATTTTGGTTACGTATAAGTGAGTCGTTCAGTCCATGTGGCTTGGTCGAGGTGTTCTAAGATTTTAATTTGCAGGGTATATTATATCACAAAGTGATTTTAAAAAATAAGAAAGGAGTCAGAGGAAATCGATGAAAAAGAGAAAAGGATTTAAAGAACCAGAGAAGTTAGTATGAATAAGATGATATGTAAGAGAAAATAATCGAAATGAAGGGCACTTAAGGAGTCATGTAATCATTTTATTCTACCCCCTTCATGCCTGTCTTTAAACCAGCTTGGATTCTCAATTTCTCATTTCTTGAAACAAGATTTTAAAGAGTGTTATAGATAAAAATTCTTTTGGGTAGAATGATGTTAATGGGTCAGAAAATACTCTTTCCTGAATATCCTTATAATATCTCTGCCTAAATCTGGTCTCTATCTGTCTCATCTCATAATTAACTGAAGTAATTTTAATTTCTCAATTCTAATTTTCAATTAAAGCTAAACATGAAAATCCTCAGTTAAAACTATAAGCTAATGACCCACTTCAGTGTCCCATTGGACACTGGGAATTAAACGTCCAGGGACAATATATGTTTACAGCAAAGAACTTAGAGACAGACACTAAGAATGGTTTGTGCATCCTGCCCAGGTGAAGGTATAGTTCAGAGAACTTTACAGCCTCTGAGAGCGATGGGCATAGAAGCCAAAAGGAATTCTACTTCTTGATGTTCACACTGTGTCTTCAATCACTTTCAAGACTTTTTTTTCCAGTTTAAACTGTAACCCAAGTGGTAATTTTGATCTATATGTTTATGAATTTTTAATTCTGTAGAACATTCGTATTTTCCTTAAAAATAACTCCATAGGATTTATTATTGGTAGTTTTTTCTTGGAGGTACCAGAGCCATGTTTATTTAAAATAAAGGATTCCCTTCGGGCAGTGCTTCTCAAACTCTAGTAGTATATCAGAATCATCTAGAGGAATTTTTAAAATGCAGATAGTTGGGGCCACAGCCATATTACTGATTGAGCAGCTCTGGGATGAGGCCAGAGACTTGGTATTTTCAGCAAGTTCCTGGGTGATGCTAAAACTGCTCGTCCTGGGGCGCCTGGATGGCTCAGTGGGTTAAAGCCTCTGCCTTCAGCTCAGGTCATGATCTCAGGGTCCTGGGATCGAGCCCCACATCGGGCTTTCCACTCAGTGGGGAGCCTGCTTCTCCCTCTCTCTCTGCCTGCCTCTCTACTTGTGATTTCTCTCTCTCTCTGTCAAATAAAAAAAAAAAAGTAAAAAGCTGCTCGTCCTGAAACTGTACCTTTGAGAACTACTGCAAAAAAGTATTGATCCCAGAAGTCTGAGACAAAGCTGAGCAGACTCGGTGCTGAATGAATGTGGAGTTGCTTATAATGCAAGTAGTTATACCTATTGGACTGGTACCAACAATGATCATTTAATGGAGTGTTGTATTTTATTTATTTTCATAGATTGGAGCATATGATCAACAAATATGGGAAAAATCTGTTGAGCAAAGAGAAATCAAGGTAACAAGTTTATTTCATTTTGTATATTCTGAAACATAGTTCTATAAATTGATTGTCAACCACATTTTGTCTTTTATCTTTCCATACACTTTTAAGGTATAAATATTACTTATTCTATCCACACTTTTAAATAAAGAGGTAAATTCTTAATGCTGGCGTAGTCATGTGTCTACCTCAGATGGTTGTTTTTTTTTTTTGTTTTTTTTTGTTTTTTGCTTTTTAGCAGCCTCTGTTCTTTTAAAATTTAATTTCTGATGATTATTTTTTATCAGCTCTCTTCCCCTTTCATTTGTCACCTTATACTTCTAGTTTGCTTTTCCTCCCTTTTGATGCTGTCATTGTTCTGTACAGTTTATTAAACTGGTAAGTGTTTCAGGACTTTTCTCGCCTGAGTGGTCTGTCACATGCCGCTCTGCTTCATTGAGATCTGCTTTTGGTGTTACTAACAGAATGACTTGGAAGCAAGTAGAGCTGCTGAAGAGTTGGTCATTTTTAAAAAGAAGTTAGGAACGTAAAGCATTAATGTTTTTGTAGTAGGTGGTTTCTTCTTGAACATGTAATCACTTATGCTGATAAGACATTCCCATAGGCTACCTTGCTAGCATGAAAAGCATTTTTTCACTAAACTTGTTCTGTTTCTTAGCAATTGCTCCTTTTTGGTAATAAAATTTATATTTTTCATTTGCATAGATAATACTAATTTGTGTGTTCCTGCACGAGCTAAATTTAATCTGAGCCCAGAGAATGTTACTTCAGTGGCTTGACATTTTCTATTTTATATGAAAAGGTTTATGTTAGATTGGAAACCGGTGTCTATAGTTTCTTAAAAATCTGTCAAAAAAAATCTCAGTGTTTAGACAACTTAAGTCATCTACAATAAAGAGCAAGATTCTTTGTCATTGATCAATTTTAATCTTTAAACTATTTTCATGAAGAATTTAAGTTGCTGTAAGCACCTGCTATGTGTTAAATATAGGATTAAATCATGGAAAAGATGGAATGGATTATATTTTGTAGATGAGATTCATAATTACAAATGAGATCGATTCAGTTTAGGTCTCTGTTGGGGGGTACAGGGGGAAGCAGTCCTGGGGAGGTTAGGAAAGGCTTTTCAGGGGAAGTGACTCATGAGCTGAGTTTGACAGACATTAGGGAGAATGAGAATTCACAATTATATGAAAATAAACATGCAGGAGAGAAGGAGCAGGACTGACTGAGGAATCCTCAAGGAGCTTGACTGGTAATAGGTTGGATGGAGGAAGGAGACTGGGGTGGTTAGGCATGAAACTAGAAAGGAAAATGGGAGTCAGATTGTGCAGGGGCTTGACCGCCTCACCCAGCAGAGTCTGGACATAATCTGGAAAAACAATGAGGGAGACATTGAAGGGTTTTAGACAGAAAAAGTTATCTGATTAAATTTGTGTTTTAGAAACTTCACTCAGGTGTGGTGGGAAATAATAGAAGAGGAGCAGATTTAAAATTGTGGTTTAGAAATATTCAGGTGGTACTTGGGAGAGAGATTTGGGAGTCCTCAGTTTGAAAGTGTGTGTGTATATCAGTATGTGTATATGTGTGCTAGATACATTTATTATAACACATTATATCGATAGAAGCATAGGAGTGAGATTTACACTGGTTGATGACGGGAAAAGGCTGAGAACAGAACACAGGGAAACAACATTTAATGGGTACGTAAAGGAAGAGATGTAAGTGATGGAGGTAAAAGATCCAGGAGATAGTAGTCTGGCAAGAATATTGTGAAGAGGAAGAATACTCAAGCAAGTGAAGAGCAGCATGCAGGTTTAGTAAGAGGCCTTGAAACCCTTTAAGCCGCTCATCAGAAAATACTACATTTCTCACTTTTAGAACTATTTTAATGCCTAAACAGAGGTTAGGGTAACGGAGGATTATTTTAGCCATTCCTTGATGCACAGACAGGGTGAACTTGGAGAAGGCTAAGAACTATAACTTTTTTCTGAAATATGCCTCCCTTTAAAGATAGCATTTTGTAATAGTAAGTGAAGAAGTAAAAGCAGTATTAAAGCTTACTCTTGCTATTTCGAATTAAATAAAGGGGTCACTTGGTTGATAAGCCTAAAACATTCCCTTGTGGAGGCAAATTGTTTATAGTGTAAAATAATTTTACATTTATTCTAAAGAAGGTAGAGAAATAACTGTGGTCTATTAATATTTGATTTAAAAAGAAACCCAGAACACTGTACCTCGTCCTTAGAAAACACTATACAGAATGTGCTGAGTTTGTCCTCTCTTATCGGTTGTCACAGCAATGAGGAGCAACTAAAGAAACCAAAGAAAGCCATGAGAATATTCCTTGGAAATGTTTATTTTTTTAAACTGAAGACCCTTAGTTGATATTGCTAAAGTTTTTTGTAAGTTGCAAATTATTTTTTTCAAACATTTTAGAAATTATAACCAAAAACTGCCATTTTCTGTTCATCTTGACCCAAATTTAAAAGTAAATGGAATTTCGCCCAGTTTTAGTACTTACTAGAGTTATAAAGCTTCAATAAAAAAAACCATGCTATTTCAAGTCATTATAGAGGAAAAACAGGATGGGGGAAACTAAATAGGATTTCTGGAAAGTGAAACTGTTGGTTACGTCCTTTGGTGGAGTCACGGTTATATTATAGTCACTATTATAATAGTTCCACGCATGGGACGTCTGCATCATTGAACAGGAGTACTTTCTAAATTTAAACAGCCGTTACAAGCTTTTTGGCTCAACATTATCTGTGTACTTACAGATTTAAAAGAATTCAAAACTTCATACAATTTGTGTTATTGTGACTTAGGAATGTACTTTAAGAGTTTAAGTGTATATTCAATAAAGAATATATTACTTGGATTCTTGGAGATTAAAAGTATTTATAGTGCCTGATTGTTTCTACTTTCTAGTTAGTAGTTACTAAAGTCTTTTCTTTCGAACTTAGTTTTCATTTTTTGTTTGTTCATTTAAACTTTTTGATGGTCAATAATGATAGTCCTGAAAGCTATGCTATTTTGCGTGAATATAGTTTACTCTAAACCAATTTAAAATTTTTCAACTTAAAATATCTACTTAATTAAAATCTTATGAATGCTTATGTATGGCGCTAATATTGTTTGTGTTTAAAGTCATTAATGTTAGAAGATTTATCAGTGAAATGTTTTTGTTTTTCTTATTTTAAACCCTCTACATATTCTGATACGATACCGTGAAGATGAGTGTTATCAAAACTGGCAATTATAGGGCGCCTGGGTGGCTCAGTTGGTTAAGCAACTGCCTTCGGCTCAGGTCATGATCTTGGAGTCCCAGGATCGAGTCCCGCATCGGGTTCCCAGCTCCACGGGGAGTCTGCTTCTCCCTCTGACCTTCTCCCCTCTCATGCTCTCTCTCTCTCAAATAAATGAATAAAATCTTTAAAAAAAAAAACAAAACAAAAACTGGCAATTATAAAAAAAAATACAATAAATAAGCATCCATCTCTTGATTTTGGCTCAGGTCATGATCTCAGGGTTGTGAAATCGAGCCCCATGTCGGTCTCTGTGCTGGGCCTGGAGCCTGTTTAAGATTCGCCCTCTCCCTCTCCTTCTACCCCTCCCCCTTTCCCTGTTCATGTGCACATACTCTCGCTCTTTCAAAATAAATTAAATAAATAAATAAATAAACTGGCAATTGTGCTGTGACTCTACAGTGTAGCTCAAACTAAAGTTTTAGTAAAATATTAAATAGGAAATGAGCCATATACGACAAAGGTCAAGAAGAATGAACATGTTGAAAAACAACACATTCGCATATATCAAGTTAATTTACTGTTCTTCTTATAAGGACTTTAAGTTCTTTAAACAACCTGATAAAAATTTTAGGTATACAGTAGTAAATTAAGCTTCAGATTTGTCATAAAACCTTGGCAATAAGATTATTTTCAAATTATTAGAAAAAGAATGTATAAAAGATAGAAGTAAATCAAAATATGTAGTACTGTTTTCACATTTGCTGGCAGTAATAAAGGTTAAATCTCAGACTTCATACCAAATCTAAATAGAGCTCTATTAATGAAATTTTGTTTTTACATATATGTGCTATTAGAATTGCTTTTCCAATTTGCAAAATACTGGGGGTGATTCATAGTTTGCAAGCCACTCTGTCATGACATTAAAATGGGAAATGAAGTACAGGTGCAGTCAAGTCTCATGAATCACAGGAGTTACGTTCTATAAAGTCACCATGAACACTCACTTAGCAGATACTGACCATTTCTTCACCTCTAGTCACACTTTCATCAAGTGATCAGTACATATCCTTGTTTTATGTGTTTCTGTTGAAAGACACCTTGGTGTTGTTGCTGCATTAACAACTGAACTCAGGGCCAAGGACACTGTAACTCACCCCCAAACATAGCTTATCTTCCACACATCTCTGTGAGGCACATCCCAGCCTTCTTTACACTTAGGAACACTAGACCACACTTCAGTACTGTGCTTGAGGTCCATTTTTAAACAACAAAATTACCAACAAGAAGTACAAAAAAAGCAAAACCCAGCACGAAATTGACTGTGAAAAGGATACTTATTTTCAGCATGAGAGCTGAAATAAGGCAGATTATTGCCTTGTTTGACAGCAGCTGGGAATGTGCACGTTGGGTGACTCAAAATTTTTTGCCGCTCTTACTTTTGCATGTCTGCAATAGCACAGCAAGTATTGATTTGGGGATAAAATAAATTTACAAACATAGAATCAATGAATATGAGGATCGGCTATATCTAAAATTACCATGGCTATGTCTTCTATCCTGACTTTTTTTCTCTTTTGTTTTTGTACCTCTGAGTAGTTTTCAACTTCACATGGATAGACTATTTGAAAGGGTTCAACAGTTAATTGCTTCTCGATTTCAGGGTACATTTTTGTTTAAACATCTCCGTTAATTCTGAGGCTCAAATAGTCTCCTCTTCTTTGTTTTGGATGCAAACAGTACTTAACTAAATTTTTACCTTAGGGGTCATTGTTTTTTGGATCAGGACCAAACAGAATTTACTGCACGGTTACTTAATGGAATGAATAGTAAACAAATCATCTAAACACTGTGTCTCATATCTCAGCACTTGGCTCCTGAGGAATTTAGCCTAAGCTCTTAAAATTCTTAACATCCTAGTTTTAAGTGTGTGTGTGTGTGTGTGTGTGTGTGTGTGTGTGTGTTTTCCCAATGATTTTGATCTCTACCCTTATTCCGACTCTGTACATGGGTGGCAGAAACTTAATCTTAGTTTAAACTCGGAATTATTGAACACTAATTCAATTTGTGACTTCCGCTTTTCCCTCCTCCTCTGCCTGGGCATGGCGTCTAAGTTCTAAGGTGATTAGATGGCATCGTGGTCTCGTTAGTGATTGACCTGTGAACATAGTGGCGACCCTGAGATACGCATCATCCTCTCTGGGTCTCAGTTGATACCATCCCCACGTGCTGGCATCAGCTGAGAAGTCCGCATCCCTGTCTCCCCAGCTTTCTGAGCCACTGCTTCCTGCAGCAGTGCCCCCAGCATCACCCCTGGAGGGCTTCTCAGGGCCCCTGCTCCCCCAGCCAGTCTCTACACGCTCTCCTGTGCAAACCTGGGCCAACACAGTCCCGTGGACCATCTCAGACTGCACATCCAGATTGGGTCATAGTGATAGTCTTTGTTCTAGAATTTTGCTTTCAGTAATAAACAGGCCTCCCCTGGTCCACACATCCCTAAATTGATCCTTTTGGGAAGTAATAAAATGTATTACAATACTAGAGTTACGTTCCAGTTGTAACAAATATATCATGTGTTATATTTTTCTCTAGTATATTCCTTAAAGTTTTTTTTAGTTGAAATCTTTAGAATTTGATTATTTTCTGTTACTCTGGATTTAAAAATATATCTATTGAATTCCAATATTATTTTTTTATTGATGTATAATTGACATATGGGATTATACTACTTTTAGGTATACAGCATGAGTCGATATTTGTATATGTTGAGAAATATATACAATTGAGAAATGGTACCACAATAAGTAGTTAACATCCATCCCCATACACAGTTACAAAGGTTTTTTTTCTTGTGATGAGGACTTCTAAGATCTAATCTCTTACCAATACTACTTTAATATATTATAGGGTTTAAGGAATAAACCAAAGAAAACAGCACATGTGAAACCAGACCTCATAGATGTTGATCTTGTAAGAGGTGAGTCTTGAATAAATAAAAGCTTAATGCAATTAGAAATCGACCTTGAAGAAACAGAATTCAAAGTTAGATACACATTTGTAGAAATAAAAGCAATGTGAGCATAAGTGAAGGCAGGATTCGTACAAGAAAGAGATAATGGAGGTATTTAAATACCATTGAGTAGTCTTTACTCCCACTAAAGATCAGGCCAAGAAATAATAAAAAGAAAAGAAAACCAGCCTATGTTTGCTTAGCAAGCTATATGGCTTGGTTATAAACATTGAAGTGGTAACTTTTAGTATATGTGCTGCCGAAGCGAACACAGTAACTTTTAATTCCTAATTGGAACTAACATTTGAACTTTGTCTTATATTTATAAAATACGTGGGAGAAATTCTGGTGTTATTTCAGTTAAAAATCATTTTTTTCAGAATACCTGAGTTAATATGATAGCATGAAAAATGTTTTTAAATGTGTCTACTACCCAAAATTGGGCATTTCTTACAGTGTAATGCAAAATAAAATTAGACATGGTTTTTTGTTCTTCAAATGTTGAAATTTTTTCTTTAAGGAAATTAAAGAATGGTAAATATACTCTGTCATTTTATTTTACTTTTTTCAGGGTCTGCATTTGCTAAGGCAAAACCTGAAAGTCCTTGGACTTCTCTGACTAGAAAGGGAATTGTTCGAGTTGTGTTTTTCCCCTTTTTCTTCCGGTGGTGGTTACAAGTAACATCAAAAGTCATCTTTTTCTGGCTTCTTGTCCTTTATCTTCTGCAAGGTATAATTAAGTGATAGAAATTCATTTTGCTTTTAACTTTCAGGGTGTTATGTTTTTAGGGTCACTAAGGCTTTTAAAAAACATATACTAATTATATTGAGTGTAAAGATACACCTTGATTGTGATATTTCATTTAATAAGACACAGCTGGTTTGGTATTAAGAATGTTTGAGAAAACAAAGCAGCTATTTTCTAGTATAATTTAATGAAAATTAGAAACTGTGGATGGCTAAAGAAAAATACATATTGAGAGGAACTTTACAATTAGAAAGTCTCTTCAAATGCACATACATACCACATATACCTACCACCAGTCTTTTTTATACAAGCTGTATGAGTTCATTTTTCCTGTCTCAGCCATGGTTTCTTTCTTCTTTTAACCATTGTCTTCTGAGACTGTCCTCATTCTGTACTGAGAATCTATACCCCATTTTATGAGTGTCTTCAGATTCTCGTTGAATTCTCACATCCACCATGCAGGGAAGTGTAGGTACTGGTGTTCTGCCTAGCTGATAGAAACAGGACCCGAAGGACCTGAGGGCCCAAAGTCACACAGTCTGCAGGTGCAGGGGAGTCCAGATTCAAGTCTAAGCAGTCTGACTGCAGAGCCACATGCTCAACAATCCCAGCACGCTGCCTCCCGCACAGCAGCACTCCGGTGCCCAGTCAGAGTCACAGCGTGCAACGCATAATACGTGAGGCTGGAGAGCGCTCAGAGGCCTGAGGAAGACACCACTTACATCCCAGCGCTCTGATAAAAGCACTGATTTTAATTTAGTGGGTACCCTTCAGTCTTTCTAATGTCTTGCTTTTTAAAAAACATGGTTGTAATCCTGAATGATTATTTAAATATGTTTTATCCACAAACTCTAAGTATAAAGATAAATACCTTTATTTTTTTTTTTTTTTCAGATAAATGTCTTTTAAGTAAATGAAAATGTAATAAAACCTACAGACTTTTATTTAGGTAAAGTTGTGTCTGTTAAGCCAGGTACATCTTATAAACATAAAAGGGAATGAACTCTGAAGATTTGTGATTTTTATCAATAGAGAGACTATGTGTTTCTGATTAAAGAAATGATCAATAAATGTTCATTGCAGAAAATTTAGAAAATGTAGGAAAAAAATTTTTAAAGAATTTTACCTACCCATAATCTTGCTTTTCATTTTACTTTGTAACATTTTTAAATGTTGAGATTATTCTATATAAACAATAGTATTTTCTTGCCTTATGTCATCACAAGTATCAGAGTCTTAAAAATACACTTTTAAATTATTGTAAAATATTCTATCCTATATCGGTGTTGCACATATAAGCTTTTTGCTCTCTAGTTCCATTGTAACTAGAAGTGCACATATTGGGTCTGAAATCTACTTACTGGCTTATCTATATTAAGTAAGGAAGACAGGTTAGATCAGACATGAAAAACATATTTTTCAGTTCAGAACCAAAATTTAACATTATAAGTGTTCGTAAGTGGTGAACACTGAGTATTCTCCTACCAAATCAAAGAAGTGATTTAGCCCGCTTTGAGTCACAGCCAGTGACAAAGTGATGATATGACCCTTAATGACCCTCAGGAATCTGCTGGTACCGCTCAAAACCCCTATGCCTCCACTTTATGCATAAAAAAGTAGGGTGCAGTGTTCAGAGTTACCTCATTCTCTATCCCACCCTTATCTCCTAAAAGGTAGAAAGAATCATGTACAGTCAGATTTGGTTTTGTATAACTGCATATAGTTTTTTATTTCAATTACATGCCTTTTAAGTATCTCAGCTATATATTCTCAACACCATTTATGCTTTTTGCTTATATCATTTCTCACACAGATTACTGCCAAGAGCCCTTATATATTCTACCTTCTGTCCATTTACCTTTTAAATTGCAAATTCAAACCAGCCACTTAAGGTCTAAATCTCTTTCTAGGTATTGTTGCCTTCAAAAGGAAAGCCAGGTTTTTAGTCAGTCCTTTGTGGAATCTCTCTCCAGGTTTTACCAGGCTAAGTTAGCTCTATGCTCTTTCTTTTTTGTGTTGTTTTGTGGTGTGTGTGTGTGTGTGTGTGTGTGTGTGTGTGTGTGTGTTTTAATCCTGTCTGCCTTGGAATGTGCAGCATTCTTTGCGTGGCCTTCTTCCCTTATATTTACCTAATCTGCATCTAGTTGTTCTCTCAGTTAGACTAGGCATCAGGTGCCACCGTCTTTGAGAATCCTTTCCTATCCCCCCTCCCAATTTAGCTGTAGGTCTTTCTGTGCATATTATAGCACTCTTCGTAGGTATTGTATTAGTCTGCTTGGGCTGCCATACCACAGACTGTGTGGCGTAAGCAGCAGAGATTTATTTTCTCACAGTTCTAGAGGCCGGAAGTCTGAGATCAGTGTGCCATCAGGTTGATGTCTGGTGAGGTCTCTCTTACTGACTTGTGGATGGCTGCCTGCTCGCTTTGTGCTCACGTGGTCTTTCCGCTGTGTGTGAGCAGAGAGAGATCTCTGGTATCTCTTTGTCTTAAAAGGACACCGGCCCTATTAGATGAAGGCTCCATCCTTACGATTTCATTCAACCTTTACTATACCTATATAGGCACTGTAGGGCTTCATCATAGGAACAGGGCGCGGGGCATAATCAGTCTGTTGTAGGTATTGTGTTTCTTTGTGTCCCCCCTCTTTTCTTCTAAATTGAGGAGAAGCAGGGAGCAGAGACTATGGTCTTATTTGTCTTATTACTCCTAGTGCCTAACATCGGCCACTAAATCTCAAAGATTGACAGACCTAAAAATTATACTTCAGATATTTTATATTTCTGATGATTATCCCTAGATTTCTGCTTGGCCAGTACGTGAAGTCCTGCCTTGGAACTTTTGTGCCTAATAAAACATTTTGTCTTAGTTGAGCTCTTGGGGGAATCTAGAAGTACGGCCTGGCAAGAATCTCCAGTAGTTCTGTCTAGTTCATAGGACTTCATTAAATGATCAAAAAGTATAACTTAGCATTATATAAGAGAAGTGAATGATTTCTTCCTGACGGAATGATTTCTTCCTAATTATTTCTTCACTTAAAGGAGAACCCTTTGTTCACTTAAGGGAGAACCCCTTGTTGCTTTTTTTTTAGCAACAAGTGGGGAGGGGCTGGTTGGAGGTGATACCAGAACCACTGTCTTAGGAACTGAGGCCACAGAAGGGATATGCACACAGGCACAGCCAGAAGAAAGAGGGAGGAATAAAGTTGCTCCCTTGCCCCCACCTTTTCCTGATGCTTTCTTCTGGCAGAATTTTACAGAATATAACAACTTCCTGTTAAGATACAAAATATGGTTTGTGGTTCCCAGCCCCACCAGAGGATGGTGGTGTTAGGGCTGAAAGAATACAGATAAATAACCAGCAAGAGGTTATATAAAATCTGAAGTTCTTTAAGATGTTCGTGTTTGTGCCCAAAACTCTGAACCTCTTTTTTTTTTTTTTTTAATTTATTTGAGAGAGAGAGTGTGTAGGGGGAGGGGCAGAGGGAGAAAAAGAGAGAGAATCTCAAGCAGACTCCTTGCTGAGCACGGAGCCCAATGCCAGGCTTGATCCCAGGACCCTGAGATCATGATTTGAGCTGAAATCAAGAGTCAAGGGCTTAACTGATTGGGCCCATCCAGGCAGCCCAGGAAATTCTGACCCTCTTTTTTTTTTTTTTTTTTAAGATTTTATTCATTTATTTGACAGAGTGAGAGAGCACAAGTTGGGGGAGCAGCAGTGGGAGAGGGAGAAGCAAGGAGCCTTATATGGGGTTTGATCCCAGGACCCTGGGATCGTGACCCGAGCTGAAGGCAGACGCTTAACCGACTGAGCCACCCAGGTGCCCTGAAACTCTGAACCTCATAAGTAGCATTTGCATCCTCCTTCTTTTTTAAGATAGTTAAGTTAATGACACTGAATAAAAATACTATTTGCCAATGTTAGATACACATTTACTTCTGTAAGGAGCTTTTCAAAGTGTTTTGTATGTATTACCTCACATGAATTTGTAGTACCTATATCCTGTTTTATTGTACCAAAAAATAAACCAAGGCTCAAAAAGGTAAAGGGATTTAACAAAGGTCACCTCAGAGTTCATATTAAAAACAACAAAAACACTATACTTTTCAAAATTCTGGACTCTTATAAAACAACCCGAGATTTTGAGTTAAATTCCAGTGTAATTCATAAAGATTATTGTCATTTTAAAAAATCTTAAGTTTTTTTTTTTTTCTTTCTAAAGAAACTTACGATTCAGGAGAATATAAAGCTGAGTAGTTGTGTTTGTGATACCTCTTAAACACATGTGAGGAGATAAAGTGGTATTTTAAGCTTATATCTTGGTATGGTAGACTAGGATCCTTTAAGTTGCAGGTGGCAGAAACCGAATGCAAATTAGCTTTTGCAAAAAGTGTTTTTGTTTTTACCGCTGATCATAAACATTTTCAAAAAAACCAGGAAACTAGGTAGACTACTACAAAAGCAATAACCAGGATGGCCATTTATTCAGTTTGCTTGGGACTGTCCAACTGTCCAAATCTACTTGTGTCGTCCTCGTGCTTTTATTAGCCACTCTCCTTTCACTCTCAAGAGTCCTGATTTACATGATAAGTTACATAGTCATTCTAAGTAGCATATGCCCATCTTCTTGATTAAATCATTATTAGTATTTTAGAATATTTACTTAATATATTTTGTTAAAGTAAATTATATACATCATGATGTTTTACCCCTGAATACATCGACATGCATCTCTTCAAAATACGCACATTACATAAGCACATTACAGCAATCACACCTAACAAAATGCACAGAAATCTAATTTTCAAATTCTCCAATTGTTCCAAAACAGAATTAGGAACTCCTAGGCCCTGTGTTCAAGCATTTCTGGATCTAGAGGCTCAGATGATATCTTCACTTTTTATACTGGTGATTTTGTTTTCATTGTGCTGGTCTCATTCTTGAGGTGGCTGAGGTGGCCCCTGGCAATTTCATATTTCCATAGTCCTTAGTGTTTGTGATGTAGGAGAAAGACATTCTTTCCAACTACCTGTATTAGTCCCCGAAAAAGATTCTGATTGGTCCTGCTAAGGTTACATGCCCGTTTCATTAATTCCTGTGCCCAGAATTAAGACCCTGGTAAGACTAGATTACACATCTGTCCCTGAAGTGGGAGAAATAAGACCATTTGATTGACAGATAAAGGAGGCTGACTCCCAAAAGATAGAGAGACTTAAGGTCTGGAAAGTATAAAGGATGCTGAGCAGGCAAAAACAAGATCTCTTGTTCATGTGGCAATGGTTAGCATTGGTGATTGTTTACTGGTTTCCCTGAAAAATATACCCAAGTAAATTTATGTTATTTCTGAACAGATAAATCTCTATTTGAAAAGAAGCTCTTTATAGCCTTATTACACACCTATCATAGACTTCCTTGTTTGTAAAACAAAGAAATTAAGTACACTTGAGTTTAGTGGTTCTTTCGATTATCTGTGATCTTATCAGAAATGCCCTTAGATTCATATGCAGCTGGTTTTCATTGCAGCATAAAAATGTGTACTTTAGAGACTATGTTGGATGTTATCTTGTTCCAGGAGTTTATTACTGAATACTGTGGTTAGCCAGTGGCAAACAAAAAATAGTCTGAAAGAGCTTGTCTGCAATAACGTTTTTAACTTACTTAAATTTAGAAAAGTAATCTGGCAAGAAGGAATGTTAGAACAATTTTTAACGTTTTGAAGAAGTGACTATCAGATCTATAATTAAACATATTTTCTTTCCCTCTTTATAGTTGCTGCAATAGTGTTATTCTGTTCCGCTTCTAGCCCACATAGCATACCTCTCACTGAAGTGGTTGGGCCAATATGGCTGATGCTGCTCCTGGGAACTGTGCACTGCCAGATTGTGTCAACGAGAACACCAAAACCCCCTCTCAGTGCAGGGGGTAAAAGAAGAAGGTACTCTGTTAAAAGCAACCTTTTTGTGGATTTGTGTAATTTGAACCTAGGATCGTTCTTGACTCGAATAAAATGTTACCTTGTAAAGTCACTCTTCCAAATAGAGCAGGAAGTTTAGCTACCAAATGATTTAGTTTATGTATTTGCTTCAAGGCCATTATGAGACCACATACCTGTTTGTGTTTTCTTTGCTAAAGCTCATTTCCAAGGCACCTAATATCATTGTAGGGAATATATTAGCTGCAATTGCTGATAATTCCCTCTACTTACAAGATCTTGTCCTTATAAGATACTTGGGCAAAAACAATAGCCAGGAAAAAAATTCAGCTAAATTCTGTTGATTAAATGCTATTCAAAATGGTTTAATATTGCCTCTTGATTAAGGAAACCTAGCAAGTCTCACCGGCCACTCAGCACAATGGAGTTCTGTTTTAAGGGTCTTTTGGAGCAATTCCTCCTTTGAATATCGTTGCTAAGAGATTGCAACATTTGCAGTTTGGGGATGTTGAGATTTAAGCCCTTTTCGTTTTGAAAAGATAATACCGACATTAGATAAATAGCATTGTTGATCAGTTAGATTGTAATTCCCTCTGATCTAAATTTTCTTCTTTCTTCCTCTGCAGATAAGTGGCACTCAAATAGGGAAGAAATGCTTTGTAAAAATCTGTCCAATGATGTTGTTACAACCTAATGTCCACTGACCTGTCAGTGTGAACAAGGAACAATAACCCAACATTTCTAGAAGTTGCTCTTGAATATGTACCTTAATTTTGGCGTTGACTTTTCTCCAGTTAATAACTGAATTTTATTGTGTATTAAAGTTCCTGTCTTTATGTTTGATCAAAAGTTTGAATGTGCTACCAAGAAAGTGGTTGTTAACATTTTAAAGCTACCTTCTGCTCTTAATCTCTTCTGGTGAAGGAAATTAAGAAAAGCAGCCCATTTGGAAGTCCATAGGGAAGGAGATGGTTCTAGCACCACAGATAACACACAGGAGGGAGCAGCTCAGAGCCACGGTACAAGCACCTCTTACAGCGTGGGTGCTGTCTTCAGAGATCTCTGGCACGCCGCCTTCTTTTTATCAGGGTTTGTATTTATTCAAGGCTTTCTATGGCGTAGAGATGCACTGTCCCTTTTCTGGCACTTCAGTCTCAGGTAATGAACATTAATGACTTTAACTATGACATTCCCACTATGGATTTTGTTTTGATCAATTATAATGCTATATAGATAATGGAAAGATAGAGACCAGAAAGTTTACTTTGGAATCTGTGTAAATATATCTGTGTGAGCATGAGTCTATATACATCAAAGTATATCTAGTTGGGATTTCTTGATTTTGATTTATTTTATGATTTCTCAAGTACCATTTTACTTCTATTAAATTGATTATTTTTATTGGCACTATAGGTCAAATTGGGCTTTTTGTATACTTTGTATCACAGTAGAGATTTATCAAATAGAAAAATGTAATTATAGCAAACTGCAAAAATAAACCTAACTCAGTCTTGTATTATTATTTTGAAAAGTTAATTCAGAACATTTCAGAGTTATTTTATTTACATAGACATGTAATAAATTTGAAAAAAGTTAAAACGGTATGATCAAACTACTGAGTATAACGATAAAAGTTGCTAAGTTAGTAACTCAAGAAAAGGGATACTGCACATAACTATTTTTGAACACTTTTGTTAACTCCTTTACTAATAATAATTATTTCATCCCCTTGTGATTGTGCTCCTATGATCAAGTTTGTCATGCATTGGAAAATCAAGCAGTTGTATCCTGGGATATTTTCATTGCTCGTAATTTTGAGGGAAATTGTACAAACACCTAATAGTTTGAAATAATGTAGCATTAAATTGGATCCCCTGACTATTCCAACTACCTGTTCTTCGTCCAGAAAAGATTTAGGTTTTGTTTTGAATTTGAATTGCATTCTGTCTCTGTTAGTCTTTTTTTCTTTTTAATAAATAGCTCTCCTTTCTGACAGTAGGATGTGATAATTTTATCTCTGCAAAGTCAGTGTCTTAAGTGCATTTCTCAAGACTTTGATGAGCAGTTATAAAATAAATAGCACAGTGGCTATGTTTGGCTATGGGGGGATCATTGAGTTATTTTGGTTGTCCAAAATTGATCTTCTGTTACATAGCATTCAAAATGCCCCTAGAGCAGTAGATTTTAGTGCCTTTGGAGTTCTGCTATGTTTCTCTAGTCAAATGAGATTCAGACTTCAATTTTCTTCCTTTGGGCTGTAGAATGACCTTGACTACCAGTCATTGATAATATAATGGCTAAATCCCTTTCGATTTATTCTCTTTAAAGTGAAAACTTTATAATCTAAATGTTTTTAAAGATGTACTATTTTCAGCTGTCTCATTTGGAACTGGTTTGCTAACATACGAATGAGAATGTTTTAAATATTAGGTACAAAAAGATCTTAAGAAAAATGTTAATTTTGGAAGTTCTAAATCGAGTTCTGAAATCTTGATGATGTCTTGTTCTTTCAAGTTTTGATAAGTCAGGCCTTAAACTAAAAGATCAGCTCAGACTTAAAATTGTTTCTGGTGATAATTAAAAAGCTGGATACTTCCATTAAGGTATCTGAATTAGCATCAACAATGGGAAAATAAATGTACAACCCCTCAACTGTCTAAGCTTTATGTATAGCGTCTTTTGGTTTTCTAGATGTTAGCATGAAAACTACTATTTTTACATCCTGTGTTTATAAGTTGGAAAGGCCCTATTTATCATTTCTAAGTACATTTCATTCTCAAGATAAAACTATTTTTTTAAACAAGACATATTTCTCATTTGAAAAAAAGAACTCTATGAAACTGAGAAAACAAAGCCAAAGAAAATATCAATTTAAAAAGATGTAGAAATCAGCCATATTTCTTAAGTATTTAGTACTTCAATTTCAAAGAATTATAGTCTTAAATTAGCATAATTATAATATCTACTAAAAAGATTAAGTAGAAAGAAATATATCTAGATAGTATATCTCTTCAGCATAATCCATATTTCAGAATTCAGATATTGTTTTACATGTCCTTTAAGATTAATTTCACCATCACAATATCACTGAAAAACAGTCAATATAAATTGACTTGGCGGATTAGAGACAGATGCCAGAGTAAAACCAGGTCACATGTTAACTCACATGCCTGACTGACTGACCTACCCTTTTTTTTTTTTTTTTTAAAGACTGGAGGGTATTTGGGGGGGGGGTTTGGTTTGCTTTTAAAAGATTTGTTTATTTTAGGGGGGGAGAGTGGAGGGGCAGAGGGAGAGAGAGTCTCACTCATGCGGACTCCATAGTGAGTGCAGAACCCGATGCAGGGCTCGATCTCACAACCCTGAGATCATGACCTGAGCCGAAACCAAGAGTCAGACGCTTAACCGATTGCGCTTCCCAGGTGCCCCCTGACTGACCTACCTTAAAGTTTGCTGTCCCACTTAATGTCCATATTGAATGTTTTTAACACCTAAATGAATGTTAAAGATTTAATAAATTGACTTTCTTCCCATAATGGAGTACACTGTATAATGTAAGTAAGAGTGGGCAGTGAGGTTAGTACTGCCTTGAAAACAGGAGACCTACAAGTCTACAGTGATCTTACTTATTCTGTGATAGAAGCAGTATTTCCTGCATTGGATTTTGAACAAAAAGCATTTGCAAAGAAACAACATGCAATTCCACTACCCTGGTTGAGGTTTGTCCCACCATAAATTTTTGGCACAAGGATTAAAAATTTGGTTTTTAGTGACTGCAGTTTAAATAGTTCAGTCATGTAAACTGTACACTAGGTGAAGTCTGTCTCCCACAGACAAGGATGAAGCCATATAAATGTCAGTCTATCCCAGATTTTTAAAAATATCTTATGCCACAACTAGATAACTCATTAACTTTGCTATAGCCACTCTATTTTAGAATTGGACTAGTTCTAGAACAATTACAGGTACCATACATAATTGGTACATAATACATCATTTGGTACTTACCTCTCAAACTTCGGTGTCGTAGAGGATACCTAAGGAAACATAGGGACCCAGAAGTTTTTGAAGGGCTTTGTTAGCATATCTTTAAGGTGTATGCACAGCTGCACACAGCAGCGATGGTAATATGTAGGCTCCTGTGTCATTTTCCTATATCTGAGGTTTTGTGCATTCTGTTACTCTGGCTCCCACCTTATAGAAATGAGATCAGGACTAGAAATTTCATACCATGTTCTAGAACAAGAGCTATTTGCTACTGTTAACTTTCCCCATAACCACTTTCTAATGTCCTTTAGAACTGGGAGGATGATCTTCCGGTGGATCTATTTATATACCCCTGAGTATTTTCTAGAGCACCAGTAAATACTTCCAACTTTTTTCCCTGATGAGGTTTTTCAAATAGAAACACACTGGTTTTCATCTTTGATACAATAGATTCGAAATTTCATAAGCTAGTAAATTCTTTAAAAGTTGTATTAACTCTTTGGTTAAAGTTTTCAATGTTGGAAAACACATCCAGTTTTATGATTTATGGTATGGGTTGTACATTTATTTGCATTTTTTCAGACAAGTCCAAAATCATCATCCATCTCACAAAGGAACTATGCTAATTATACTACTTAAGTTTCTAAAAGTCATTGCCTCCTAAGCGTATTTGCGACATAGAGGTATCCTTCTTGAATGGCAAGCATAATACTTTAAGGAAAATTCTAGACAGGTCGTGCCATTCAAAGATTAATGCAGTAGGCCAGTTACAAAATTAGCTCTGAAGTTATAAAACATGGCAAGCCTTAACCATGGTAGTGGAATTGCATGTTGTTTCTTTGCAAATGCTTTTTGTTCAAAATCCAATGCAGGAAATACTGCTTCTATCACAGAATAAGTAAGATCACTATAGACTTGTAGGTCTCCTGTTTTCAAGGCAGTACTAACCTCACTGCCCACATGCCTGTGACTCATGGTGTTTGGGTTGATCTAAGCAGAAATTGTTAACTCCGGTTTTACTAAGCGAATGTATTACATGCATTCAGTGTAGCTGTCAAAAGGTAGATTTTTTGTGGATAATACTAAAAAGTACCATTTCTTTCTATACTACAGTACTTTTAATTCCTAATACCAGCTTTTTTCTACCCTGTTTTTTATTTTATTTAATTTATTTTTTTAAGCAGCCCAGTACGGGGCTTGAGCTCATGACCCTGAGATCAAGACCGGAGCTGAAATTAAGAGTTGGACATCTCACCGACTGAACCTCCCAGGCACCCTCTTACCCTGTTTTTTATTTTTGGTAGAGAATGATGATTTATTTATTTATTTAAAGATTTTATTTATTTATTTGACAGAGAGAAACACAGCGAGAGAGGGACCACAAGCAGGGGGAGTGGGAGAGGGAGAAACAGGCTTCCCACTGAGCGGGGAGCCCGATGCGGGGCTCCATCCCAGGACCCTGGAATCATGACCTGAGCCGAAGGCAGACGCCTAATGACTGAGCCACCCAAGCGCCCTGAGAATGATAATTTAGAAGTATATGCTTACTTTAAAACCAAAATGCTCTTCACCTTGCTTTAATTTATTTTTGTACATTTTTTAAAGTTGATTTAAATGAAGTAGCTTCCCTTTAAAAAATAGTCTAAGTAGAATTTTACAATATTAGTATTTTAAGTAAATCTCTCAGTCCCACTGCCTTCCTGTAGTATCTTTATGCTCTAAAACAAGGGAATGGGTAATTAAACATCTGAGTCTTGGTAACCTATGTTCCTTTTGAGAAATAAATATTACTCTGTGAGGTTCTAAGTTTCAGCTGTTAATGGCACTATGAGCGAAGCAGCACTAAAACCTGGAGAAATAACGGGCTTTGACCTTTTTACCTACATTAATTGGAAGTTAGCTCTCCCAATTCTTTGTCCTTTCAGCATTTTCCCTATGCTCAAATCCAAAATGTCCTAATCACTGTACAAATCAGTGTGTACTTTTGAAAAGATATGATTTTATTTTGAAACAGTTTCAAACTTACAGAAAAGTTGAGAGAACAGTGCAAAGAACTCCCAGATGTCTTTCACTCAGAGACCCCACTTAATTTCTGCTAATTGTCCCTATTAATAGCCTTATTCCTTCTCTAGAAACTCTAATCTGGGATCACGTGCTACACACAGTGGTCATGTCTCCCTAGTCTCCTTCATTCTGGAGCAGACGTCAGCCTTTCCTCAGGTTACATGGTTTTCACATTTTTAAAGACTACAAGGTAGTCACTTTGCACAAAGCCCCTTAATTTGGGGTTGTGCCCTTGGTCAGGATCAGACTTCAAGTGACTCGTGAGTACAGAGTGTGCCTATCTCTTCCCAACTCCTAGGTCAGCATTATCAGTTGGTACTTGAAGTTGGCCATGGTGGAATTATTTACACCATGGAAATCAGGAAACATCACAAACAAGGACCTTTTACCTCTGGAGCTAGTTGTTTAACAATTAGCAACATAATACTGAATTAGTAGTGTGATGTTTCTTCATTAAACCCAAGTTATGCAATTTTTGCAGGAATATCATAGAAGTGATACTTAGTTCTTCTCATTGCATCCTATCAAATGGCAGGCAACATAAAGTTGTCCCCTTACTGATATTTACATTAATCACTTGATTAATGTAATATCTGCCAGATTTCTCCATTGTAAATTTGTTTTTCCCTTTATAATCAACAAATGTCCTGTGTGGAGACACATTAAGATTATGAAAAATAACCTATTCCTCATCCCATCTTCACCTTCTAGTTTTAACATGCATTGATGATTATTACCTGAATTATTGCTATAATGGTTGCCAAATGGTGATTTTTCTAACTCTGTCATTCCTTCTGCATTTATTAGCATTTTGCTTTAAGGATAATCTTTGCCCTATCTATTTACTCATGGATTTCTATTTTACTCTATTAATGTCCTTATTGATTTTGATGATCAGATTGACCTAAATTGGCCAGTGGAACCCTTTGAGCAGTTTGTCTTTTTTAATATGTCCCTCTCATTCTTTGATCACTTTCTTACTATCTATCAACACAGTGCTTTAGGTTCCTTCCTCTGCCTCAGCCATTTCTTCAAGGAGGGTGGTATATAGAAAGCAAGATCGGAGTGCTAGCAGTGCTTATTGCTGTTGCTGTGTTACTACCCCTAGACCTTCTTGGGGGTAGAGCTAGAAAGGTGTGTGTGTGTGTTCCTCCACATTTATGTTTATCTCAATATTTAGATCTATTATAAGCCATGGATTTGCAATGATACAAATACAGTACCTCAGAGTTCATTTGATCTTGTCTTTATATCTTCCTTCTCTATCACTGAAAAACCTGGTTCCCATTGTCCTCAGTATTGATTCAGTTAATCTCTTGAATGTAGCCCCTTCCCAACCCCATCGGGCTGCGCCTGACACTTTGCCTAAACTTGTCTTCGAATGGGGTGCCATTCTTGGCTGCGGCCGGGCTGCCCCTCTCGTGTCGCGACCACGGTTCTCGTGCCGCGACCAAGGTTCTCGTGCGAGAGGTGTTACTACCAGCTACAGCCAAGCTGCCTCAATCTGTATTTTGAGCTACTTTGTAAACCCTGAGGGTGGTATGTATATTTAGTATTTTCTTTGTCCTTTCAGCTTGGTTTGCAACTTACCCGCATTGAGTTCTCGAGAAACATCAGCAAGCTGCTAACTTATTGTTCAAGTCTCCTGAGAGTGTCCTCTGTACTTTGAGGAGATAGTGGGGAAAGAAACAACCCGGAGGAGACTGGAAGTAGGCAGAGATAAGAGAGGAAGGGAGATAGCCGAAAGGCGTGTGCATAGGTACTACTAGTGCTTAACAGTCTTTACTGGGTCCTAGTAAGGAAGATGTACATTCCCCTTAGAAAATCCCTGAAACAGCACTTACTACTGATTCAATGCCCTTTTCACTAGGCCTTTATCTTTTTGCCCTCTAGGGTTCTGTTTCAGCTCTGCAAGTTTTCAGCACTTTTTCTACTCTGACTGCTGGCCTCCAGGCAATGTTTTCAACTGCCTAGTGATCTTTCTAACGGTGTTCCTAAGCCCTTGAGGTCTGGCATTTCTATCCTTCTTCCAAAATACATTTGTCCTCCCTCTTGCCTATCCTGTCTGATTAATGGTTCTACCAACTCTTCAATCTTCTCCCCTCATTTACCTCCTTTCCCCCCTGTTGTTCCAGTCCAGTGTAATTTCCAGGAAACTTCAGATACCTTTCCAGCACATGCCTTCTCTGTCTTTTTAGTTTCTCACATTGGTATATCAGGATTTTTACTTCCCTTGGCCTTTTTCTACATCTACACATTGCACAAAGTAATGGGGATGATTAGTAGCTGGAGTTTTTATCACTTGTTTTCTGAGGCTGAGGAGGTCACAAGTTTTCTCTGCACCTTATATTTTCTGTTTTTGCCCTTCCTCCTCTCTAATCCATTTTCCTCCTTCCCTCTGCCACTTTTTTTTTTTTAATTTTATTTATTTGACAGAGAGAGACACAGCGAGAGACGGAACACAAGCAGGGGGAGCAGGAGAGGGAGAAGCAGGCCTTTCTCTGAGCAGAAAGCCCAATGCAGAGCTCTATCCCAGGGTCCTGGGATCATAACCTGAGCCACCCAGGCGCCCCTCCCTCTGCCACTCTTAAGTGGTCTTTGTTCTGTGGCTCTTTCCCTTGATCTTGCCATGTCTCTCAGGGTCATATAGAAAGAAAAGGGTCAGAAGATGGGGCTTCTGAGCCTTGCAACTCTGTTGGATGTGTTCTGAATGACCAGAAAGCATCAGAGCTCTGTGAAGCATGTGGGAAGTGGGATCTCTCTGTCCCCTTTAGTAACCTTGCGGGAGAAGGTCAGAAAGGAGAGGGACCTGTTTGTATAAAACAAAAGTTTTCTAGGCTTTGATGAGTAGGTGAAGAAGAAATTCTATCGGACAGTATCCCCAGGAGTGGGCAGTTGGAGGTGGTGTGGAGAATATAATTAACCTCATGGTCAGAAGGTCTGTATTCTAGTGCTAGCTTTGCCTATAAGTGGTTGTGTGACCATACATAAGTTGCTCAGACCTCTTTATATTTCTAATCCATTGTTTCCAAAATGAACATTTAGAACAGGTGAGTTCTAACGTCCTATACAGTTCTAAAAGATTCCAGTAGGACTGAGTAACTCTAGTGTTAAAGGTAATTCTTTTGTGCATTTTTTAAGATTTTTTACTTATTTGAGAGAGGGAGAGCACTCGCTAGCATGAGTGGGGAGGGGGAGAGAAGTGGACTCCCCACTGAGCAGGGACCCCCCACCCCCATACCCCCGCCCGACTCTGGCTCATCCCAGGACCCTGGGATCATGATCTGAGCCAAAGTTAGACTCTCTACCAACTGAGAGCCACTCAGGTGCCCCTCTTTTGTGCATTTTTAAACACTTTTGTTTTTTTGACCTGTATGAAGGCAATATACTAATTATTTTTCTCGCAAAATGGATACTCTGCAGAAAATTCAAGGGGATTTATTTAAGTAAAGTTAAATGCCATTGCTTTTTAATAAATTTCATGATAAACTTAATCTGCATTGAGCACATTTTAATTTTATGTGGGACTTACACTATATTTCTACTAACCATTTCTTTTGGATAGCTATTCTTTCACCCACCGTAGTCTCTGAAGAAGACCCCTCAAGCTTTGGCCTATTAATCAAAATGTATTCTTTAGTACTTTGCATGTTGTATTTTGTGTATTGAAAAAATAAAATTCCTGTAAATGAAGAACGTCATTTGTAGCCTTTTAGGTAATTAATGGCTACATGATAGTACTATTTTTTCTAGAGTATTTCAGTGGGTAAAAGAAGTTACTTCCTTTTTTTTTTTTTTGGTTTTCTTCATTTCTACTTCTTTCATTATTTAGAAACTTGTATTATAAGGTTTTCCTTTTCTTCATATATTTTTATGTTACAATAGGTCCTATGGCTCCTTTGTACACTAAAATGAATTTATCAGAGATATTTACGTATACATACTAAAAGTATTTGGGTAAATGAAAGTGTTAAAACCAAGTTAAACCACTAACTGCAAATTAATAATTATAGAAACAGTGTTTTTAAATAAAACTTTACAATATATTATTAACCATAATAAAATTGGCAAAATTTTGACCATAGATTTTGTACAAAGACCAAATGATTTTGACCAAGAGTCGTTTGGTAAGTTAGGGCATGTCTCTTAGAATTGCTATTTGTTAAGACTTCAAAACCTATCAAGTAAGCTGAATGAGGACATTGATTTACAGCTATTTATTTATTTTATATGATAGGTATTATATTTCTAAGTTACTTATTATAAAAATAAGGTAGCCATTAAAATCCTGAGAAATAACTACCAGATTTAATTATTAACAGATCATAATTTCTCTCAGTAACATATCCAAAATAAGCTAAGTCCACATAACATGCTTCTGCAATTTTTTCTTTTTAGATCAAAGAAAGCAAAGAATTCAATTGATAAATCAACGGAGACTGACAATGGCTATGTATCCCTTGAAGGGAAAAAGACTGTTAAAAGCAGTGAAGAGGGAATCCAAAGCCATGAACCTCAGTGTGAAACTGTTCGACCAGAAGAGGCAGCCTGGCACCCAGGAACACTGAGGAACATTCCCAGCAAAGTAAGTGTGATTTTTAAAATAGTTTGCTTGTAATAAGGAGGGCACATACTGAATGGAGCACTGGGTGTTATATGCAAACAATGAATCATGGAATACTACATCAAAAACGGATGATGTACTATATGGTGACTAACATAACATAATAAAAAAAGTTAAAAAAATAAATAAAACACAGGTTTGAACACACACAAAAAAGAATAAAATAAAAATAAAATAGTTTGCTTGTGTGATTTTACATCAACAAATGGAAAGTGACTTAGATATCGGAATCACCTTTGAACTCTGTATTTGCTCTAGAATTTATTCTGTGAGCTGTTACACATCACACCGATAAAGCTGAAAATCAAATAAAGTTACATGAATAAACTTGATTGCCAATATAACATGGCACCTTCTGAATTGATTGATGGCTCCAATTTTTCCAAAATGTTAAGGCACTTTATAATTTATAGTTGATGTTTGTTGAACCTCGTCTTGTCTTTCCTCATTTCTGTGTGTGTGTGCGAATTTCTTTAAATGGAACATCTAAATTATTTTAGAAACTGAACTAGGAATCTGGCTTTTCATTCTTGTTCCGCATAAGAAAATACTACATTGTTTTTTTCCTACCTTCATTACCTTTGGGGTCAACACAGTTGTTTTGTTTTTAATTTGAAAAAAAAAATCTTATTGAGGATATATTAAGAATGACAATTATTTGCTTACTTTTCCAAAATAATAAAGAAATCCTGCATTTATTGTAACAAAGCCTAATGCAATATCATCTCCGTTTTTGTTTCACTGATTTTTTTTTAGTTAAATAAGTTTTTCTTTTAAAAAGCATACAGTAAAAAAAAATTATGAACAAATTAAAAGATGTCGTTTCTATTACATATAGAAATGTATGAACATTTGTGTTGATTTTTCAGTTTTGAGTGAAGTATGTGTTAACTACTTGACCAAACCTGTGTTCTCAGTACCAGTAGCTGTACAGTCAGTAGCATGGGGCTGCAGTGAAATAGAATCCCTTAACTCTGATTTTAGATTTTTGAAGCATTTATCTCTGATAATGTGAGCCTCCTATCACTGTCATCACTCAACAGATGAGTTTTCAGTCATACAACTTTCAAACACATTTTCAGCTATTTGTTACCTACTAAAGTTATATGAGAGGAACATGAAAATATTGATAAAACTTAAGCTCTGGGGTCTCTCAATTTCAGAATTTCCAAAATCTGGATGTCTCTTACAAATTGATATGCACTTAATGTTGTCTGTGTCATATGTGCACACATACAACTCCACTTCCTCCTGTCTCGTGTCATTATTAAATCATTGATGGCATTTGGGGTTTGTAGAAATAGTATAATTAATTCATCTCCGTTTTCTCAGCTTCTTTTAAATGGTCTCTGTTCTACTTTTATCCTATTTTATATTCTTAATTTTCTAAGGCATTTCAAATCATTTCACGAAAAGAAATGTTATAGGACCGTATTTGACAAATTGCTGTTTTATTACTCAAAGTTGAAATAACAGTATAGGCACAAATTCAAGACATTTTTAAAGAAGATCAGGTAATATTAATCAGTCAGTTTGAGGCTTGAAGATATTTGAAGGTATACCTGCATGTACATATAATTTAAAATTTTGCAGTTTTAAAGCTACAAATTCAGTCATAAATTACCAGTAATTCTCTTTGTGTACTCCCAACTTAGGATACGCAAAGGACAATAACAAATGTCTCTGATGAAGTCTCCAGTGAGGAAGGTCCTGAAACAGGGTACCCCTTACGCCGTCACATGGACAGGACTTCTGAGAGCATTCTTCGGAACAGAAAGTCACACCATTATAAGAAACATTACCCTAATGAGGTATATACTTTGTCCTTTTGTATATGTATACGTACCTATTTTATGTATCACTAATTTACAACTTCTTTCAACAATTGAATATAATTATTGAAGTAAATATTTCCCATCAGTATCAGTTATCTTGTTAGATGATCCGGATTTATAGAGTATCAGTTTTAGATTCATGTATTACGCACATGACAGAGAGCTACACATTTGTATTCATTTTGTGCAATATCTCCGAAGACTCATACATTCAGTTTGTTGTTTGCTTTTAAAGACAACCATCCTACAGAGACACTTTGTGAACTCCTATGTTAGTATTTTTCACAATTCGAAAGGCTATATTTATAGCTCCTGGATCATAGTGGAGTTTTCATTCTAAGTGACTTGTCTTCATGTTACTATCACTATTTATGAAGTTGCCCATTCTATAAAATTCAATTCTTTTTTCTTTTGATTCTTTTTTTATTAATATTTGTTTTTCTCTAAACAGTTTTACAACTTTATCACATCTCTTGAAGTTATCACATCTCTTGAAACTATTTAAATAGAAAAAGAATTTCATTTGAATGTATTTTCAGTTTTTATTCTAAGGACAGAACATTTCATTATCTCACATTTCATTATCTCACTTCAAGCCAGATGTCACTTATGACCCTTTTTTGATAAACATTGCCTTCTCCTTTTAGACTATATTAGAATTTTTTTTCTTGATGATGTAGGGCATCATTTGAAAATGATCATTTGAAAAACCAAATATTATGCTGTGCTGGAATGTGAATACCTTGATTGTTTTAAGCTTGGAAGAGTTACTTATTCTTCATACAATCTTCTCTGTGTTGTATCTCTATTTAATCTTAGTGGTGAATGTGGCTGTGTTTCTTCTCTTGGTGGCTGCCATTAGACACAACCAATGCCACTGTGTCTGCTGATTGCCATCACCCAGATCATCTGATATACTGCCCCCTGTTCCTTGTGAAATTCAGTCTTGTGAATTTCTCAGTCTTACACTAAGTACAGTCAGAAGTCAGTTGGTACTGGAAGGGATTCAGGACCTTCTATAGAAGGAGGTCTTCACTCTCTAGTAGATAAATTATTTGGCTTTAGAGGTACTTTTCTCACTCCAGAATCTTTCCCTTCTTGGTTTGCAAGCTATATGTTGAACTCTTGAGATTCTTGAAGGGCAGATCAATATTCTACTGACCTTAACTTTTATTTTTTTATTTTTATTTATTTATTTATTTTTTAAAGATTTTATTTATTTATTTGACAGAGAGAGAGGGATCACAAGTAGGCAGAGAGGCAGGCTGAGAGAGAGGGGGAAGCAGGCTCCCCGCTGAGCAGAGAGCCCGATGCGGAGCTCGATCCCAGGACCCTGAGATCTTGACCTGAGCCGAAGGCAGAGGCTGTAACCCACTGAGTCACCCAGGCGCCCCTGACCTTAACTTTTAAATAAATATGTTGCCTAAAATCTTCTGGATTTCAAGCTAAGTAACGCCGTTAATTAGCTAGTAGGCATTGATTGTTTTAAATCTTTCTTTAATGATGTAAAAGAGTACCTAAAAATAAAACCTGGTCCTCAAATTCTTCATCTACAAAGTAGGGAGCTTTAGACTAGAAAATATTTTAAAAGCTGCATTTCAGTTCAAGAAAATTTTAATTCTCAAATCCAGCTAACCTCAGGGTATTTTAAAAAGCAAAAGAAAAACTCCTTTGAAGAAGTAAAATTGAGACAGGATACAGCAGTGTTGTAGTATTTTTTACATCTTTATGTAGTTATTATTTTGTTCTCTTCAAATTACTAGTGATATTTTTCCTTTAAGGGTGAGACACAAAGCATTTTAGAAAGCACTTTGTGTCTGGGTAGAACTCGTGGTCTTCACTATAAAATGACTGGTTAGGGCACAGCTATTTGTTTTAAGCCTCTCGTATGTCAGTATCTATAGATATACTTTGAGGGATTTTTAGTTTTTCTGGAAGAATCATCCAATCTTCTGGTGGTGTGGGAGTAGTAGATACTATACTAGGCAGTCATGGTGTTTTGCATCAAGAGGTTTTGGGATATGAGGTAGTGATCTTGTCATTTAGTGTGTAGACTTTCACTTAACCCCCCTTCACCCCTCAACTCTCCCACCCCCACCCCTGCCCCAGTTACTTCCCTTTTCTACTATCTGCTGTGTATATTTGGTTGCCTTCTTCTAGTCTCTTCTACTCTTCTTCTAGTTTTCTAGTCTCCTGGACGATGGTGGTGGAGTTATTTGATTATCTGGAATAGGAGGTGTCCTATGGAATTGATAACTTCCTTTAAGCATTTACCCTGTTTCCTACTCTCTCCTGCTTTGTTTAACTCTACAAGTATCTTTCAATTTTTATTCACTATTGAAACTTAGCTTTTCATCTAATGGAGGTAGCATTTGTTGGGAAGCATAATGAAGAAACCATGGGCTTGGACTCAGAACATTTAAGTGATTTTGGAAAAATTGTTTAACTTCTCTGAGTCTCCGTTTCTGCGTCTGTACAATAGAGAGAGAAGACTACCCTCCTCAGATTGTTAATATTAAATAAGATTATGCACAGTTGCCTGGCACAAGGCATTAATGTTATAAATTCTTATTCCTTTCTAATAATTTTCTCCCCTTAATTTGATTATATGCTCAGTTTTAGCTATCTGTCTAAAGATTTAAAATAAGAGCAAACCAAATTAAATAAGCTGTTAACTCGGCTATTTTCTTTAACTCAAAAATTTCCAATTTTTATCCATTTTTCATCAAGTTTTAGTGAAATTCAAAGTGACCATTAATCACCTAAATGTTGCAGGTAAAATTCTGTTTGACATATAGGTGGTTATAGGTCATAATTTTTATATTTCACGTTTGTAAAGTGGCCCACTTATCAGTATTTGGCAAAATACTTTTATAAAGAATTAAAGGTATTTCCTTATCCCTGAAATCACCCATTAGTTTCAGTTAAATAATCATCAAGTCTTTAATCTCGTTACTCAATTCTATATCTGATTAGCAAGTCTGCATCAGAAATTAGTCATAGATAATAATTAGCTTTACCAGAATTTTTTAAATGAGCGATTATTTACTGGTTACTTAATACTTTCTGTACCTTACTATCTAATGAAAACAGTTGTGATAAAAACTGTGTATGCTTCAAGTACTCTGGTTGACAATGAATCAAACATTGTTGGAGTGCTTTTTATAAAACAAAGCCGAGTGATTCTTACCTTTTTTCTTTCTCATTTTTTTTCTTTGAAAACATTTTTACTTCTCGTTCAAACAAATAATTCTCTTCCCACAAATAAATCCCTAATCAACACATTAAATATATATTCATGGTGCCCCATTCTAATATCAATAAATTAATTATCAATCACTTGTCTCATTCAAGATATTTTGTTACGTGTGGTAAAGGTGGCAAAAAAAATTGGTTTTTGTCTTTCGTTGACTTACAGTGTATTTGGGAGTTACGACTTACTTGAGAATGTTAAATATATGAACATTTAATAACACAGACAATATTATAGATGCTGAATAGCAATGTAAAATTTATTGTCATGGAAATAAGTAATAATACCTCACTTTAGGGACAAAAGAATCACTCTGAATAGAAGGCTTTAAAACTAACATTTGTGGAGCCCCAGTCTGGTATTAAAAGCTACAGTCCTCGTTTAATTTTCAGTGTATCTTTAAGAAAGATAGTTTTATCCCCCATTGCCAGAAGACTAAACTAAGGATCAGAAACAAGGTAAGCCAGCTAGAAAGGGGTAGAAATGGTGTTTTCCTGACACTTGTTGAGTAGGCTGTAAAGGAAAGTAGGATACAAGGTAGACACCTAATCAGAGGCTAGAGGGACAAAGAACCAGCTGTGTTTAGGGGCCAGGGAGTAGCCCAGTGTCACTGGAGAAGAAGGTTGTGGTAGGGACGAGGGGAAAACAAAGTCCAAAAGTAGCATATTTGAAGACAAGGTTGCTGGTGAAGGAAGTTGAACTTTATCCAGGAGAGCAGTGGAAGTCACAGAAGGACTTTGGTCAGAAGAGTGGGGGGGAAAAAAAAAGCTCACTTTAGGAAGATTAATCTGGAAAGTAGGGAAGACCTTTCCAGATAGGGGTCAATTAGGAGGCTCTTCAGAGCAAACAAGGCATGGGTGATAAAGTCTGAACTCTGATGATATCATGAGAAGAAGAAAGGGATACATCTAAAACATTTTAAAGGTAAAATTGATAATCTTAGTGACAGAGGATAACTAAAAACAAATGTGAAAATTTCAGCATACTTGGCTGTAAGGATGGCTATTACCATTCTTTATTTAGTAAAAGTTTTTGAATTATTAAATCAAACTTTTACTCAAAAGTATTTATTTTGTACAATAACAACTTCTAGGAAAAAAGTAAATTGATTAGAAATTATTTAACTTGTGCCTTTTAGTTTTTCACTTTTATACCATAGATTATCTCAAAAACATGAGTTGACAGTTATCTTCCTGGTATAGATTATTTATTAATTTTACATCAATTTATTGAACTTCTGTTTGAAAAACAAAAACAGTAGATACATGAGATCTACTCTTGCTAAAAAAAAGACGAGAGTAAGAAAATAATTCCATTAAACACATCAGTTAAAGTTGGTTAATATTCAATGATCATATAATACCAATATATATCCTGATAAAATAATAGCCATGCAAACCTAGGCTAGTCTCTGCCTGCCTGAATTTTGAACCTTGTATAAAAATTTAGGAGGAAACAGGCACAACCTTCGCATGCAGAATAGCACTTGAGCTGAGGTGTGAAATCAAATAAATTTTGATATGAGGAAATTTTGTTACTCCTTAAAAACTAACATTTTTAATGTTATGCACTCTATTTCACTGTCATTTGACAGTGTATTTGTTGTTGTAGCAAAAAATAGCAATGTATGGTTCTGATAGAATCCTTTGAGTTGGAAAGGGTACATAAATTGTATTAATGTCAAAGAATATCTTGATTTCAGGATGCCCCTAAATCGGGTACTAGTTGCAGCTCTCGCTGTTCAAGTTCCAGACAGGATTCTGAGAGTACAAGGCCAGAATCTGAAACAGAAGATGTATTATGGGAAGACTTGTTACACTGTGCAGAATGCCGGTCATCTTGTACCAGTGAGACAGATATGGAAAATCCTCAGATTAATCCAAGTGTGAAAAAAGAATATAGAGACGACCCTTTTCATCAGGTTGGTTTACAGTATCGGGTTATTCGGGGCTCTCAGTCCAGCTTTTTTGAATGTATGTACAAATTTTATAGAGGTGAAAAAAAAGCTTACGTTCAATTAAAATAATATTCCTGTGATTTTTTTTTTTTTTTCTTTTTATGTGAGCTGTGGTCTGGCTTCCTTGGAACATAGAATTTCAGTATTTATATTATGGTTGTATCTCTTACCTTGCAAACTTACATTTCTGAGAAGTTGTTGGTAAATGGAGTTTTAGAAGTCAAATCATGTTTCAGATGCATTAGTCCTTTTCTCACTCAGCATACTTCATGGTCAGATCAGCACCCGTGGCCTTAACTCCGCCTATAAGATCATAATTCACAAATCTATATCTCATAAATATCAGATTTATACCTCTCAAGAACTTTAGCAATGCTATCCAACAGAAATCTAATGAGAGTCACATATGTAATTTGAGTTTTCTGGTTTAAAAAGGTGAAATTAATTTTAATATATTTTACTTAACCCCACATATTCAAAATATAGCCAATATGAAAAATACTAATGAAACATTTTACTCTTTTTATACTACATCTTCAAAATCTATTGTGAACCCTTACAGCACATTTCATTTGGACTAGCCACTTTTCAAGTGCTCGGTAGCAACCTGTGAGTAGGGTGCCATATTGGACAGCACATGTCTATGCCATATCTTTTTATTGAATGTCCCACCAGTATCTCAGATTTAACCAAATACCCCATCTTCCTTCATAAATCTGTTTTTCTTATGGCTCTCAAAATCTTAGTGAATAACCTCTCCATCCATCCACTCACCAGTCAGAAACCTATGGTCATTTAGAATCCTCACTCTTCTTCTTTTTTCTCTTACGTAACTTCTCATCAAATCCTAATAATAAAATCAACAACTAAGCTCTTAGAAAATTAAAGTTAGAGGTGAACTTACTTAATCTGCTAAAAGGTAGCTACCAAAGAACCTTCTAAAAACCTATCATATTTAATAATGAAATTTTAGGAGTATTTCTATTAAATGTAGAAATATGTCAGAGATACCCTACCAGTTATGTTTGTCTGTCTGGTTGAACTTAGACTGACTTAAAGTCCACATTAAAGAGCAAAATGTTGAGCATAAAACAATTTTGGAAACAACAGGGAGACTTCCCTTACTGGATATAAAAATTTACTTTAAAAGTATAGTAATTAATAAAGGCAGTGTGGTATAGTTGTATGCTATGGCCTGAATGCCCAACCCCTCCCACCTGTCAGTTCATATGGTGAAACCTAATGCCCAAGGTGATGGTATTTGGAGATGGGGCCTTTTTGGGGGGTGATTAGGTCATAAGGGTGAAGCACCCAGGAATAGGTTTAGTGCCCTAGGAAAGAGACCTCGGAGAGCTCCCTTGCCCCTTTCACCATGTGAGGCTACAGAAAAAGAGGGTAGTCTATGAACCAGGAAGTGGGATATCATCAGAAACCAAATCTGCTGGCACTTTGATCTTGAACTTCTCAGCCTCCAGAACTGTGAGAAATAGACTTCTGTTGTTTCGAAGCCATCCAGTCCATGGTATTTTGTTATAGCAGCCCAAGCAGACCAAGGCAGTGTATAAACAAATAGACCAATGGGACAGAATAGAAAACCTTGAAATAGTACGTGTTTACATGAGTCCCTCTAATATATGACATAAGTGACATATGACCAGTGGGAAAAGGATGGACTCTTGAGTATATAGTTTTGGTCAAATGATTACACAAAAATATATTCCAGATAGTTCCTAAATGTGAAGAAGCAAATGTTAAATATTTACAAGAAAATAAAGGAGACAAATCTTTGTTACTCTTGATAAGAGAATATTTTATTTTATATTTTAGACAGACAGAGGGTGAGCAGCAGGTGGAGGGGCAGAGGGAGAGGGAGAAAGAGAGTCCCAAGCAGGCTCCACGCTCAGTGCAGATCCGAACATAAGGGCTTGATATCACAACACTGAGATCATGACCTGAGCCAGAATCAAGAGTTGGATGCTTAACTGACTGAGCCACCCAGGCGCCCCAAGAGAAGAATTTTTTAAAGAAGATACAAAAAACACAAGCAAACATCAAAAATAAAGAGATACATTTGAATATCCTAAAATTTAAAAATTTGGGCTACAAATTAAGCCATAAACATTGTTAAAAGATGAGGAAATAGAATTGAGGGAATGTTCTGGTCCCCACCCCCCGAGATTGAAATATTTAAGCATATGGGTACATAGGGGAAAACCAAGAGGGAAAGATTGAAGAGATAGTGGAGAAAAAGTTGTTAAATGAGGTTTCTTAAGGTTCTGGAGGGGAAGCATAAGTAGGAAGTTTTGCCTTCGATAAGTAGGAGAACACATCTGCTGCTGAGAAAGGAGGAGGAGGAAGTGCACAGAGAAAGTAGGATGATTGAGGGTGCAGGAGGTTTGTTAAGTAGGATAATAGGATTGGGGGCTCGTAGATGGTGGTGAAGGCTCAAAGTTATCACTGGTGGGAAATGGAGAGTATGTGTGCACATTTGTTCAAGTCAGTGAACGCATTAGGAGTCACACTGCCTATTGCTCAGGGTCCAGCTGGAATCTGAAACCACAAATTTGTGGTTGCCCAGGCCACACAGTTGTGTGATACTCTCTGGAATATAGTTGTGGTAATCAGTAATAGCAAACATTTAAAAAGCATTCACTGTCTGCCAGGCACTGTGCATAGTAATCTTGATGCATTATGTCACGTAATTCTCACAACCTATGACAATGCAATGTGTTTTGTATGTTTATTTTGTAGATGAGGATAATTGAGGCTTGGAATTAAATAATGCGCCCAAAGTCACACAGTGTAGGTGCTCAATAAATAGTTGCTATTCAAGGGACACGAGAGGCCAAGAAGTAATTGGTAAGCGTCTAGACAGAAGGAAATGAAGAAGGAAATGAAACCAAGAAAGAACTGGTAGATTGAAGGATGGGTGTATTCAGAAGTATTTTAGAATTGAGGTTTTGAGACACCCAGTAAGAGGAGTTGTGGTTGAAGACTCAGTTCAGAACGTCGAGCAATTCTGTGTGTTAACAAGGTCCAGGCTGTGGCCATGGGAGTAGCCGACGGTCCCTGGATTTTAAGTAAAGAAAACAATGAACAATCCCTGAGAATAGGGTGTCGGATGAGTCATCTGGGTATTCAGCTACGTCACTGAGCATAATAACTGGAATTGAAGTTTAGGAAAATGCCCGAGAGCTATTTTCCCAGTGATACCATAAAGAGGCATAGAAGCAGGGCATGTGTTCTTTTGCTCATTGTTGAATCACACAGTGCTTGGTACGTAGTAGGTGTTTAAACAAAATTGGGTGAATGAGTGAAAGGAAATACATTTTTTAATGCATGCTATCTAGAATAAATTGGCCCTAAATCTCTCATACCACTCTGTTCCTTTTTTGAGAAGATTTTTAATGCTCTAGTCTGCATGTTAATTATAGTATCATAGGTTTACATTGCTTTTGCTTTTGGATTAAAGACTTGATTTTATACACATTTATTATTCTCAGGCTTCTAAAAAATAACTTCAATATTTTCAGTTTTAATAGTAGCCACGTAAGGGCGCCTGGGTGGCTCAGTGGGTTAAAGCCTCTGCCTTCGGCTCAGGTCATGATCTCAGGGTTCTGGGATGGAGCCCCGCATCGGGCTCTCTGCTCAGCAGGGAGCCTGCTTCCCCCTCTCCCTCTGCCTGCCTCTCTGCCTGCTTGTGATCTCTTTCTCTCTGTCAAATAAATAAAATCTTTAAAAAAAAAAAAATAGTAGCCATGTAATGGAAATTAGCTCCCTTTAATGAAAAGCTACCAATTTTTTTCTTATTTGAGGTCTGTATTAGGTTTGGAGGACCGTTTTCTGCCCACATAAAGACTGAAAAATCCCTCATTATGAAGAAACAATGAGCGTTTGAATCCATGTGTTCTAGTTAGGATGTTACCAAATTTGTAGTTTTATTTTGTTTTATTTGGCAATGGCAACTGAAACATTTCTACAGTAGAAAATTTCTCTCCTCTAGTCATAGCTGAGTATATAATAAAGTTTGAGGCCATAGTCAAGTGAAATTCATTTTTCAATAGGGAAAGCCAGATTTTAATGGGTACAGCTCCCACAGGTAGAAACTCCATTAAAGCAGTTGTGAACCTACTTAAAACATGCCACCATTTAAGTGTTAAGGTTTTCAGGCAGTTCTGAATGAACACAGAGCAAAGCAGTTGAGATTTTGAATGAGGATCAAAGCAGTTGAGATTTTGAATGAGGATAAAGAACAATCATTAAAAGAGTTCCAAATTTTGGATTGAAAAACACACTAAGAAAAACCTATGTGATAAAATTATAAAATGAAATTATTTGCTCTGATGTTTTCTTTGAGCCTTTTTGAAAAAGTGTTTCATGTAATGCTGTTCATACACTGTAGGCGATACATGTTTCAACAAGACTTGTTTCAAAATGTATTACACACACAGATAGAGGGGTTTTGTTTTGTTTTGTTTTTAAATTAACTCTCTTTAAATTTACCAGTTTCTGGTTGCTCTCTTTTCTCCTGCCTTCTGGCTTTCTAGAAATAGAAAGATGGTATCAAATGCTAGTTAGAGTAACTGCAAAGGTAGCTGGGCAAAATGAATACTTTTGGAAAGAGGGTGAAGAACTTCTTGAATTCCTATTTCTGTCTCTAGATGGACCTTTTTGATATGCCTTGCTTCATGTAGTTGGGAAGCCTTTAAGTCACTGTTAACAGACTGAGAGTTTAGAAGCCTGTAAATCAGTGGTTGAAACCTTGCCTCTCAGACTTTACACTGCATTCACTTTCTCCCACTTGTTCCTGGCCTCGTAGTTCCGTTCCATTTCATAATTAACTAGATTTCCATGGAAAGTTTGATATGTACTTTGGTACAAATTACTTCTATCATAGTTAGAATATTTTGTGGAATGTTTGTGTAATTAAGTGGATAGGCAATAACTAGTATCTTACAATTTTTGAGGCTCTCCAGTAGTGAAATATATGCTGTGATGGTTAATTTATATTAAAATACTGTATCTTTGGAAAAAAAGATAAGTTTTTAAAGGAAACTTCCTTCATAGTCAAATAAGCTAAATGTAAAAGAGCTTTGCCAATAATATGGCTACTGGCATTATATAAAGAAAATTAATATATAAGTCAGAATGATAATTACTTCCCATATCTGTTTTCTTACATATTATTAAAGTATTATTATATCTTTAATCAAAATGAATCAATGCAGTTTTATTTTCCCTACAGGAAAATATTATATTCCTTAAGTTTTCAAAAACATATCTTTACCATATTTTAATCACATTTTTATTCTTCAGAGAATAAATATAAGTATAGTAGATTCTTCTGTTCATTGTTAGAAGTTATTTTAATGAAATATGTTATATAAATTAGCAATACTGTAATGTAAACAGATTCATCCCATTTGGGGTCTATCCTTTTAATGTTAACTTCTCTTATCAATATTGATAATGTAAAGATTAGTGTTGTATTAATTTTATTGCTATCTTTAATCTCCAACTATCCTATTTTGAAGTTCTGTTAATTTTTTTTTAAGGTTTTATTTTTAAGTAATCTCTGCACCCAAATGGGTGGCTCGAACCCACAACCCCCAGATCAAGAGTCACCCACTCCATCGACTGAGACAGTCAGGGGCCCTGCAGTTTTATTTTTTGAATTATAAAGCTAAAACAAACAAAAAAAACCCCAAATTGAAGTGTCTGATCCTTTGTATTAAGGCTTTCAATTTTTCTTTGCTCTTTCTTTTCTTGAAACGTTGAGAGATGCTTTATTCTTGGGAGAGTACTTCTAGTTCCATGTGTTTCTATTTGCAATATTTACTCTAAGGAAAAAGTTAAACTGATCCTTTGGGAAATTGCTAGATTAAAATATCAGAAAAGTAATTAAATCAAATACTGAGGCTCAAGTGTGAGGGAGAGTCTCTTAGGATGAGATTGTATCACCATTTAGTCTTTCAAAGAGGTTAAATCGTACCTGTCATATGCTTTTGTATTGAATGACCATAAGCTGGAGAGTCAGTAATATGAACAAATTGATATCCATTTGTCTTGGAACATTAGTATATTAGTAGGTATGTAAACAGATTAACAACTGAGTGCTTTTGCTCACACATTTTAGAGGATTTTTGAACAATAGCTTGCCTAATACCTGTTATAGGACGTTCTTAACTTCCACGTTTTTTTATAACTGTAATTTCATATGCCATCTGTTCAATGTATATGCTAATTAATATTAAGATAGAATTTTAGTGTCGCTGATATTGGGTGTGTGTAGATGCATATATACCCATGTTCAGATATATATATGTTCTATTTATAAAATATGATATATGTATTCACCAGTTTTTTAGTGTCGTTTATATAATACACATTTTATTTATGGAATGTGATAAATGTATTCACTTATTTCTGTTTATTTTTTGTAGAGTCATTTGCCCTGGCTCCATAGTTCCCACCCAGGATTAGAAAAAATCAGTGCTATAGTATGGGAAGGCAATGACTGCAAGAAAGCAGACATGTCTGTGCTTGAAATCAGCGGAATGATAATGAACAGAGTGAGTTTTTAAATTCTGTTCTTTTAGTTCAAGAATAAGACAGTGATTATTAATATATTAAATAATTACTAGGAGGTTGTATTTACAACTTACCTCATTTCTTCAACCTGAAAAAGACAGTTATTTGTATTGGGTGCTGTGATTTAAATAGTGATTTATCACCAAAGCGCTGTCGTCTTTTGGTGTTTTCATTCTAACGAGGAGCAGATGGTACAATCTAAAATTTTCTTTTATGTTATTCTTTCTTTTGCTTTTCATGGGTCAAACTGGGGAACTTCTAGATGCACAAGTGTTGATGAAGGCTTATTTTCTCCTGTATCATCCCACCTGCTTCATTTATTTATTAGTACCCCGAAAATTCAAAATAGAATATTTGTCTTGATGCTTGCTCACTTAAATATGTAGAAGTAATGCAGCTAGTGGTGTAAAAATCTTGAGTAGTTAGAGGAGGCAGAGTACAAATACTATGGGTTTTAACTTCCGTTTCTATTAAATTGTGTCTTTTATCAGATCATCACAGTTTTTAAATTTTATCTGATTCCTCTGGACAGCTAGTCATGATTTAACTTGCAATTCTAAATTTCTTGTCTGTTGTTCATTGTGTGAGAATTACGGTGCACGCTTTCTGAAGGACAGAAATTAAAGTAACCACTCTAGAAATTGATCTTCCTACTACTTTTGCAGAAGTCGTCTCTGGAGATTTGGATCTAGTTGGTTTTCCATACCTTAACTGCCTGTGAACCAGCAGGTCATTTACAGAATGTATAATATGTTAAAAAGTTAGCTGGTATTTAAGATTCCTCATTGTCCTACCAGTCTTATATTTCCCATTATTTAATTTCCACTTAACTTTTGTATAATTCCCTTTTTTTCCCCCCTTTCTTACTTAATTTTTCCCCCCTCTAACATACTCTCTCTTCTAAAATGGTTTTAGAGTTTAAGGAGATAGCCATTTGTATTTTGAGCTATTTGAAGGAAAACAAATTGCAAATTTATCAAATAAATAGAATTGTTGATTTTCCTTTTTATGAACTGAGCTTAAGTAGATCTGAGATCTCCTCATTCTTCTTAATATTAAAGTATCTGTGAATATTTCTAACTTTTGAAATAACGAGATACATAGAATTTTTTTCCAGATCTAAGTAAGACTAAGATAGTTTATCCTTTTGCATCTATTTAGTGAATTAGAAATCTGATAATGAACTATTTTTAAAAACTGAAGACATAATGACTTAGTTTCCCTGTAATATGCTCTCCAAACATTGAGTAAATTTAAATTTCATTATTCATGTATTAAAACTTATATATTTTAACCTAATGTTTCATATGGCTATAAATAAAATAATGCTTGATAGGAATTCATTTTACCATAGATAAAATTTGTGCATCTTTTTTTTTTTTTTCTTTTTTTTCTCTCTCTCTCTAAAGGTGAACAGCCATATACCAGGAATAGGATACCAGATTTTTGGAAATGCAATCTCTCTAATCCTGGGTTTAACTCCATTTGTTTTCCGACTCTCCCAAGCTACAGACTTGGAACAACTTACAGCACATTCTGCTTCAGAACTTTATGTGATTGCATTTGGTTCTAATGAAGATGTCGTAGTTCTTTCTATGGTTATAATAAGTTTTGTGGTTCGTGTGTCTCTTGTGTGGATTTTCTTTTTTTTGCTCTGTGTAGCAGAAAGAACTTACAAACAGGTGGGTATAATATAGAATTCTGAATTGAGAATATTTTATCCTTTTCATAATATTTAAAGAATTTCTGAAGTATTTTAGTATTTCATTAAATCATTTTGACCTGCTAATTATTTTCCTGTTTTGTTTTGGTAGTACTTAAAACATACTTTGTCAATTTTTGTTTTTCTGTGGTAATCTACTTGAAAATTAATACTTCTCCTAATCTTTTTTAGCGATTACTTTTTGCAAAACTCTTTGGACACTTAACATCGGCAAGGAGGGCTCGAAAATCTGAGGTTCCTCATTTCCGTTTGAAGAAAGTACAGAATATAAAAATGTGGCTATCTCTCCGGTCCTATCTTAAGGTAGAAGGATGGTGATAAAAGTTCTCTTAGCATGCTAACTCCCGATGAGAGTTTTAGTCTTTTTGTCAATATGCATGTATATCTAATGTGTAGTCACATGTGTACGAACGTGATGCTATGTGGCCGTACTTAGTGTTCTTTTCATTCCATATGCGGAAATTCAAAATCCGTGTTTAACTGGTTCTTACGAATAAAATACCTGAGGTCTAAAAGGCTTACATACATTTTAGGTAGATTATTCAAGATCAGATTATCCTAAATATATCTTTCTTTAAAAATTTATTTTTTAATAGAAGCATAGTTAACACACAATGTTACATTAGTTTTAGGTGTACAACATAGCGATTCACCTTCTCTCTCTGTTACGCTATTTCTACCACCAAGTGTGGCTACTGTCTGTCACTGTACAGCGCTGTTACAGTACCATCGACTATATTCCCTAACCTCTGCCATTTATTCCTGTGACTTACTCATTCCATCACTGGAAGCTGTACCTCCCACTCCCCGGTAACCATTTTGACCATCCTCTGACCTGCCTTCCCTTTGGCAACCATCAGTCTGTTCTTCATATTTATAGTTCTGATTCTGCTTTTTGTTCGTTTATCCGTACGTTTTGTTTTTTTAGGTGTGACATTTATCTTTTTTCGGTAAATCTCACCAACTTCTACTCATTAAAAAGCTTAAAGATTTTGTTTCTACCTAGAATGGTTATCAGAAACCAGCAGAGGGAGCCCACTGCTTAAAAAAGAATTAAAAAAAAATTAATCAGTGAGTAGCCTCACTGAAGTGTGGCCTATTACTATTTAAAAAATATTAGCTTGTAATTCTAAGCCATTCTTTTCGTGCTGTTCTTTTCCTTTAATCTTTTTAAATAACTTTCCTAATTATGGAAGTAAGATCTAAAAATTCAGAGGGGAAATGGGAAACATCTAAATTAGGTTTAGGAAAGCACTTCTTCTGAGGATTATGTCTTTGCTGCATTAAGACAAAATGATTTTCATTATTCATGGAGTAATCAGGTCTTAAAGTTGACCCAGAGACCAGAAACCCTCTGATATACCTAGATCTTTATTTTTTTTGAAGTAGCAAAAAAAAAAAAAAAAAAAAAAACAGTTTGCACTATTTGCCTAACCTTCTATTTGAAAAATTTGTTATTCTTTTCATTGATTTAACTTTTTAGTCTCCATTGGGAAATTCCAAAAGTTGGCTTTGATTATTTTTGCCCACTGTGACTTTTCTGTTGTACGAGGGATGAATATTGCCTTTGTTATGTAGCTTAGTAAGAAGCCACCTGGAATTCCTCATTATCAACCCTAAGGAGGTGTTGCATTCTTTTGTACATTGTTTTGTTTTATTCAATAAGCATTTATTTAATGTTAACCATGTAATATCCACTATTGATGACACGAAAGTCCTTAGCTTTAAGAGCTTACATTTCAGCGAGGGAAACATGTAGCCCTAGACCTAGGAATTATCCTTGGTATTTACTTCCCTCTCTTGCATTTCCAACATCTTGCTTATCACCATTTCCCACCCTTTCTACTTCCAAAATATATCTTGGGTCCATTTACTTCTCTTTGTTTTCATATCCACCTCCTAACTGAAACCGTCAGTCATCTGCTTTGGGCTGCTGTAGTTGCCTGTTTAATTGGTCTCCCTGCATTCAGGTTCCCTCCTTCCAGTACATTCGTCAGTCTGCCACCAGTGATCTTTTCAAAATGTAGATTTCATCATATCATTCTTAAAACTTTCTGGAGGTTCTCCATTGCTCTTAGGCTGAAGAACAAAATCTGAATAGAGGCTATAGTGCCCTTCATGACCTAGCTCTTGAGGATAGCCTCTCTCTCTCTCTCTCTCTCTCGTTTCATTTTGAAACATTTTCCCCTCTCCATTCCAGCCATACTAGACTGCTTCAATTCTGTAATTGCAATGTTATTTTTCCTGTTTTCATGCTCTTGCACTTGCCCTTCCTTCTGCCAGGAACACTGCCATGTGCCATCGTGCCCTGGCATCTTATTTTGGCATAAATACCAATTTATTAGGGAGATCTTCCTAACTTGTAACTGAGGGTTAGGAGTGTGAGCTGGGAAAGCTCTCCCTAAGGAAATGATATTTACACCAAATTTCCTACCAGTTTTCTCAAAGCATCTTTTACCTTTACTTTAATAGGACTCATTACAATTGATCGCATAGATCTGTGGTTATAAGCTTGATGTCTGGCTCCCTGCTAGTTCCTGTGAAGGAGACCCAGGTCTGTTTTGTTCTCTGCTGTATTTCCAGTACCTAACACAGGGCCTCATTCTGAGCAGGTGCTCAAGAAACATTTGAATAAATGATTAGTGTTTGACAAAATATTTGGAATGAAATGAAATGAAAAATGTGGAAATTACGCCAAGAATTCTGTGCTATGTATTCACCATCTTCACTGTATTGCAAATCCTCAGGAAATAGTAACACTTTGTAATTAAAATTCATCTGACAAATTAGGTATATTTTCAACATTGTAAGCTATGATCAACCTGCAGGGATGGATCAACACTTTAATTGAAAGCATGAAATTAGCTGCTAATTAGTAAATATATTTAAAAGCGTTTTCCCTTTTTTTCCCCAGCGTCGAGGTCCTCAGCGATCAGTTGATGTAATAGTTTCATCTGCTTTCTTGTTGACTATATCAGTTGTGTTTATCTGTTGTGCCCAGGTGAGTTGACTTGTTCCACTGTGTAAAAATTAGATAATCACATCTATAATTATTTAGCTCCATAAGGCTTTCTAATAATAACCAAAGTAATACTTATAAACCTAGTTATACAAGTTTTAAAATTGACTTTTTGCAGTTTATCTTTTTTCAGTAGAATGAATAAATGTCTTATTCATCTCTGTGTCATGAACAGTGGCTAGCATATTCTCAGATGTCTGTTGATTGAATGTATAGTAATTAGTTTTTATCCACCATTCACTTGGTTATCTTTATTTCCCAAAACAAACTTATGAGTAACTAGAATTATGAGATTGTTTCAGACTTTTTTTCATGAATCTCTGCTTTTTATTCACATTTGGTATTAATTCTTTCATTTTTTATCTGGATTGTCACTGTGACTTGACTGCCTCAGGCTCTGAAAAAGAATTCTCATTGTCCAAAATTAGTCAGGAAGCACAAAAATACCTCAGGATATTCTAGGTTATAAAATTAAACTTCCATTTCAAGTAATATGACATACTAGATTACCTGAAGATTCTTATGCTTTAAAACACTATATAATGCTTGGGGGGGGGAAACCTCAGCTTTTTAATATACATATATAAGCTTTTTAATATACATATTACATACATATCTGAGTTTATAAGACAGAGGCCAAAAATGAAGATAAAATTTAAAAACAGAGCAATTAAGTATATGCGTTAATCCTGTGGCAGCCCTAGAATAAAGTGAGGTATGTTGTCCATCTTAGTTTCTTAGAGACTGGAGATTTTGTGCCCAGAGAGGACAGAAGATGAGGCCTCAGCCTGCATGCCTCCTTATACATGCTACCCCTTAAAGGACTACAGTCTCAGTGAAAAGGTAGTGTAAGAAAAACAGCCTGCTCACCAGCACAGGAGTACAAGAAAGTTCATCTGACTCGACTGACAAGAATGGGGGCAAGGGGAGTGGCGGATAAGTCTCTCCTCTAAGAATATATAACTGTAGATTGTCCCTTATTATAGGTTCAGGGTTTAAATTGTGCATTACAGATCGTGTCCTATAACCTCTGTGTCAAGAACTTAATATGAAAAGTGATCCTAGGTTTCTGGATACCTGGATACATGGCAGAAGCAAAACTGAGATTGTTCTTGGGGGGCTCTGACTTCAACTTACGCCTTCTAGGATTTCCACAGATGAAGTCCCTTCAGGTTTCAAAACACTGAGGAGACAGTCCATGTGAGTGAGTCAACAGACCAGCAAACACCGGGATTAGATCTCCAGCTACCTCAGATGATAGACTGATCAGATGGGAACTATAAGATAAAGACATAGATAACACTGTGGAAAAAAGACAGATTTGAAAAAGAACTGATGGCACTTCAGAGAAATGAAAAATACGGTTATTGATATTTAAAACACAGTAAACAGTAAATAGCAGATTGAAGACAGTGAAAAATAGTGAATGGAGAAGGAGAGCAATATTTGGAGAGATAATGGCTAAGAGTTTTTCTATATTGATGAAAGACATTAATTTCAGATTTAAGAAGCACAGCAAGAATGAGAAGGAGCAATAAAAGTAAATCCACACTTAGACATATTGTGCAGAAACTGCAGAACACCAAAACAAAGAGAAAAATTGTAAAAGCAACCAAGAGGAAAAGACTGATTTCTGTACTCGCAATTCCTTATTGCATCTCAGCCTTTTCTTCCGGGTTTAATTTTCATGTTCCTGGAGTACATGCTGTAGTAGTTCTCTTAGGAACATAAAACCTTTCTATGCCTATCAACAAAGTCACACAGAACATAATACCTTTGAAAAGTTTTGAATGTAGGATAGAAAAAGCTACTGCAGGCAAATACTAGTCAAAAGAAAGCTGGTGAGTTCACATTAATATTAACTGAAATAGACTATAGTCTAAGGGATAAAAGGGCTTGACAAAAATTAGAAGAAGAATTTATCAGGAAGATTTAATAATTCCCACCTTGCATGCATGTAATCACATAACTTCAGATATATGTATAGATAGCCAAAATTAATAGCACTATGGTGAGAAATTGTAGGGAAAAAACCTCATCGGGAAGTCTCAACACATTTCTTTCAGTAAACGATAGATTAAACTGACAAAAAATATAATGAAGATATGTATGTAAACGACAGTTAAATTTTTGTTCTAAAATTAGAGAATACATATTCTTTTCAGGCACAAGGATAGTTTATAAAACTTTCCAATGGACCTGAACAAAAGTAATTCTCAGCTCAGACCGTATAGGCCACTTGATCTAACTAATGCAGTTACAGTAGGAAGCAATGATAGCAGCAAGAAAACTCATGCATTTGAAAATTTTAAAACATACAAATAACAAATGTTTAAAAAGAAAAAGTACAGTATATTTAACCATAAGCTACTGGCACAGTTGAGAAGTTTTTTTTTTAAAGAATGCTAATATAAGTTACTTTGTATCATTAAAGTGGAAAGCTTTGGTGGACAATTTTGTACATATGCATAATTTATTAAAACTGATTCAAAACGTAATTGAAAATCTGAGGAGACCTATAACTATAAAGCAGCAGTGATTCAATTAAAAATTTGCCACCAGTAAATGTGGCATTTGTTGCCACATGTGGTTTCTAGACCTCTAGACCCATGTGGTTTCACGGTTGAATTTTGCTAATTATTCAAATAAACAGCTAATTCTATTTTTTAAAAGATTTTATTTATTTATATGAGAGAGAGAGAGAGCACAAGCAGGGGGGAGGAACAGAGGGAGAAGCAGACTCCCTACTGAGCAGGTAACCTGATGTGGGACTGGATCCCAGGACCCTGAGATCATGACCTGAGCCAAAGGCAGATGCTTAACCGACTGAGCCACCCAGGTGCCCCAAAACAGCTAACTCTAATCCTACACAAAACATCTAGAGAATAGAAAAAAAGGAATGTTCCCCAAATCATTTTAGGTGACCAACAGAATCTTGATACCAGTTGATTGGAGAGATAGTATGAAAATGGAAAACTATGAACTAATTTTCCTTTTAACGTCAATGCAAAAGACTAGTGAGATGAAGCCAGCAACTTAATAACAATAAATATGCCATGACCGGCATAGTTTATCCCTGGAATGCAAAGACTTTCAACTTGGAAAATCCATGAATCTGGTTTGAGCTCCTTTAGTCGATTTAAAGGAGGAGAAAAAATCTGATCATCTCAACAGATGCAGAAAACAAATTGGTGAATTTCAGTGGAGATTCATAATACTGGCAAGTACTATTCTTAATCTGATAAAGTATATTTTTCAAAAATTAGAGCAAACATTGTTCATATGATATTTATTACCTTAGGGGTATTTACTTTTAATTAGAAATAAGACAGTTACCCTCTCCAGTCATGGGTTTTGATTATATGTTTTATGTGTTTGAAATGTTCCATAATAAATGTGGAAATGTTTTTAAAATGTACTACTACATTCATGATCCATTTGTATGAAATAAAATGTTATTTCCTTTTAAAAAGAATTTGTTTGAATTACATTGCTGTTTCCTGTTGCCTTTTCATACACTTTTAGTTGCTTCATGTGCATGAGATCTTCCTTGATTGTCACTACAATTGGGAGCTAGTAATCTGGTGCATCTCGTTAACGCTTTTTCTCCTAAGATTTGTTACTCTTGGATCAGAAACAAGTAAAAAATATAGCAATACCTCAATATTACTTACTGAACAGGTGAGAATGCATGTTTATTCTGTTATAAGTTAATGTCTATAATCTACATATTAAATTACAAATCTTTTCATTTTACTTCAAGTTTTTTAGGAACTTGTTGTTAGATTGCATTTGTGTTACAAAGCAAAACTTGAAATTTGATAGAACACAAGCCTCATCTTCAGTGTTCCGGCCTTGATGCAGATTTCAAATCTAATCTGCTGTTTTTCTGTCTCACTTTTATTTGACAAGAAGGAAGTACTATTTATAGAAATGATGAATTTTAAACCATTAGTGGGATGTATTTGCTTTGCAGTGTGGCACAGCCATATTTGAAATTTTAATTATTTAAATTATTAAATAATTATTAAATAAATTTAAATTATTTAAATTATTTGAAATTTAAAAATATGAATTTTTATTCAGTGAGAAGGGTAAAGCATAATAATTTTGATGGTTAACTTTATTTTGTATGAATTTGTTTAATAGTTTCCTTACCATTTCATTGGAATTATTCAAAGAAACTTACAGCCAGTGAAAACTTTTTTAGTATTTTTGTCAAGGATAGTTTGATTTAAAAAAATTGGTAACCCTGTCACAGGAGCTCAATTAAAGGGAAAGGGGATAGGAACAAAAACCATTTGATTTACTTTACTCTAGTTCTCGCTTATTCTTTAGGTTGCTTTGGCTCTGGAACTAAAGTGTTTCACCTATTATTAAATAATGACGTCCGGTTTGCCTTCTTATGTCAGCTTTCGTTATACTTGAAAAGTTTAAATAAGTCCTTGTTTTCTTATTATAAAATACCATGTTTATTGTAGGGAATTTGGGCTATACAATACAGTATGAAGGAGAATATTAATGTCATCTGTAATCTCAATAACCAGAGAACCGCCATTAATATTTCAGTGGCTATCTTTCAGTTGCTTTTAAAAATGAGTATCTGTCATAATTTTAAGTATTTTTAACTATTTGTTCCTTTTTTATAAAAAGATAAACCTCTACTTGAAAATGGAGAAGAAACCTAACAAAAAAGAGGAACTGACACTAGTGAATAATGTTTTAAAGCTGGCTACAAAACTGCTAAAGGTAAAAATAAATTGAAAATGGATGTAATATAGAATATGCTGTTCTGACATTATATCTGAGTCTTCTGTTTGCAGATCCTACCTTGTGGTTTTTATGATTATCCAGATTGTTTCCAAATTATATTTGAACACATTTATGCCATGAATCAAAGTAATCCAAATCATTTCATTTTGAAATTTTAATAACTTTTAAAAAATTAAGACTTTAATAATGTCTAAAGTGTCATAGAGGTTGGCATCTTTGGAAATTTTGCCTCCTAGAACTTAAAATAGATTTCAAAAAGGGAGATACAATGTTAACTTGGAAGTTTTCTCATTTTCTCTTTCTGAGAGCAGTCTTCTGCTTGGCCTGAGTTAGCTTAGAAAGTAGTAATACATAATAATTATAATAAATATGTATTACCAATAAACATTTAAATTTTCAGATCATTTTTTGTAATCACCAAAAGGAATATAATTTCAAAATATCTGATTTCATGATAATAACTCCTTGGAGGTAATTTGATAAAATATTTTTAGCACTGCTTTGCAGTGTTGGTAATGCTTTTCTTTCTTAAAAGGAAAATGTCTTTTAAAATCTCAATTTTTATAGCAAATTGAATGTAATTCTTAGAGATTTTATAAGTGTTCAGAGAATGGTACAAAATTAGTTGTGTCTCAATGTTACGATTATTTCTTCAGTCAGTTAAGTCTTAATGGGGTCTACTGCCTCACAGCATACATTAGACATTGACAAGTTTCTGAAGAGGTGGGTGGGCTTGTCTGGTGCCTATGTGGGCAGTATCTTCAGAGCGTAGGCACTATGCCACGCAGGATGAGACTTAGGAGCGTCTTGAGTCCCAGAGTGGAGAAAAATAGGAGATAACTAAAGTACAAAGCACAACAATGTGATCCTTTTTGATCACACACAATCGTACACAGTCTTCTACTCAGAAACCAGGGGCTTAATATCGATTGTTCCCTCTCTCTCCCACTTCACTGCCAAGAAATTCTGAGGCACATTGATTCAACCTCTCAAATAGCTTCCAGTACATCCCCGCTTCCCTGTCAGTTCTGCACTGAGTCAGACCCTCATTGTCTCTCACTTGAGCTCTGATCCACTGAACCCTCAAGGCCTCCCTGCCTCTAGTCTCCAGGCTCTCCAGCCCGTCCTCCACATTGCTTCCCCTCTGCCGGTGATCTTCCTCACCTGCACATCGCATACACTTCTCCCCTAGTTAAATTCACTGGTGCCAGCCTGTCAGTGCAGTCTGCATAAAGAATGACCCTTACCTCAGTAGCTGGTTTTACAAATTTGAAGAACTTCTTTGCTTGCACTTGGGCTCTAAAATGTTAAGCAACCTGTAGTGATTCAAAGGAGCCACGTCCTCATGTGTCTTATGGAATGCCTGTTGTCTCCTCCCACGAAGTTTTAGGAGCACCTTCCTCTAGGGCCTGTACCTTTTATACACACCTCTTCTGTGGGAGACTCTCAGTTGAATTGTTTATTTGCACGTCTATTAAACTATAAGGTCCTTCAGCACAGGGACTGAATCCTAATTTCCCAGAGCCTAACACAGGACCTGCCATATAACTTTAAATGTGAGAATCAGTGGATCAAAGCATATTAAATCTTTGAATCAGTCAGTTCTTATATTCAAAAAGTAATTGTCTTAAAGGGGTTTTATGTATGTATTAATAATGGCAGAAATTTTGGCTAATTTTCTAATTTTTGCAAAACGATACTGTTCTCTTCCATGTTCTGTTCTTAAAAAATGTTTTCAAACCCCTTGATAGCTACTAGACCAGTACTTTACTAGTCATTCATTTGAGACAGAAATGAGTTAGAAATTTAGGTTATAGAGTTCTTTTAATGAAAATCACTTCTTTTTTTTTTTTAATGAAAATCACTTCTAAAAAAAAAAAAACAAACCACAAGGTGTATTTACTTCTTTCAAGTTTAATCAAGTTTATCCTTTCTAAAAGTACCCGTAATTTGTAACTGTTTTTTGAAAGTGTTTTTGAAAATTCTCTGTATTTTGCCCTGAATTAGTTTAACTCATAATTCTTAATGAGTTTTTGGGCTCATGGATTTTTTTTTTCTCCTGCTAGGAATTAGACAGTCCCTTTAGATTATATGGGCTTACGATGAATCCACTGCTTTATAACATCACCCAGGTTGTCATCCTGTCAGCTGTCTCTGGTGTTATCAGTGACTTGCTTGGATTTAATTTAAAGGTAAGTTCTTCCCGGTATTTTTTTTTATTTCATAGTGCCCTGTTACATTTTGTGACATTTATTTTACCCCATCACTCTTTTGAGATCTCCTGTGCGCAGTGATGAAGTCATTTTCATAATACTGTACACAGAGAATGAATAATATTCTTGGTTTATAATGCTGATGGAACTCCTAATTTGGAACAGTGTTCATACAAATAGAACTCTTGTAAGGAATAAGTAAAGGGATTTATTTTTACTTATATAATCTGAATCTAATTTAGGTGATAAAAAAGGAAAAGAAGAGCCCTATTTCTTTTTTTAGCCAAAAGTGATATTATTTATTATATAGCAGTGCATACATCCTCCAACATATGCACAGCCCTTAGTGAATAAGGTGTAGATTGTTCATATTAATCCAGTAGTATATATATATTGCTACTTCCCAGTAAAAGAAAGCAGGGGAAATCTGATTTTCACTTTTTTATTTTAAGGTAATTCTTCTTAAAAACACAGGGATAAGGGAGTTTAAAATAGTAGAACCTACCCTTGTTTATGAGTGAAATTTAGATAAAAGCATTATGTGATGTAATTTAGTAAGTTGCAGTATTAAAACTGACTCTAATGGTTACTCCTTCTGTTATTTATTCACTAGCTGTGGAAGATTAAATCATGACGATTCAGAGAAAAGAAGATGTATAGCCTCTTTTCCAGAATAAGAGTACCAACTAAGCTGCCTGAAAGCAGTCACTGACTCTTTGCTTCAGGAGTCTCAGCTGGGAAATCGAAGTGTTTACATCAGACTGTCTTGTGCAATTCTTATATTTATTTTACTTGTTCATTGTTTTTTTACACTTATTTTAGTCCTTATATTTTATTTTTAGCATTGATGTACTTAGTTATTGCAAGGGTGATAAAACTGATATCCAGATACTTGAGATCCTGGTAATTGTTCATAAATAATTGACAAAATAACAAATCGTGAGACTAGAAGCCATTGCTAAGCACTGTTTCTCCATTGATGCCGTGAACTTGCCTTACTTGAGGAATACTTTAACTTTGGAATATTGCATTGGATTCATCTAAACAGAGAAAGTATGTTCTTTGGTAAATCAAGATCCAGTCAGGGTTTCTTTTGAATTATTTTGAAACAATGCCAGGATCTACACTGATTAAGCTGCAGTTATGCACCCTTCAGTATTAATATATATGGTATTACATAACAGGTCAACAAGTGCTCTTTGATGATAAAACTCTTAATAGAGCAATAATTGTAAATGGTTACCATACTGTAAGATATTTTGATAAAAATTAACTAGTAATAATTGTATTTATTTGAAACACTGGGCTGTTTGCACAGCTCCAGCTGTGCATGCTCAAAATGTGCACTTTTTAAAATTGTTACTTTTAAATGCGTATCTTTATATGGGATATGTTATAGTGTACTAGGGCATGATATGGTATCCTTTTGAGTGAGGTATACACTCATCTCACAAGTGAAGTGCCTATTGATATTACTAAAGTACATTATGTTTACTCAAGTAAAATAATTTTTCCCCATGGTACACTATAGTGTATACACACTCAAATGAACAACTTTAGAATAAGGTTAAGAACCAATAGAATATTCCTCTGATTGCTAGTTATAAAAACTATATCCAGATTTTCAGAAAAGAGCTTCAGTTTGCGAATTCTATCCTCTAAACTTAACCTGGTGCATCCCCCTCACCCTCAATTTTATAAGGGCTATTTTAGATGCTTTTAACCTGGAAAGTTACCTACTCCCCCACCCCCAACCCCTACCACACACACACACACTCAATTTGCTAAGTGTCCAAATGAGAATTTATCATGTTGGCATGTTAGGTAAATAGGGCGAGTATGATGGTATCTTACATTGGGCCTTGATTTTAAGTTGTTATATTTGTACAATCAAGAATATATTAGGAATTACATGAAACATGAAATGTTTTTGCAGTTTTTTTTTTAAATGGGTAGTTTCTAAAACAAAGAATTTATTTGAAACAGTATAGAATTTTCTTGGTGCAAGGTGTATCATGTTGAATATCCTCACATTTTTTACCATGTTTTAGGGAATTTAAAATAATTAATTGTAAATGATTTATTTGATTGGTGCAGTTTTAATCCCCAAATCATAATCTTAAGATCAGGAATGTGTAGAGAACAGAGCCATGTCATAATATCACTTTGCTCTTACCATTCCTTTTGATCAGCCTCAATTCAGCCTCGTTGTGCGGTGTATTTTCTTTGTGTAGAAAACAACAGAAGCAATTTGTTTTATTTGCCTATGTTCTCATATGTTTAATAATGACCAAAGTGCATTCTGAGTTTTTTCAAGGAATGTATTACTGGAGCTTTAAGAACATACTTATTTTCTCATGTGAAAAATTAGGCTTTGTTTGATATGTTTCTTCTTCTTCTATTGTCTAATGTTGATGTTGTTTTTAGGAATTATATTTTATAAACTTTTTCAGAATAAGGTACATACCTATACAGAACTTAACATTTTGCACAGAATATATCAAATATATTTTGAGAAAAAAAAGTACAGCATGAGTTCTGTTAGGAATAAAAGATAAAACTATTGTATCTCACAAAAAAAAAAAAACCTTATTTCAGAATGGAAATATTTTTGAGAAAGGTAGCTGAGTATACTGATTTAGGAAAATGCTTGTTGTGGATCGAAGTTCATTTTAAGTTAGAGTTGGGAGTTGATTTGTTGAGTACAGTATACCTCTCAACAACCTATAAATAATATGAATTATGTCACTAATGTGGGCAGCAGTAGAATACCAAAAGGAAAAAAGTTGTCCTTTTAAGCAGTTTCAAAACATTAATGGAACTGTTTTCAAAGCAGAAATATTGACATTTGCTGCCTTTAAGAATACCATGAATGTAAGAAATTGAAAGAAATTGTAATATATCACATAAGATAGAAAAGGCAGTTCAAAGGTAGAATTGTGGCAGACATTGTGTGTTAACTGTTGTTTCTTTGCCACATGTGTTGTATTTGAAAGTTTGAACAGCAAGTTTAAAATAAAATATTCTATGCTGACAGTGTTAAACTAGAGGTGTTTCTTGTTTTTTCCATTTTTAATCCATATGCATTTCTATGGTAATTTTGTATTTACTATGGCATGAACTTTAGTTATAACTCTTAGATTTCGGGGGAATGGAAATAAATTGTTTTAAACTCCCCGACATTTAAAATTTTGTTATGATTCTTAACATGAAAGAATAATAATACATATGCAGGTCTTTCATCACCAAAATGCTATGATATCATTAATATTTTTTTGCTTGTTTGTTTGTATTTAAATACAGAAAACTGGCTGTGGCCTGGGATATTAAAACTCATTGTCAGAAGGATAGTGGTATTTTTAATCAAACAGTTTTGCCACATGAGTTCAGCATGAGAGATCATGGCCAAAAATAAGATGGGTAAGCATTCTAATATTTCTATTACCTAATTAGTACAAGTGTTAATAGGATTTTAATAAATCAGGGACTATTAATTCAAGTGCACTTTCAAACTTACCTTAAGCTTAGAATTGGCTCTTTTAATGAATCTCCTTTAGACTGCAAGATAGAGCACATGACTAGCACCTCCTCGAATTGCTATATCACTTAGAACACTAATACTCCACCTTTTTTCTGCCAAGCCTATACAAAGGATATCACAAATGCTTATCAATAGCACTGGCTCCCCAACAGAGCTTAGCTCCTGGGGATGAGACTATGGATCTAGTATATTTTCAAAAAGATATTCCCCAAATAATTTGGAAAATTTGTCTCACCACCTTGAGAAGTACTACCTTAAGGTCAGGGATTCCATGAGATTTTAGCTATATTCTTAGCACGTAAAAAGGTACCTAATCTATAGGAAAATCTCATTCTATTTATTGAATGAATGAATGAATGAGTGACCTGAGTCAAATAGGAACTTAGACCCCACCTAGTCCAAAGTTCTTATTTTACCAGATAAAAAAACTGAGACCACAAAAGAGGTTAAGAAGCTTGCCCAGGGTTGCTCTAGTTAGGTAACGATAGAACCCACAATCTCTTTTATTCTCTTTGAAAGTATATTCTGTAGAGACAGGAAGATGGCGGAGTAGGAGGTCTCTAGGCTCGCCTCATCCCATGTATACAACTAGATAACTGTCAAATCATCCTAAGTACCCCAGAAATTGACCTGAAGACTGGCAGAACAAACTCCACAACTGAAAGTAGAGAAGAAGCCACATTGAAGAAGGTAGGAAGTATGGAGACATGGTTTAGGGGAGAAATGGATTCTGGCTGCTGTGGAGGGGAGGTAACAGTGATTACACAGAAGGGAGAGAGAGAGAGAGAGGAGCTCACAGGGGAACACACAAAGAGAAACGTTTCCCTATAGCCATTGGTTTGGAAAGTGAGAGGGGCTGAATTTTGTGAGTTCTTACAACTAGTGAGGCTTAAAGCCTGGAGTTTTGTGGGGTTTTTTGTTTTTGTTTTTATTATTATTATTTTTAAAGATTTTATTTACTTGACACAGAGAGCACAAGCAGAGGGAGCATGAAAGTGAGAAGCAGGCTCCCTGCTGATCAGGGAGCCTAATGTGGGGCTCAATTCCAGGACCCTAGGATCATGACCTGAGCTGAAGGCAGATGCTTAACCAACTGAGCCACCCAGGCGCCCAAAGCCTGGAATTTTAAAGGTCCACAGCCTTGGCTGGAATACAGCCTAGAGTACTGTGCTGGAGAGAAGGGAGGCAAACAACTTGGGGGAGGGGCGGGGCATACAGCATGGAAACAGCGATCTGAAGATCTGGGGAGACTATTTGCTTTTCTCAGAGCATATCCCAGAGTGGCAGTATTCATGGAGACACGTTTCCGGGAACAGAGGAGCTGGCCAGTGCCGTTTCCCCTCCCCTGCCCCTCAGCATAAACATAGAGCTACCTGTGGAAAGCAGCGCAGTGTAGACACTGGCTGCCTAACTTTCTTGTACTAAACCCCATCCCCCTGCACTCTGGTGGAACTGCCCTTCTCAGTCACGGTTACCTCAGTCCCAGCATGGTGGGCTACTCCCTAGAAGACTAGCACAAACTCGTGCCCATACTACTTCTCCCAACCAGTTAGTTCTACAGGGCCTCAATTCTGGTGGAGGTGGTGACAGGTCTCATTTTGAAAGCAGACCAGAACACGCCTAGTTAAAACTCACCACATTCTGGCCAAGGACCAAACACTGCCCACAGCAGGCAAGGAGAGCCTCTGCAGATGACTGGCCTGAAGGATAGAGCAGCCAGAACACAATAGCAGAGAGCACATAGCACACACTGAAGACACCCCCTGAAGTGCCAGGCCCTGGACATTACCATGATCTCTTCTTCATAACGATACTACTTTCAGGAGCAGGAAACAACTGGGTTTCCTAACACACAGAAGCAGGTGGAGACTTAGACAAAATGAGAAGACAGAAGAATTTATCCCAAGTGAAAGAACAGGATGAGGCCATGGCCAGAGAGCTAAGTGAAAACAGATACAAGTAATATGCCTGATGAAGAATTTAAAGCAATGATCATAAGGGTAATCACTGGACTTGAGAAAAGAATGGAAGGCAGCCATGAGACCCTTACCACAGAGATAAGAGATAAAAAATCAGAGATGGAGAGTTCAATAAGCGAGATTAGAAACATACCTGGTGCAGTGAACAGCGGGTTGGAAGAAGCAAAGGAATGAATTAATGACCTAAAAGAGAAAGTAATGGGAAGCAATGAAGCTGAACAAAAGAGAATGAATCATGCAACATGAGAATAGATTTAGGGAACTCAGTGATAACAAACGTAATAACAAACGTTATTATGTAACAACGTTTGTATTATAGGAGTCCCAGAAGAAAAAGAGAGAAAAAGGGGTAGGAAATATACTTGAAGAAATAATAGCTGAAAACTTCCCTAATGTGGGGAAGGAAAAAGACATCCAGATCCAGGAGGCACAGAGAATTCCCATCAAAATCAACAAAAGCAGGCCCATGCCAAGACATACTGTAAGTGAATTTGCAAAATATAATGATAAAGAAAAAATCTTAAAAGCAGCAAGATAAAAGAATTTAGTAACTTACAAGAGAAAACCCATAAATATAGCAGGAGATTTTTCAGCAGAAACTTAGCAAAACAGAGGAGAATGGCATAATATATTCAAAATGCTGAATGGGAAAAATTTGCAGCCATGAATACTCTATCCAGCAAGGCTATTGTTCAGAATGGAAGGAGAGAGAAAGAATTTCCCAAATGAAAACTAAAGGAATTCATGACTACTAAACCAGCTCTGCAAAAATATTAAAGGGGACTCTTTGAATGGATAGGAGAGACCAAAAATGACAGTATAAAGGTAGTGAACACAAAAGCAGTAAAAATATTTCTGTAAAAAATCATTCAGGAACACACAGAGGATATAAAATATAATAACATATAACCTAAAACATGGAGAGGAGAGGTGAGAAGAATGGGTTCAAACTTAAATGATCATCAACTTTATATATAGACTATTGTATGAAAAAAAGTTACATAGAAACCTAATGGTTAACCATATATCAAAACCCACTAATAAACATGCAAAGAATAAAGAGAAATAAATCTAAATATAATACTAAAGAAAATCAAAGCATGAGAGACAAGAAAGATCAGAGAAAATCTCCAGAAACAACCACAATAAACAATAAACAACCACAAAACCACAATAAAATGGCAATAAATACATATCTATCAATAATTACTTTGAATATAAATGGACTAAATGCTCCAATCAAAAGACAGAGTGTCACAATGGATAAAAGCAAGACCCATATATGTGTTGCCATAAGAGACTCATTTTAAACCTAAAGCCACCTGCAGATTAAAAGTGAGGGGGTATAGGAGCACCTGGCTGGCTCAGTCAGAAAAGTATGCAACTCTTGATCTTGGAGTCATGAATCAGAGCCCAAGTTAGGTGTAGAGATTACTTAAATAAATCTTTAAAAAAAAAAGGGATAAAGCCATTAAAAGGAAATCTTACCATTTGCAATGACATAGATGGAGCCTAGAGTCGATTATGCTAAGGGAAGTCAGGCAGAGAAAGACAAATACCATATGATTTCACTCATGTGGAATCTAAGAAACAGATGTGAACATATGGGTAGGAGAGGGGGAAAAAAGGAACCAGCCCATAAGAGAACAAACTGAGGGTTGATGGAGGGAGGTGGGCAAGGGATGGGCTAAATGGTTGATGGGTATTAAGAAGGGCACTTGTCGTGTTGAGCACTGGGTTTATATGCAAATGATGAATCAGTAAATTCTACTCCTGAAAACAATACTACACTATATCTTAACTAACTAGAATTTAAATAAAAATTTGAAAAAAACAGGCAATGAAAGGCTTAATGCAAAATATTATAAAGCAATGAAAGCGTGGAAGTTAGAGGTTATGTCTAACTTTTTGAGTTTTGGTTTTGAAACTTATGACATTTTTTAAAGATTTTTTATGTATTTGACAGAACAAGAAAGGGGAGCGGCAGGCAGAGGGAGAGGGAGAAGCAGGCTTCCTGGTGAGCAGGGAGCCCAATGCAGGACTCAATCCCAGGACGACAGTGACCCAAGCCAAAGGCAGACACCCAACCAACTAAGCCAACCCAGGCACCCAATTTATGACATTATTTTTCTATTAGAAAAAGAAAGGGGATAGAGAAACATTTATTATACAAACAGATGCCAAAAGAAAGCCAGAGTAGCAATACTTGTATCAGACAGACTTTAAAACAAAGACTGTAACACAAGACAAAGAAGGGCACTATGTAGCAATAAATGAGATAATCCAACGAGAAGATACAACGATTATAAATATTTATGCACCCTACATGGGAGCACCTAAATACATAAAACAATAACAAATATAAAGGAACAAATTGATAATAATACAATAATAGTATAGGGCTTCAACATTCCAATTACATCAATAGATCATCCAAACAGAAAATCAACAAGGAAACAGAGGTTTAGAATGACACACTGGAACAGGTGGATCTGACAGGTATATTCAGAACATTCCATCCTAAAACAGCAGAATATACATTCTTTTTAAATGCACATGGAACATTCTAGAAGTCAACCACAAGAAAAATCTGAAAAGACCACAAATACATGGAGGTTAAATAACATGCTACTAAACAATGAATGGGTCAACCAGGAGGTCAAAGATGAAATTAAAAAATACATGGAAATAAATGAAAATGAAAAAAAACAGTCCAAAACCTTTGGGATGAAGCAAAAGTATTTCTAAGAGGGAAGTGTATGGCAATACAGGCCTGACTCAAGAAGCAAAAAAAATCTCAAACAACCTAACCTTACACCTAAAGGAGCTAAAAAAAGAACAGCAAAGAAAGCCAAAGCCATCAGAAAGAAGATTAGAGCAGAAATAAATGATATAGAAACTAAAAGAAACAAAACAAAACAATAGACCAGATCAATGAAACCAGAAGCTGGCTCTTTGAAGGAATTAATAAAATTATTAAACTTCTAGCAAGGCTTATCCAAAAGAAAAGGGAAAGGACCCAAATAAATAAAATCACAAATGAGAGAAATAACAACCACAGAAATACAAAAGACTAAGAGAAAATATTATGAATAAAGCCACAGAATAAAGCCACAGAAATACAAAAGACTAAGAGAGAATATTATGAAAAAACTATATGCCAACAAATTGGACAACCTAGAAGAAATGGGTAAATTCCTAGAAACATATAACCTACCAAAACTGAAACAGGAAGAAATAGAAAATTTGAACCGACTTGATAATCAGGAAAGAAATTGTATCCATAATCAAAGACTGCTAACAAACAAAAGCCCAGGACCAGATGGTTGCATAGGCAAATTCTACCAAACATTTAAAAAAGAGCTAATACCTATTCTTCTCAAACTATTCAAAAAAATACAAGAAAACTTTCAAATTCATTCTATGAGACCATTACCCTGATACCAAAAGCACTAAAAAAAGAGAACTACAGGTCAATATCTCTGAGGAACATAAATGCAGATACCCTCAATGAAATACTAGCAAACCAAGTCCAACAACACATTAAAAACATCATTTGCCATGGTCAAGTGGGATTTATTCCTGCGTTGCAAGAGCAGATCAGTATTTGCAAATCAATCAACATGGTACATCACTTTAATAAAAGGAAAGATAAGAACCGTATGATTGGGGTGCCTGGGTGGCTCAGTAGGTTAAGTGGCCGACTCTTGGTTTCATCTCAGGGTCCTGAGATTGAGCCCCACATTGTACCCTGTGCTTAGAGCAGAGTCTGCTTGTTCCTCTCCCTCTGCTCCTCCACCTGCTCTTTCTCTCAAATAAATAAAATCTTTTTTTTTTTTTTTTAAAGAACCATATGATCATTTCAATAGGTGGAGAAAAAGCATTTGACAAAGTACAACATCCACTCATGAAAGAAAAAAAACCTCAACAAGATAGGTTTAGAGGGAAAATACCTCAACATAATAAAGTCCATATGTGAAAAATGGACAGCTAACATCATCCACAATGGGGAAAAACTGAGACCTTTCGCTCTGGTTAGGAAGAAGACAAGGACGTGCACTCTCACCACTTTTATTCAACCTGGTACTGGAAGTCCTAGCCAGTAGGCAGTTGTTGCCAGTCTGTTGGCAGTAGACAACAAAAAGAAATAAAAGGCATCCAAATTGACAAGGAAGAAGTAAACTTACACTCTTTGAAGATGACATGATACTATATATAGAAATCCAAGATTGCACCAAAAAACTTCTAGAACTGAGAAACTATCCAGTAAAGTCTCAGGATACAAAATCAATTATAGAAATCTGCATTTCTATACGCCAATGATGAAGCAGCAGAAAGAGTGAATAAGGAATCAATCTTGTTTACAACTGCACAAAAAATAATAAGATACCTAGGAATAAACCTAACCAAAGAGGTGAAAGAGCTGCACTTTGAAAACCATAAAACATTGATGAAAGAAATTGAAGATGACACAAAAAAATGAAAGACATTCCATGCTCATGGATTGAAAGAATATTGTTAAAATGTCTATACCATACAAAGCAATGGACATGTTTAATGCAATCTCTATCAAAATACCAAGAGCATTTTTCACAGAGCTAGAACAAGCAATCCTAAAATTTGTATAGAACTAAAAAGACCCCACATAGCCAAAGCAGTATTAAAAAAGAAAAGCAAAATTGGAGGCATATAATTCCGGATTTCAAGCTATACTACAAAGCTGTGGTCATCAAAACAGTATGGTGCTAGCACGAAAATAGACATAAAGATCAACAGGGTAGAAAACCCAGAAGTGAACTCAAAATTATATGGTCAATTAATCTTCACCAAAGCAGGAAAGAATAGCCAATGGGAAAAAAACAGGATCTTCAACAAATGGCCTTGGGAAAAGGGGACAGCAACATGCTTAACAATGGAACTAGACCATTCCCAATCACATTACACAAAAATAAACCCAAAATGGATTAAAGGCCTAAATGTGGGACCTGAAACCATGAAAAGTCCTTGAAGAAAGCACAGACAAATTTCTCTGACATTGGCTATAACAACTTTTTGGCAGGTAAGTCCCTAAGGCAAGGGAAACAAAAGCAAAAATAAACTATTGAGAGTACATCAAAATAAAAAGCTTCTGCACAGTGATGGAAACAATCAAAACTAAAATGCAACTTAATAGGAGAAGATATTTGCAAATGACATAACCTCATAAAGGGTTAATATCCAAGATATATAAAGAACCTTAAAACTCAATTCCCAAAAAATGAATAATTCCGTTAATAAATGGGCAGAAGACATAAATATACATTTCTCCAAGAAGACGTAAAGATGGTTAACAGACACATGAAAAGATGCTCAACGCCACTTATCAGGGAAATGCAGATCAAAATTACAATGAGATATCACCTCACACCTGTCAGAATGGCTAAAATCAGTAACACAAGAAACAGCAGGTATTGGCAAGAATGTGGAGAAAGGGGAACCCTCTTGCACTGTTGGTGGGAATGCAAATGCAGTCACTGTGGAGAACAGTATGGAAGTTCCTCAAAAAGTTAAAATTACACCTACCCTATGATCCTGCAATTGCACTATTAGGTATTATCCAAAGAATACAAAAATATTGATTCAAAGGGCCACATGCATGCTGATGTTTGTAGCAGCATTATCTACAATAGCCAAATTATGGAAACAGCCCACGTGTCTATCAAATGATGAATGGATAAACAAGAAGTTGTATACATACACAATGGAATATTACTCAGCCATAAAAGGATTGAAATCTTGCCATTTACGACATGGATAGAGCTAGAGAGTATTATACTAAGCAAAATACGTTAGAGAAAGACAAATACCGTATGATTGCACTCATATGTGGAATTTAAGAAACAAAACAAATGAGCAAACCTGAAAAAAAGAGAGGCCAACCAAGAAATAGACTCAACTAGAGAACAAACTGATGGTTATCAGAGGGGAGGTAAGTGAGAGGATGAGTTGATGGGTGATGGGTATTAAGGCACATACTTGTGATGAGCACCGGGTGTTATATGAATTTGTTGAATCAGTATATTGTACACCTGAAATGAATATTACACTATATGTTAACTAATTAGAATTTAGATAAAAACTTAAAAATAAACTCAAGACACCCCTATTAAAAAATAAAGAAAAGTATATTCTGTAATAGTAGCTCTGCACCTCTTGATCAAAATACTTAATCATAGGAAAAATATTCTGGAGAGAACAAAGATACTGATAAATTAATTACTTGTCCATATTTGTAGTGAGGTCATATTAAGGTAATAGGCCTTGGTAGTAGGAAAAAGTCAGAACTCATTTGACATCTCCCTATTCAACTCTTGGCTTTGAAGTCACACTTGTTTTAAAATCTTGGGCAAATTCTTTAGCCACGTGTGAGTTTTGGTTTTCTCAGCTGTAAATTACTGATGGTGATACTAATACCTATCTTACAGGGCCATTAGGAGGATTAATGAGATAACATATGTAAAGCACCTTGCAAAGAACTGGCATGTATGGGTTATGTAGAAAGATTGGTTCTTTTTCCTCTTCAAATAAGTAATGGCCTAGAGCAGTTAACAAGAATTTCCAAGCTAAACCATTCATATTACATATAATATCATGTGCATTTCTGGCAAATATGAGACATAATTAAGAATTATACGTCATATAAATTATTCCACAGGAAGAATTCTTTTATAGGGAGTCAACATTTAATTCGTTCATAAGCAGGCATACTAAAATGTGGAAGGGAAGTTTTCTCATTCTTTTGTAAGCCTATATGTTCTATCCAATTATGAACAATTTTGCTTAATTCTCTGGTACATATCCCATTCATATCTTTTTATTGTTAGTTAGAGCTCTGTTTCATTTATATGTGGATTCCCTCACTAATAATACCCAGGAGCCTTTTTATCTTCTACCTCGTCATAACCCTCAACCTTAAGTTGTCTATTAACTGTTCATGCTTTGAGTTGTTAGCAAACATCTGCCTTGACTTTCTACAAATTGTACTTTTGAAGATTTTACCGGGAACTCTGAATTGTATATTTGGCAGGTTTTGGTTTTTTTTTTTTAATCTCTTGTACACTTGTATGTTCCCTATAATGGCTCTTTCAAACTTTTTCTGTCATCCTGGAGCTCCTAAATCCCTCTCATCCCAACACTAACAGCATTTTTTCCCCTCTATACCGAAGAGATAGAAGTCATCTTGTGTGAATTCTGTCACTTTCTCCCTTTGTCAAGTCCGTGCAACAGGTGTTGCTCAGTGAGGCTAGCCATGTATCAATGCTCAGGACTCTGTCGCTGCCCTTCTATATGATACCTCTTTGGTTTTGCCCTACCATCATCTTTACTCTTTTCCTTTTCTGATTTCATGCTATAAGCTATTTAGATTTCAATGGGAGGCACTTCAATCTAGAGTCTGAGAGCATTATTTAAGGTTTGTGGGTTGGTTGGAACCATGGTATACTGGATGGCACTGTGAGGGGCTTGCCATACCCTCAGCTCTCGTCTAAACAAAGCAGGAAGTTGCTTCTTCATGTTCATCAAGCTCTGTTGGACCTGTAATCAGGTATCCCCTGTTTTTTTGAAAGTTTGTGTGATGCCACTTTGCTCTTATGAAGGACTTACATTAGTACCTGTTTTCTTGAGCCAAAGAAATCAAAGAGGATTTTGGCTCTTACAAGAAAAGGTGAAAAGTGAAAGTAGCGTTGAGTTTGTTTTGCAGTGAGCCATTATAGAAGCGGCAGGCACCCTGAGCCCTAGGAGTGGCCCTGTCACACTCCTTCCAGGGAATGAAAGAATCTCAGCATCAAGCTGCCATAGTTTTGAACTGTGTCTGTGAGCATCTGTGCTTTATCTTCATTTATTGTGTGCACCCGTTAGCAAGATGAGTCCTAAGGTATCTGAAAAGCCTAAGACAGGTTATTTTTTGGGTCTAGGGACACTAGAAAGTTTTCTTTATAAAGTAATGGTAACTTTGCTCTACACTATTCAGTTTCCAAAAAAGGAATGTGGTTCTTTCAGATAGCAAGGGAACACTCTTATTACTTTTCTCTCTCAGACACAGCTGAATGGGTCAGTGATTGATGCCCAGCCCGAAAGTAGCCCATGATTTCATGGGCCTGTGGGTAACCTCTGAGCCCAGCTGGCGCAAGAGCTGTGCCGGGTAGAGGCACCCTGTCCTTGGTGCCGACTTGCTGACCCAGTCAGAATCTCTCTTACTGCAAGTTTGAGTGAGCAGGGAGTATTGCTAGAAAAGCAGAGACCCCAAGAGAAGCCATGAATTGAAAGCAGAGCTGTAAAGTCGGGAGGAGGTCGTTACAATGGAGAAGGGAGAAGCAACTAACAGAAACTGTCCCCAGATGGGCAGAGGCAGAGCAGCAGTGATAGCTTGGCAGACTGTGTCGTTGGGTCGTTAGTCTCAGACTAGGGTAGCTTCATTCTGTAGCCTGAATCATGAGGCCAAGGTGTCCCCGTTTATCTTCTGAGCAATTCACCACCTGAAGTAACCGAAGGATGGTTCTCATCCTGAACAAGCCTCACGCATTTGGCTGCCTGTTTCGTCTTAAACCCCTTTTCTTCTCTAATTTGCTCTCAACTCTGTGTCTTTCTCCCCATATCCACTTAAGTGTAGTACTTGGCAGTCTACCCTTTCAGCATATTTAGACATCCTCTGTCTATAAAATAGTTCTCAATCTCCGTGCCAAGAGTTGTGCTTGTTGCTTAGTTTATATAAAGTTATTCAGTTTTGTGTATTCAACAGTGACCTGAAATTCAAATTAGTGGCTTGATTTCTTTATTGTCTTTTCAAGCTAAACCAACTTTTACTGCCAAATTTAATCATTGACTTTCTGTAGTTATTTAATAATCTCCTTGACAGGTAGGTTTTCAGGAGTTCAGGGTTGTCTTAGTCAATTTCTCGTACAAGTTTTGATCAATTATTTATATAGGAGAATTTCTGTTTTTCCCAACTTTGGTACTAAGAGGTATACTTTAAGGTAAAATAGACTTGTTGCAAAAGGCTATGACTGATTTGTGTCCTTTGGGATCTGTACCCAGTGTTAGCAAATGCATTTCCTTGTTTTTAGCCAGAAATGCAGACGTGGAGCTAGCAGCTATTCTGCCTTCTATTTATATCCTTCCTCTTGCTCTCAGACAGAACTGCTGGGTCAGATTAGTGGTGCTGGAAGATTCTCACAACACGAATGCTGCTATTTGGAGGAAGACATTAGCCTCGGAAATATGGAAGACGGACCAAATACTTTCATCCATTCCGTGAACAGTTTTTGAATACTATGTGCCAGGCACTGAGCTAGGTATTAGCTATACAGAAACTAAAATATAGTCCATCCTTTCATTCAGCTTGGAGGTAGGAGGTGGTATAGTCATGCAAATCAGTTACAGTTTGTGGAGGGTACATGCTGTAATGGAGTTGCCAGTGTAAGTGTCACATGACACAGTAATAGGGCTGGAAGATGCCTTTGTGAAGCCAAGCAATTTGAATTTTATTGTCAAAGATTAAGACAGCCTGTGACAGTGTGGGCATGTTGTAGTTGCTTGCTGAATACCAAACGGAGGTGTCACATTCTTCACGGGGACACTTAGTCACTGGCTCCAGACTGAGAATTAATTTTTCTAACTTAAAATTTTAGTACATGTTAAAGACTCTGTTAGAATTTTTATGTAATAAAAAAAAAAGCTGAGATGTCACAAATCTGTATCCCAGAGTGTATATAATTGACCTCAGTTTCTTTGTCTACATTTGGATGATTGCATTAATTTATAATTATTTGCAAAATCTTTTTAATTACAGAATAAGGTGCACCAAAGTCATGTGCACTATGATAAAGATTATGGGTTCTGGAATCAGGCAAAGCTGGAATTCTTTACATGTGTATGTCTTTGGGCAAGTCGCCTTTCTTCCCTGATTCTCATCTGTAAAATACAGTGCCAGAGCTGCTAATGGTGGAGCCTAATGCAGTTTTGTTTTTTTTCCTTAAGATTTTATTTATTTATTTGACAGAGACACAGCGAGAGAGGGAACACAAGCAGGGGGAGTAGGAGAGGGAGAAGCAGGCTTCCTGCCGAGGAGGGAGCCTGATGCGGTGCTCGATCCCAGGACCCTGGGATCATGGCCTGGGCCGAAGGCAGACGCCCAACGACTGAGCCACCCAGGCGCCCCAGCCTAATGCAGTTCTTGTGAGTATGAAATCAGGGAGGGTTTGTGTAACGGGCAGGACTTGCCCTACAATCCTCCTGTGCAACAAAATATCAACTTATCTGTCCTCTGTCAAACTAAATCTGGCATTGAGCAACTGCTCAAAAGACTATCAAGAATGCAATCTGTTAGGTTTGGAGGAGCCCCTCCTCCCTCCGTACAGAAATCCAGTGGATTCAGCCAGCGCCTGGCAAGTGTGGAAATGGCCTTGTCCTTATTCTCTAGTGGTAGCTATTCCTCCATCCTGTTGCGTCTGTTGGGCACAGATGCTCCAGCCAACTCAGAGATGCTCCCCATAGAAGTCCTCCCCTGCTGACCCCAGACTCGGCCTCACAATCATCACCTCTGCTTCAAGGCCTTTGATCTCAGTGCCCGTCTCCCTCACATACCCTTCAGCCATGCTCCGTGGGGGCATATCTGCAACCTCTCTGGAGGAGGAGCCCCTCTCCCAGTAAGAGGGGCTCCTCCTCCCATTCCCTCAGTTTCCACTAGCTGCTTTCACTCCACTGGACCCCCAAGCCAAAGCCTGGCTGACTTGTCTTCCGGGACTTGACAACTTCTACTGTCAGCCCAGGAGCTCCAGCAGCAGTAACCCCCATGAAGGGGAGGGAATCGAGCTCCAGATAGGATTGTGTAATGATCTTCTTAGAACAGTGGAGAGGAAACACTGCTATTCTTCTGAATCTCTTTCAGCAGTAAATATCCCAGGTTATCTTGCCACTTAGGGAACCTGCTTAGTCATCTCACAATAACCATTAACTATTAGCATTATTTTTATTAGCATCCCTTTTGGCTAATAGGTGAGGGTTCAGAGAGATCTCAGTAAATTAAAGAAATTCTCCAACTAGAAAATGAACTGGAGAAACTGAAGGTGTCTAAAGAAACAAGCCTAAACTGTTAAAGGGATGAAAATCAGGTTTGGGAGAAAGCATTAGGATTTTTCAATATAGAAATCAAAAAGTGGCAGGCTTACATTTGTCTTCAAGCATGTGACAGGTTTCAGCCAAGGTCCTGAACAGCTGTTCGTGGAGTTCACCTGCTGGTTGACTGGAGGTCAACTGGAGGTGAACTGTCTGAGTTGATACCTTGGGTCCTCCTCAACACTATGATTCTGCATATGCCTTTGTCACTTAGTGGGGTGATCCTGAAAGTTGTATTTTTTCATGTACAGTTAAAATACGCAGTGAGATACGTCATAGATGGAAGGTCTCACTCGGAGTACCAGGAACCTAGGCTTGGTATCTGCTGTTAGACTGATTTCCTGTGTGACCTAGAGTAGCCGTTTACCCCGTATCTTACCATTATGTATAGAAATGGTTCAGAATTAGAATTAGTTCATCTATCTATCCTCTTTTAGCGTTACCATTCTGAGATGTTTTTCTTCTTCTTTTCTCTCTACTCGTGAGCAATAGAATTAAGAATTATTTTCAAAGAGTTCACTGTGGTTGTAATTTCCTAATGTGAATATTTAATTTATAAGTATCTAGTCTCTAAAAGGAAATTAAAAGGTTTCTTGTGGAGAAGTTGAGCTGCTCTGTTATTCCAACGGCAGTATGTTTTCATTAGTTCTAATTTGAGGGAACCAATTTTTCATGGGACAGGTAATTGAATACAGACAGTTTTGTTTCTTACTGTGATCCATCTCTTTAGCAAATTAGGCTTTTTCACTACTCCCAACTGAGCTTTCACTTGTTTGGGGTTGGTAGGATCAAGCCGTCCCACTTTTAAACAGAGCCTTGGTATTCAAGTAAGCCCCTCTTCAGTTTCGGATTTTCCTGATTCCTTGAAATCGGTCTGTCTTAATTAAGCCATTTTGCCACCTGACCATGGAGTTAGTTACTCAGATCACACATCTCATTAGTAGTTTTATTTTAATACTCTGAGAACAAAAGTTTTTTGTCTTGTTTATTTTCCACCCATATCTGAAAAGTAGCTCTTGGTTGCCACTCGTTTCTTAATTTTTTTTTTTTTTTAAGATTTTATTTATTTATTTTTGTGAGAGAGAAAGAGAGCAGGGGCAGAGGAGGGATAAAGGGAGACGCAGACCCCCCGCCGAGCCGGGAGTCCAATGGGGGACTTGATCCCAGGACCCTGGGATCAGGACCTGAGCTGAAAGCTGACACTTAACTGACTGAGCCACCCAGGCACCCTTCTTTTTTATTTTGTTTGGGGTTGTCCCATTCTAAATAGGTCAATTACAGGATTGGGACACAGCATCCTTAACTGATTTCTGTTTCATACTTCCCTCCTCTTGCTTCAGTCCCTACCGAGTCTTAGAGAGTGGGTGCATCCTTGCTAGAGGGTGACGAAACCTCTGCACTTGGTTCTTTGTGCATTGTGTAGTTGGATCTTCAGTTTACAACTTTTTCTATCCTCTGTAAGCATCTTATTAAAAGGTTAGGTAGGCATATAATGTAAACCAGCCTACTTCTACCTCCACAATGGTAAATAACATCTATGTAGCTAGGTTCAAAACAAAGTCCTACCATTTTTATGTATCTCCAAAAAGGTAATGTAGGTCTTTGAACATATGAACTCACTGAGGGGAGGATAAAGGGGGAGCAGCAGAGGGAGATCAAAAGGTTTACTAAGAAGGTGATGTCTTCATAATGGACTCAGTGCTGGCCACCTGTTAGAATGGCCTGGACGCACACGCACAAAAATACTGTTATCTTGGTTCCAGTCCTAGAGATTCAGAGGGGAAGAGCATTCATTTACTCCTTGCCAAGTTGTTCTTGGGGAGCAAGGATTGCCATTATTAGAACATTGGTCTACATTATCAAAAGGATTTAGACAGTGAAGACATTGTTAGTGGGTACATGAACAAAGAGGCTAGGGCGAATGCATCTTCTGTGCTGACAACTTAAAGTTTTGTGCCCTAAATAATGTAGCACTGTTTTCCATTATTTATTTACTTATTGGGTAGGGGGCACTTCTGCCCAGAGACCCTGATCCTTGATACATACTGACAGCACACCCAAGTGATTACTGTTCCTGCTTCAGGGACTTAGAGATAAACGACATGTTCAGACAGTATATGTCAGCTGAGTAGTAGCAGTGACACTTAGCCCCTCTATGTTCCCCTGGGTGCTCCTCAGTGGTACACGGGTACTACAAGTCTTTTAGGAACTTTGTTTCAAGAGGATATTTAAAGAAGACCGAGTAGCAGTTTGTTGTGGAAATTGAACTAATCCCACCTACCAAAACTTGTCTTTAAATCAGCATGAACCTTGCCTTCCTCACTCTGTCACAGATTCTCTAAGGTGGGCTCAGCTGCCGGAATTGCCTACATCTTCGTTGGTAACTACGACTTAAAAAAAAAAAAAAAAATTAAATAATTTAAATCAGTGGTTGTCAAAGTATGGTTCAGGGAGCTCTGGGGGTTCCCAAGATTCTTTCAGGGGTCTGCAAGGTTAAAATCATGCACAGGTAAGAGATCTATGAAAGTGTATTATGGACTGATAGATTTCAATGTAACACTATAAAATGTGCATGGTATGGTTTCAGATTCCACCCTGTGATTTACCTTCAAGAAAATAACTTGCCAAGGGGCGCCTGGGTGGCTCTGCCGGTTGTGTCCAACTCTTGATTTCGGCTCAGGTCATGATCTCCCACCAGTGGGACTAAGCCCTGAGTAGGGCTCCATGCTCAGCAGGGAGTCTGCCTGGGATTTTCTCCCTCTGCCTCTCCCCCCCCCCACTCGTGTATGCATACTCTCTGTCTCTAAAATAAATAAATAAAATCATTTTTTTAGAAAAGAAGATAACATGCCAAGTTTTGCTATAGTAGCAAAGGAGAATATCTACAATTATCAGAAGCCTGATAAACTTTTTCTCTTTTCCAGCAACATACCTGTGCCAAGCTTTTTCTTTTTTTTTTTCTTCCAAGATTTTTATTTAAAGTCAAATTAGTTAACATATAGTGTAGTATGGGTTTCAGGAGTAGAATTTAGTGATTCATCACCTACATAAACCCAGTGCTCATCACAAGTGCCCTCCTTCATGCTCATCACCCAGCTAATTACCCCATGCCCTCATCCCCCTCCCCTCCAGCAACCTGTTTCCTATAGTCAGGAGTCTCTTATGGTTTTCCTCCTTCTCTGTTTTTATCTTATTTTTCCTTTCTTTCCCCTATGTTCATCTCTTTTGCTTCTTAAATTCCACATAATGAAATCATGGTATTTGTCTTTCTCTTATGGACTTATTTCACTTAGCATAATGCACTCTAATTCCATCCACGTTGTTGCAGATGGCAAGATTTCATTCTTTTAGATGGCTGAGTAGTATTCCATTGTGTGTGTGTGTGTGTGTGTGTGTGTGTGTGTGTGTGTGTAACCACATCTTTATCCATTCATCAGTTGATAGATATTTGGGCTCTTTCCATATTTGGCTATTGTTGATAGTGCTTCTATGAACATTGGGGTGCATGTGCCCCTTCAAATCAGTATTATTGTTATCTTTTGGATAGATACCTAGTATTGTAATTTCTGGGTCATAGGGTAGTTCTGTTTTTAACTTTCTCAGAAACCTCCAAACTGTTTTCCAGAGTGGCTGCACCAGTTTGCATTCCCAAGGGTTCCTTTTTCTCCACATCCTCACCAACACTTGCTGTTTCTTGCGTTTTTGATTTTAGCCGTTCTAACAGGTATGAAGTGGTATCTCATTGTAGTTTTGGTTTGCATTTCCCTGATGATAAGTGATGTTGAGCATCTTTTCATGTGTCTTTTGGCCATCTGTATGTCTCCTTTGGAGAAATGTCTGTTCCATGTCTTCTGCCCATTTTTTAATTGGATAATTTGTTTTTTCGTGTTGAGTTCTTTATATATTTTGAATAGTACCCTTTTATTGGATATGCCTATTTTCAAATATCTTCTCCCATTCCATAGGTTGCCTTTTAGTTTTGTTGATTATTTCTTTTGCTGTGCAAAACTTTTATTTTGATGTAGTCTCAATGGTTTATTTTTGCTTTTATTTCGCTTGCCTCAGGAGACATCTAGAAAAAGGTTTCCATGGCAGATATCACAGAAATTATTGCCTGTGCTCTCTTCCAAGAATTTTTATGGTTTCAGGTCCATAAGTAATACAGTTTCATTCTTTTGCATATGGGTATCCAGTTTTTCCCAGCAGCATTTGTTGAAGAGACTATCTTTCCCATTGACTATTCTTCCTGCTTTGTTGAAGATTAATTGATCATATAATTGTGGGTTTATTTCTGGATTTTCTGTTCTGTTCCATTGCTCTATGTGTCTGTATTTATGCCAGTACCATACTGTTTTAATTACTACCGCTTTGTAATATAACTTGAAATCTGAAACGTGATACCTCTAGTTTTGTTTTTCTTTTTCAAGATTGCCTTGGCTTTTCGGGGTCTTTTGTGGTTCCATACAAATTATAGGATTGTTGTAGTTCTGTGAAAAATGCTGTTGGTATTTTAATAGGGATGCCATTAAATCTGTAGATAGCTTTGTGTTGTATAGACATTTTAATATTTGTTCTTCCAATTCATGAGCTATGGAAAGTCTTAACATTTTTTTGTGTTGTCATGAAGTTCTTCCATCAGTGTTTTATAGTTTTCAGAGTACAAGTCTTTTACCTCTTTGGTTAAGTTTATTCCTAGATATTTTATTATTTTTGGTACAATTGTAAGTGGGATTGTTTTCTTAATTTCTCTTTCTGCTGCTTCATTATTAGCACATAGGAATGCGACAGATTTCTGTACATTGATTTTGTATCCTGTGACTTTACTAAATTTATCAGTTCTAGTAGTTTTTTGGTGGGTTTTTTATATATAGTATCATGTCATCTGCAAATAGAGTTCTACATCTTCCTTACCAATTTGGATGCCTTTCGTTTCTTTTTGTTTTCTAATTCCTGGGGGTGGCTGACCTACAACACAATATTGGATAAAAGCGGTGAGAGTAGACATCCTTGTCTTGTTCTTGACCTTAGGGGAAAAGCTCTCAGTTTTTCACAATTGAGTATAATATTGGCTGTGGGTTTTTCATATAAGGCCTTTACTATGTTGAGATATGTTCTCTCTAGACCTGCTTTGCAGAGGGTGTTCATCGTGAATGGATGGATGTTATACTTTGTCAAATGCTTTTTCTGCATCTATTGAAATGATTATATGGTTTTTATCTTGTCTTTTATTGATGTGATATTTTATGAATACCGAAACACCCTTGCATCCTGGGAGTAAATTCTACTTGATTGTGATGGAGAATTTTTTTAATGCGTTGTTGGATTTGTTTGCTAATATTTTGTCAAGAATTTTTACATCTATATTCATGAGAGATACTGGCCTGTAGTTGTCTCCTTTGTAGTGTTTTTATCTGGTTTGGTGTTAGGGTAATGCTGGCTTCATAGAACGAATTTGGAAGTTTTCCTTCCTCTTGTATTTTTTGGAATAGTTTGAGAAGAAACAAGTATTAGCTCTTCTTTAAATGTTTGATAGAATTCACCCGTGATGCCATTTGGTCCTGGACTTTTGTTTTTGGGGAATTTTTTGATTACTGATTCAATTTCATTGCTGGTGATCAGTCTGTTTAAATTTCTATTTCTTCCTGCATTAGTTTTGGTAGGGCATATGTTTCTAGGAATTTATCCATTTTAAAGTGTCCCAATTTGTTGGCATATAAGTTTTCATAATATTGTTACAATTGTTTGTATTTCTCTTTTGTTTATATTGCTAGACTCAATTTGCTAACATCTTGTCAAAAATTTCTGTATCTACGTTCTGAGAAATATTGGATCATGGTTTTTCTTTTCTCATTGTATCTTGTCTGGTTTTGTCATGCTAGTCTCATAAAATAAGTTGGGAAGTATTTCCTCCTCTTCACTTTTTTTTCTAGAGGAGCCTCGTGTAGACTTGTATTATTTCTTCCTTGAAGGTTTGGCAGAACTCCTCAGTGAAGCCATCTGGGCTCTGATTCTTCTTTGTAAAAGATTTTAAACTACAAATTCAATTTTTTTAGTAGGAGTGATCTTTAGTAGCTTGTGTGTTTCAAGGAATTTTCCATGAGTTGTAGTACTTTGTGTCTTTAAGGAATTTATTTCATCTAAGTTGTTTGATATTTTGGCATAAAATTTATTCATTATTTCCTTTATTTTTCATACATCTTTGGAATTTGAAGTGATATCACCTCCCTCATTTCCTGATATTAGGAATTTATATATTCTTTTCCCCTAGATTAGTCTAGCTAGAGGTTTTTAAATTTTATTACAATACTCTAAGAATCAATTTTTTTAATTGATTTTCTCTGTTTTTTTGTTTATTTTCTGTTCCATTGCTAAACATTTTGATCTTTAATTCCATCGTGGTCAGAGAACATGCTTTGTATGATTTGGATCCTTTTATTTATGGAGACTTGTTTTACAACCATGAATATGGCGTATCTTGGTAAATGATTTATGTATATGTGAAAAGAATGTGTATTCTGCTATTGTTTGGTGGATTATATGACAAATTTCAATCAGGTCAAATGGTCAGTAGTGTTATTCAGGTTTTCTATATGCTTATGAATTGTCTGTCTACTTTTTCTATCAGTTATTGAGGAAGAGGTATTGAAATCTCCAATTATAGTTATTGAATTAATGATTTCTCTTTTTAATTCTGTCAGTTTTTGCCTCATTTATTTTGAAGTCTTCTTATTCGGTGCATATATGTTTACCATTCATTGTTATGAACTCTTGACAAATTGGTGTATCATTATGAAATGGCCATCTTTATCCCTGGTGTAAGATACTCTGTTCTGAAATCTACTTTGTCTAATATTAATGTGACCACTCAGCTTTCTTTTGATTAGTGTCAGCATGATAGATATTTTCCATCCTTTCACTGTTAGCCAACTTGTATCTTTATATTTAAAGTGAGCTTTTTGTAGCCAGGATATAGGTGGGTCTTTTCTATCCATTTTCTAATCTCTGTCTTTTAATTGTGATGTTTAGACTATTTACATAAAATGTGATTATTGATATAGCTGTGGTTAAGTCTACCATGTTGGTTTTCTGTTTGTCCCATCAGTTTTTTGTCCTCTTTTATCTTCTTTTCTGCTTGCTTTTAGATTGAGCATTTTTTAACGATTCCTTTTTATCATTTTTGTTGGCTTGTTGACTATAGCTGTTTGGTTTGGTCTCATTGGTTGCTTTAGGGTTTGTTTTAAACTTACCACATTCTACTTTGAATTGATGTTATGTACTTCACATGTAGTAAAAGAACTTTATACTAATATACTTCTATTTCTTCCCTCTGAGAATTTGTGCTATTCTTATCAAACATTTTGCTTCTACATGTGTTATAAATTCCACAATGCATTTTAATTGTTTTTACTTCGAATAATTGGTTACGTTTTAAAGGTGTTTAAACAATACAAAGAAATCTTAGTAATTATTGACATAATTACCAGTTATGGTCTTCTTTATCCCTTGGTGTAGATGAAGATTTCTGTTTATTGATTTTTTTCTTTTGCTCGAAAGACTGTCTTTAATATTTCTTTTTGTGTAGATCTGTTGGTGATAAATTCTTTCAGCTTTTGTGTGTCTGAAAAAGTCTTTATTTTGCCTTTGTTTTTAAATTTTTTTTTTTAAGATTTTATTTATTTGATAGAGAGAGTACAAGCAGGGGAAACGGCAGGGAGAAGCAGACTCCTCACTGGACAGGGAGCCCAATGCAGGCCTCGACTCCAGGACCCTGAGATCATGACCTGAGCCAAAGGCAGCCGCTTAAGCGGCTAAGCCACCAGGCACCCTATTTTGCCTTTGTTTTCAAAGGATATTTTTGTAGAATAAAGGCTTATAGGTTGGTAGGGATTTTTTTGTTCCAGTTACATTTGTCCTCTGCCTTGCATTGTGTTCATGACAAAATCTACCTTCATCCTTATCTCTTTTTCTGTATATATTATGTGTCTTTTATTTTTTTTTTTTTTTCAGGTTGCTTTTAAGATTTTCCTCTTTGCAACTAGTTTTAGGCAATTTGGTTATGAGGTGATTTGATGTAGTTTTCTTCATATTTCCTGTGCTTGGAATTCATTGAGATTCTTCGATCTGTGGGTTTATAGATTTTATCAAATATAGTTTCTTGAAATCTTGACCATTATTTCTTCAAAATTTTTTTTCTGCCCTCACCTGCTCCAGGGTATCCAAAAACATGAATATTAAGCTGCTCAAAACCTTCCCTGCTCTGTTCATTTTTTTTTTTCCTCAGCCTTTTGTTTCTCTGTGTTTCATTTTGTATGGTTTCAACCGTGATATCTTCAAGTGTACTAATTTTTTCTTCTTCAGTGTCTACTCTTCCATTAATCCCCGGTATATTTTACATCAGAGACATTGTAGTTTTCCTATCTAGAATTTCAAGTTGGGTCTTCTTTATGAATCCATGTCTTACTTAACCTGTTCATTCTTTCACCTCATTTCTTAAACATATGGAATATAGTTAGGATAACAATTTTAATTTCTTTTTATTTTATTTTATTTTTTCAGTGTTCAAAGATTCATTGTTTACAATTTTAATTTCTTTTCTAGTAATTCTATTATCTGTATCATTTCTGGTTCCGTTTCATTTGGTTGATTTTTCTAATTTTTGGTTATATTTTCCTGCTTCTTTGAATGCCTGGTAATTATTTATTAGATGCTAGACATTGTATATCTTACCTTATTGGGTGCTGGATATTTTTGTATTCCTATAAATATTCTTGAACTTTGTTCCGAGAAGTGAATAAGTTACTTGGTAACAGTTTGGTCCTTTTGGATCTTTTCTTTTTAAGCTTTTATATATTTTTTTAATTTTTTTTTTTTTTTAGAAGAGTAACATCTTTTTATTTCTTTTACTTTTTAAAGATTTTATTTATTTATTTGTCAGAGAGAGAGAGCACACAAGCAGAGAGAGTGGCAGGCAGAGGGAGAAGCAGGCTCCCCGCTGAGCAAGGAGCCCAATGTGGGCCTTGACCTTGATTCCAGGACCCTGGGATCATGACCTAAGCTGAAGGCAGGTGCTTAACTGACTGAGCCACCCAGGCATCCCACTTTTTAAGCTTTTAAAAGCAGGACCAGAACAGTGTTTAGGATTAGTTTCAGATTAATTTTTCCCCATAACTGGGACATACACTTGTGAGTACTCTACTTTGATGCCTCAGGAATTACGAAGTTTTCTACTCTGGCTTGTGGGAATACACACTATTTTCAATTTTGTGTTCACTTCCCAACCTTTTGAGGTGATTCTTTCATTAATTTCAGATAGTTTTCTTACATGGATTCTCTAATCGCTTCTTACCTGAATACTTGAGAGGTATTCTCTGAGGTCTCTGGAATTTTCTCTTTATGTAGCTCTCTTTTTTGGTATTCTGCCTTGCATACTGTATTCAATTTGACTTACCCACGCTCCAGCTGCATCTCAACTTAGGAAGACCACAGAACTTTACTGGGTTCCCCTCCTGGCACTGCCCCCTGGGAACTCTCTCAAGGCTTGAGCAATTTTAGTTCATCTCATTTGTTTGTTATCTCTCAGAGATCACTGGCTTTCATTGCCAAACGTCTTGAGAATTACTGTTTTATATATTTTGTCAAGGTTCTTAGATGTTTCAAGCAAGAGAATAAACCCAATTCCTATTACCCCATCTTGTTTGGAAGCAGAATTCCCAGCCATCTTCTAGTAAGCTGGATATTGAAGAGATTTGCAAAGATTTAAAACAATTCTACTCTTTATGTTATTTTGTTTGTTTTGGAAAATAGTTTTTATAAAAACATTTAGGTTAACTTATAATTGGTTAATTATCACTATCTTTAAGTAAATTAACAAATATTTAAAATTTTTGTAGTTTAATTTCACACATGGTAAATATCAATAGATATAACCCATGTAACAAAAGACCTTTGGGTTCAGTAATGTTTAAGAATGTAAAAACTGTAAACAAAAGACCTTTGGTTCTGAGACCAAAAAGTCCGAGAACAGTTGATCTAAATGTACTGAAGTGGTTATTGTTGGATGCTTGAACCTAAAAGTTGGGTAATCTGTATGTTGGGGAAAGCATGGGTGCAAAGATGAGGGAAAAAAAAAAACAAAAACATAATCAGAGAAAAGAAGGAAGAAGAAGAATCAAAGAAAAGTTAAGAATCCATTTGACTCCCAAGAGACACAGAGGGTAACATAGATATTTGTTGTCTAGACATTTGCAAGGCCCAGTTATATCTTCTGCCTTTGAGATCTTTAAGATAATACTAAAAATAAATTCTGTCCTTTTTTCCTTAGAGAGAAAAAAGAAAGTGGTGGGGAAAATTAAAACACTATGTTAGGCTTGAAAGGAAGAGATTTTGAGAGCCTTGGAGTCCTTTTGGAGTCCAGAAATCACGTTATGTCAAAGGCTAATACTGTTCATGATGCTCAGAGACTATCGGATCACAGTTCGGGGTGTGGAAAAGGACTGAGTTCTGTGATTTTATGGTGGTTTTCAGTATGCTGGTTAGTCTATTGGCGGGACACTGTGGGGAGACCCAGAACCTTCCCTCATCTTACTGTCTAATCTTGGCCAGCACCTCGCTGGAACTTAGTTTCTCCACATTTACAAAATGAGAGTCGTAAGATTTTCTAGATCTTTGTTGGCGAGCGACAGAAACCTCCATCAAGTTAGCTTAAGCACAAAAGAGCATGAAATGCCTCGTATAGCGGGGAAGCCAAGCTGAGCTAGTGCTGGCTTCTGGCACAGTTGGAGCCAGGTGTTCAGTGTCTCCACTTCACTCTATTTTCTCTTCCCTCCTTCTATTCTTTCCCATTTTCTGTCCATCCCCTTCTGCTTTCCTGTTTGCTTTGTTCTCCATTCAACCACAAAATAACTCCCCTGAAGCTCTAAGCATTTAAGGACCTTTGCCATCAGGAGCCCAGAGATGGAAACGAAGATGCTCTCTCTCCTGGCAGCCACAGGCCCCATCCCTTTCTTTCATTGGCTGTACGTGGGTCACATGACCATCCTTTGAACCAATGACCTTAGAGGGCCATGGAGAACCAAGGTCCGCCAGACTGGGCTATGTGCCCAGTCCTCCAGCAGGGAGTGGCGGGCGAATTGCTCCTGGAAGTCCCATCAGAACCACCTAGAATGAGGGACAGCTCAGGACACAGTGGGGTTCTGAGCAGGCCGCAGTGTGCACTCTTAAAGTGTCACGAAGCCAAGCAAACTCTGTTACGTGTTTTCGATTTTAAAAAGAAATACAACCTTGTGGCTATGGTAGTATTGCTGGGAATTTGACATTTTCTTCTGAGCCCCTGATTCTGTTCTTAGGAACAATTTCATTCTTTCCTATTGCTTTTCAGGTATTTTATCTTCATGGTTTAAATTCCATCTTGGCTCTGAAGCCTTTTACCAACTTTTGTTATGTCAAGAATAGAGTCCCCTGTACCCTGAGCATTCCCAGTCAGCGATTCCAGTTCCTGCCAACACCTTCATGCTTCCTTTCAGATCTCTCTTCTACCTGAACCTTTTCTTTAACCCTGATGTGTAACACAGATGTAGAGTCAGGGTTGATACAAAAAGACTACAAATCAATAAAAAGCAAAGAGGATGATCTCTTGATATGGAGCCCTCATCAGATTTGACATTTAGTTGAGTCATCACCTCCAGCCTCCCTAGGACTGCAAAGTAGAGTGAACACACAGGTGAAGGATTTAGTCACTGCATCAGAAATGCTTAGTATGCAAGACATATTCTCTTCTCCCTGAAGTAGCAGCCTCTAGTAAAAAGCCCTTTCCGCGAATCCACTTTGGAACTCATTCTTGTGTTTTTCCCTTTTGTCCAGAAGGACTGAATGAAAACGTAGAGTCTGAATCTGTTTACTCAGAAAAATAAGATCTGTGAATAATGTCATTTTAGGCATAGTTTCAGAAAGCAGCTAAGCACTTACATGCTATATTTAGATCAGTACTATCAAAATGAAAAGGCAACATGCCAGGTGGTTATTATGCTCGAGAATGTTCAAGCAAATTTGCATTTGGAATTAAATATAAAGCCTTTGCTCTTCTGTAGATCCAGCTAATGCTCATGGTTCAGTAAGGGACAAGAATCACCTGTGTGCCCTTAAATGCCTGGGCTGTAGGAGAGAAACACTGGAAACAACAGAAGTTGTCTCTGGAGGTGAGAATATGTGTGATCTTAATTTTCCTTTGTCCACTCTTTACTGTTCAAATTTTCTGCAATGAACAGATACCACTTTCATAATATAATTTTAAAAATTCTATCCATGCTGAATTGTGAAAGTTCTTGGCATATACCAAATTATGTTTAAGCAACATATACCCACTGGATGAAACTGACTGATGCCCACAAAACTGCTTGGCCTGAACCGCATTCTGGAAACTCCGATTCTGCCCTGTCTCTGCGGGAAGGAGCCCAGTGGGGTGTGGCTTGTATACCCACCTTAAGACCATTTGCTGTACCATTAGGGCTGCAAGAGTCCTGTCTGCACGAACATTATAAGGCCTCTTAGGACGGACCCAGAAGGGACTCTGGAGCTTAAGTTCAGGTCTGCAGTTCCTAAGCTTTCAGAGGAGGTCAAAAAGAAGAGAATTTCCCCCCAGCCTCTGGGAGTGAGGGTCGAGATGGAAGGTACGAGCATATCCCTGTAAGTGTGTGTGTGGCGAGGGGAGCCACAGGCAAACTGCCTGAGAAGCAGCCCCTTCACTCCTGAGCCTTCATCTCAAGCATTTACCTATCCTACATGCACTACATGCCAGCAGGACCCTGGCTCGTCTCTGCTGAGCACCTGCAGGCTCAGGTGTCAAGTTTGGATAGCGTCTGCCCAGTGCCCAGAGAGAACCACGTTGGATGAATAGTGCTCCTGAGAACAGGGCAATGTGGTAGCATTCAAATCTGTGACCCAGACTGTGGGAACTGCTCTTTCTGACTCACAGTGCGCATGTTCAGGAACAAAGTCACGATTTGAAGCCTACAAAGAGCCATGAGCACCCACCAGTAGCATCAGGTTGCAGTGAAGAGTGTGAAAGGGCCTGGGAAGCAGATCGGGTGTGAAACTGGATCTCACCCCAGATCTCACGGTAAGATCTGGGGGAAGCCCTTCTCCCCTCTGGGGCTTGATTTCTTCACAGATAGAAGCAGGTAGTTTATTCAGTTACCAGAAATAAAATGGAGGTGAAATGTTGGCAACAGAAATTGCTCAATAAATGCCAAAAATCATAATTACATGCTAAATCGTGTTAGACACAATAAGTTTACTCCCTTCCCAGTCATTTCTGTCATACTCAGAAACCCCATTCTTCAAGTTCCCCATTGAACCTCTTAGTAAAACCAGCGACTATTTGTAGCTCATCTCTGAACCAGCTGTGAATTGTCTTTATCCTGTGTCAGCAACAATATAGAAGCTGAAAACGACTTGGGATTCATCTTTTGGATCCTAGAGATGGTTTTTATCACCTTGGGAGGCTTGAATGTGTTTACTTGTAAGAAGTGCTCATAGCAGGGAAGATCGTCATCATTAATGTTGAAATTGAAATGTATCAGTGTTCTTTTTTCTTTTAAATAAAAGGAAAAAGAAGAAGAAGGAAAAAAAAAACACCCTACTGAGTCTATTGATCCTACAGTGGAAGTCAGGGCCTCACTTTTTTGTATATTCATCTATAACTGGATCAGCTTTCATATTTTACTTTTCTCTGGTTAATAAGGCCATGTATGACAAAGTCATAGTCACCAAATCAGGCTGTTTCTCTAACAATAAGATATGTTAAAGGTAATGGAAGTCTTAGAGCATGTGATCTTACCAGAAAGTAAATGTAAGGTGGCGCACGGTGGACTGAAGCAAAGGAAAGTATAATCCTTGGGATTGCCATTGTGTCATAGACATTATGGATAATCTTAATTTCCATAGTATGTTAGTATAAGGAAATGGCTACATTCTATTTTTAGTCTAAGGAAATGGCTACATTCTATTTTTCCCCCAAATCATTAATCACTCAGTAATTTCGTATGAACAAGTAGTTTGCCGGACTGTGTTTTATTGAATCTAAGGTACCTTCTATTTTAAAGTACATCATTGTTTTGTGTATTGCTAAGAAAGACAAGGCACTGCCATTGAGGGGGATGTTAAATGTGAGAAAGTCTGGAAATCAATCAAAAATGGTACATCCTATCGCTTCTCGGCCTTTTGGCTAAGATCAAGTGTAAAAATGGTACATCCTTCTGTTTGATGAGCTCATTTTGACATCTTTTGTGTCTCCCTCTTCCCACTCATACTTAAAGACATTAGAGGACTAGTTTGAGAGCGTTAGTCATAATTCAAATAGAGGTTTCACTTTATACAACACAAATACAACCATTCAACCCCAAATGCCCGAATCTTAATGGCATTTTAAGCACTAATGAAATGAGGCTAGTTTATGTTTCTTGAATTAATTAAATAAGGGCTCAATCATTAGGCAAATCATGACAGATATCACCAGGAGGACCAACTGGGTCTTAACAATGTTCAAAGGATTTGTAAATGGAAATGCCATTTTGTCTTATTCCTACCGTCTTGAGCATTTGTTCCTAACAAATCCTTGGGATAATACCAGATTTTTTTTCTTTCTTTTTTTTTCCAGAACCAGTCACAGAAGAGCTCCAGAGTTAGGCTAATATTAATCAGTTCACCCCAGGCGGTTATGGCATATTCTTCAGGACTGTTACAGGTAGAACTGTTTCAACAAGAGACTTTCCTAGCAGAAGGCTAAAAAAAAAACTCAGCAAGGAAAATGGTAGATGGAAAATGTCAGGAGGGAGATTGGGTTTCTATTTTGAGGATAGTAAAAGCATTACGTTTTAATGCATTCAAGTTCAGACTGATTCATAGCCAATGACCATGCAAGTTCAAGCCAGAAGTTGTATACTTCCATTGATATGCTGTGAATTCAGACTCTGCCTACCAGGTCAGAGGATGGAAAGTAGGGGTTTGATCTCTGGAAGTTTCAATTCATCTAGGCTGTTGGGCCAGATGGTCTCCACGCTCCCTTAAGTTGATAGTTCTGTGGTCCAGCCAGAGGTCATGAGCCCTGGGACAGCCTCCTCTAGAAGGTGATTAGGTCCAAGTAACTACGCCATGGTGGCAAAGACTTCTGGCTTTGGACTGATAGACAAGTCCTTAGACTTTCGGTTCCTGGACCTTCCAAAGTGGTTCCTGAGATTGTTGTTTGGCTGCCTAATATCCAAACACCCTTACTGTTGAGGGACCACCCCAAGTTAGGTGGAGCACAGGGGCCAACCACTTGCCACAGCGACTCCGGGGCAGTCAGGACATGGGCGTGTGCCTGGGCCTAGCCAAGCAGAGCTGTAGACACAAAGACACAGGGAGAGGTAGAACTTTCCAGGCTGGCCAATGCAGTAGAGGTGAGCCTGGAGCAATATCACCCAGCACCCCAGGGCATGGTTCTGGCAACACAGTTCTGGGACCATAGTCTGGCTGTGTTCTTGCTGCGTATTCTCCCTTTGTCCCCACCTGCTCTTGGAGCCTGTTTCCCACCTTCCTGAGGGTTCTCATTATAGCTCTTTTTGGTGTCCATGGTTTCCTGCTTTTGCCACAAAGAAGTCTGACCCCCTGGTGTCTGTCAAGGGCACGTCTGTACTAAGCTCTGGAAAGTTAGAGATAAGGGTCTAAGTGCAAAGGTGACCAGATGGGGGCTGCTGGGGAAGGCAGCATGGGAAGACATCTGGAGTGGCCTTATTCAGGCCTGATGGCTTGGGAGGCTCTTCACAAGGAACCATGCTACCCAGTAGACTGTCCACGCTCCATGTCTGACCATCAGCCTCTCTTGTCCCATCTCCTCTCCCCTCTGTTCATAAACCATTTCTGATGCCTTTGGGCGTGCAATTAACACTATTTTTAAAATCAACTTTGTCTAAGCTCCTTATGGGTTATCTCTGCTCCCACAGAGGTGCAGGAAACTGGCAGCACGTAATAACACCCAACTTGATAGGAGGCAGCCGAGGGAGTTAAGACAGATGGGGCAGCTCAGTTCTTGGCCTGCCTCTCTTGGGGGGTTTCAATGCTTATCTCTTAAGTCGCTGAGATTTTTGTTACAGTTTCCCCCACAGTATAGAGAGTGCCCAACATCACAGTGCCAGGGTAAGATGGATTTCTTTCTCTCTCTTTAAAAAAAAAATCATGCTTATTCAGGCACTGGAATAGTTCCTGGCATTTAAGACAAGGTGCCTGGTAAGCTCTGCATAAGGCCATTTCCTCTGCAATTAGAGACTTTGGCTCAAAAAAGATCTTTTCCGAGAAACCATAAGCCTGTATTCTGGTATTTCAACCTTTCGTCCCCCATCCTCCCCTCACTCTTCACCAGGGTTCTTAATGTCCTAGAAATAGAGCACTACCACAGAGCAGTCACCCAAACTGATGCTTCCACTTTGCAAGCTTAAGAAAATGAAGTTAAGGGGCGCCTGGGTGGCTCAGTGGGTTAACGCCTCTGCCTTCGGCTCAGGTCAGGATCTCAGGGTCCTAGGATTGAGCCCCGCATCGGGCTCTCTGCTCATCAGGGAGCCTGCTTCCCCCTCTCTCTGCCTGCCTCTCTGCCTATTTGTGGTCTCTCTCTCTCTGTCAAGTAAATAAATAAAATCTTTAAAAAAAAAAAAAAAAGAAAGTAAGAAAATGAAGTTAAAAACAGACCCCAAAAACCTTTAGTCGAGCTTTAGACCTAATATATGTGAAGGGCTGTTTCCAGAAGGAATAATAACTAGAAGGCACAAATAAAGCACTAAAATAAAAATCCCCCTTTGAATTATGTATAAGCAAAGTAAATTAGCAAAATCCAAATGCACTTTAAGGATAGAGATTTGCCATTTGCTGAGGCTGGGATTTATTTCATTACTGAAAAGGAAGGGGAAAAACAGAAATAATAAAGTTAGTTGTGCTTCATGTCAAAGGCAAATGTGCTTCACATTTTGATGGTTTTCTTTGGGTCCATAAGAAAATGGTCTGAGCTGCTCCTGGGTTAAAATTGTCATTAAGAGGAGAGCTGTTTTTTAAAGGGTTGATAGCTCTCGAAAAACATGGTTTGATTTTTTTTTTCCCTTTCTTTTCCTTGTTCATTTGTTCATTCATTCACTCACTTGTTCATTATGAAGCTCCTTCTCTGTGCTCGGTACTGAGGGGGGATATTAACACAATAACACAGCTCCTATTCTGGGGGCGGGGGGTGCTTCATAGTCTCCTTTGGTATTTAACAATGAACCTCTTATCAAAGGTATTCCTCATTAGGTGGTTCTAGAAGCTATTTAACCAGTGACTCTCTTTCCATTTCAAGAGAGAGCCACCACTTCCCATTGGGGTGGACCTGGGATGAATTCACGGAGAGCAGTGATTCTGATTCAAATTGGCTTTTCAAGGATAAGCAGGATTTTGATAGATGGAAATGGGCAGGACAATGGCACTTGGGAGGAATGGAGGGATGGAGAATGGGGATAAAATGTATCTAGGAGACTCTAGTAATAGTCATTCAGAAAGAGAATCCCTTGGAGTGAGATGAGAAGAGCGATTTGGAGCTGCTTCATGGAGGCCTTTGAATGGAGAGCAGAGCTTTGTTCTGAGCGGAGTTTTGGGCAAGGAGGGAAGCTCTAGTTTCATCTCTGTCCTTGACCCTTCCTCTAGGAATTGCTCCTCTGCTTTTTATTTAATAGGCCTGGTTAAAAAACCGGGAAAAAATTGGAAGGCTTGTAGTTGGGGTTCTCCCCTTTCGACTTTCCCAGCTACTGAGGAATTCTGGCAACTTCGGTCCTTAGAAGTCTGGGAAGCCGGGAGTCCCTGAGGGGAGGCTGTGTGGTTGAGGTCTGACCACACCACAACCCTAGGGAAGCTCATCAGCACAGGTCAGCTGTAGGAGGGAAGCGATGGTGTAGAAAGGAACGTGGGCCAGGGGCTGAAGTTGCACCCAACCTTTCTGAAAAATGAAAGAGTGGGGCTTGCTCATTCCTAAGATGATTTCTTGTCATGCTTGAGTCTACCCTGCGTTTGTCATTTGGATGGGGAGCCCCTGTCTCCTTTGGCACAAGTTTTATGGGTCTACAGGCCATGGTTTTCTGAGCTCCCTTGCTATTATTAAAGAATTACATTTCCTTTTTTTTTTTTTTTTTTTTGTTTCTTTGGATTGCTTAAACTTTTAAAGTTTGAGCAGTTTCTTAAATAGTAAGATTTAAAGTCTCAAGTCATCTTAGAGGCTGTAATTCTCCTGTGATTTCAGCTCCCAAGCTGTTGGTGACTTTGATCAAGTCTCCTGTTGTGATGGATGATTAAAGGCATGTGAACGTCAGGGGAAGAGCAGCCTGGGAGTGACATTTGAAAGGCTCGATGAGTCTTCTGTGTAGATCAGGTAAGGTCAGGCACAGGATATTGTTAAAACTCTAAATTCTGGTAGTTTGTCACTGAGTGCAGGTACTCTAACATTCAGAGATTTTTGCTGCCCTTTGAAAACTGTCAAACTCATAATCTTATGCAGATAAAATTAATAATAGTGATGCCAGCCAACTTTTACTGTGTGCACTATGCTAACCCTTCTACAGGCATTAGCTCATGTTATCATCAAAAGACCCCTGTACAATGAGCCCATTGCACCCAAGGAAACTATGGTTAGGAAGACTGCATTTGTGTTCTAGGCCGCTCACAGGTGAGGGGCAGAGCCTGATCAGGAGCTCTGGGGTTGCTCTTAACTCTTCCACAATCCTACCTTCCTCAGAGAAGTGTGGGACCTCACCCTTCCCACTTTGTGTGTGAGCATTAAACTTGCCTGAACCAAGCCTGTACAGAAGGTTAGGCCTACCTGCGATTTCTCAGCAAAGGAAGGACCTAGGCAGGGAGATGAGGGAGGGAAGATGATAGGAGAGAAAAAGCTATTCTTTTTCTATTCTTACTGTATATTATAAAATTTAAACAACTATTTTCTCTAAGAATTTTTTTTCTTATTTAAAACTATAAAGAAGAAATTCAAAATTATCGTTTATCTCCTAATCAGGAAGAAACCCTGTAAAATTTGTTTTGCGTATTTTCTATCTTATTTCTGTGTGTGTGTGTGTGTGTGTGTGTGTGTGTGTGTGTACACTAAATTGGGATATATATATAGATATATAGATAAAGATATATAAAATAGTACACATTTATTACTGAAACCACTTTTTTTCCTACAGCACTAGAGAGGTCGCACACTTGGCAAACCAAATCAGAATACAAAGTACTTTTGTTAAGTAGTTATATATGGCATATTTGACTTTTCATTCTTTCTTGTACTTCAAGGAAAGATCTTATCTCTTGCCAAGTCTTGCTGATTCATCCCCTGCCGTATCTCTTGCATTCTCTGTATGCCCAATGCCATTTCCATATACAGCCCTTGTTACCTTTTTCCTCTTCCTTTCCTCCAAAACTACTCTCCTCAAGGTCATGAAAGTCCTGCCCAGTAAGAAGCCAGTACAATTTATCTCTCTTTTGTTGCTTGTGCTTTTGTTATTATATTTAAGAAACCACTGCCTAATCCAAGGTTATAAAAATTTATGCCTAAGTTCTTTTTAAAGAGTTTTATAGTTTTAGTTCTTATATTTAGGTCTTGATCCATTTTTAGTTCATTATAGTAGATAGTTGTGAGGTAGGGCTCCAACCTCATCGTTTTGCATGAGGATATCCAGTTGTCTCAGTACCATTTGCTGAAAACACTATTCTTTCCCTATTGAACTGCCCTGGCTCCCTTGTTGAAAACCAATTGACTGTAACGGGGTGGGTCTCTTTCTGGACTCTTAATTCTCCATTTATCTATATTTCTACCATTATTCCAGTACTACACCGTCTTAATTACTGTAGCTTTGTGGTAATTTTTGAAATTGGGAAGTGTGAGTTTTCCAACTTTCTGTGTTTCAAGATAGTTTTGGCTCTTTTGGGTCCCTTGAATTGTCATATAGATTTAGGATCAGCTTGTCAATTTCTCCAACGAAGCCAACTGAGATTTTCATAGAAATTTTGTTGCAAATATAGATCAACTTGGGAAGTATTGCCATCTTAACAATATTATATTTCTTTTCCTTTATTTAGGTCTTTTTAATTCCTTTCAACAATGTTTTGTAGTTTTCAGTATAAGTTTTACACTTTTTTGTTAAATTTAACCTCAATATTTTATTCTTTTTGAGTAGTAAATGAAATTTTTTTTCTTTTTTCCTTAAGACCTTTTTTTAAAATTTATTTGACAGAGAGAAAGAGAGAGAACACAAGCAAGGGGAGCAGCAGGCAGAGGGAGAGGGAGAAGCAGGATCCCTGGCTGAGCAGGGAACCCGATGCAGGACTCAATCCCAGGACCCTGGAGTCACAACCCGAGCCGAAGGCAGAGGCTCAACCGACTGAGCCACCCAGGTGCCCTGTAAATGAAATTTTCTTAATTTTATTTTTAGTTTATTACTACTGTATAACATACAATTGATTTTTATATATTGATCTTATATCTTATAGCCTTGCTGAGCTTGTTTACCAATTCTCATAGACTTTTAGTGGATTCCTTAAGATTTCCTGTACACAGGAGCATGTCATCTGCAAATAGAAATAGTTTTACTTTTTCTTTTCCAATTTGGACGCTTTTTTTTTTTTTTTTTCCTTTTTCTTGCCTAATTGCCCTGGCTACAACTTCTAGTACAATGTTGGTATCAAAGAGCAGACTTCTTTGTTTGTACTTGGTCTTAGGTGGAAAGCATTCAGTTTTTCATCATTAATATGAGGCTAGTTGTGGTTTTTTTTCATAGATACCCTTCATTAGATTGAGGGTGTTTCCTTACATTCCTAGTTCGTTGATTTTTCTTAAATGTAGTTTGGTTTTTATAATCATGAGTAGTGTTGAGTTTTGTCATATATTTTCTCTGTGTCTATTGAGTTGATCATGTGTTTTCTCCTCCTTTATTCTATTGATATGGTATGTTACACTAATTGATGTTTTTCAGATGTTAAAGTAGTCTTGCATTCTTGGGATAAATCTCAGTCATGATGTATAGTTTTTATATATTGCTGGATTCTATTTGCTAGTATTTTGTTGACTTTGCATTTATCTATCTATCTTCTATAAGACAAATTGATTTATAGTTTTCTTTTGATTTTTTGTCTGGTATGGTATCCGATTCATAGAATAAGACAAGAATTGTTTGTTTGTGAAGAATTGGTAGTAATTATTCTTTAAATGTTTGGTAGAAGTCACCAGTGAAGCCATCTAGGTCAGGATTTTCTTTGTAGGTAGCTTTCAAATTTGTAATTTAATCCCTACCTAGTATGGGTCTGTGCAGATTTTCTATTTCTTTTTGAGTCAATTTCCATAGTTTGTGTCCTTCTAGAAATTTGTTCATTTCATCTAAGTTGCTTTAAGCATTCTTTTATAGTCCTTTTCATTTCTGTAAGGTTAGTAGTAATATTCTTTTTCATTCTGATCTTAGTAATTGGAGTTTTCTCTGTTTTTGCTGGTTAAAAGTCTGTCAGTTATGTTGATCTTATCAAAAAACCAAGTTTTAGTTTTATTGATGTCCTCTGTGGCATGTCTATTCTCTCTTCCATTAATTTCTGCTCTAATCCTTGTTGTTTCCTTCCTACTGCTTGCTTTGGCTTTCATTCCTCAGTAAATATTTGTTAAATTATAAAATAAATGCTATGTTTATATCTCCATTAACAAAATTATACGGGAAGAGCTGAGAAATGGTGCCTTTATTTAGAGCACTAAATGGTGCTCTAAATAATAATCATGCGTACACTACAGAATAACCGAATTCATCGATAATCCTCAGACCTTACTGATCCTGCCTTGAAGAGTGACTTCATTTTGAAATTAGCAGATGTTGCATATAGGAGTGCTAGGATGCCTTCAGGTTGATGCCACACTCGGTTTGCTCTGATTCATCTTTTCAGTGAGGTTTCTTGGTTTCTTCAAATAGAGAAGCCAACCTAATGACCCAAATTGAGGTTTGAGGAGAAGAGGGCTGGAATCATGGTAGCTTGTAGTAGTCTACCCAGACGTGTGGCCTAACTAGAAACTGGTTTTTTTTCGGAACCAAAAGGGAAACCCACTTGTGAAGATGCAGTAGGAAACATTCAAGTTTAAAAATAATGAATCTTCTCACCCAATGCCACTTGAGATTGCTTAGGGTATCTAAGGCTCTTGGCTTAGGTGCTGTGACCCTAATCAGTGACCATCTCCTTAAGGGGAATGGCAGCAGAGAGGATCTGGAAATGGTCCTTGTGTACGCCAACCCTGCTGCTTGACCCTCCTGTAGACTTTTAGTTTGGCAAGACTATGTGTTTGCTGATTGACTGCTTTGAAGTGGACTTTTTGATATTTGGAGCTGAAAACAACCTAACTGACATACATACCTCCTGCTAACTCTGTCCTTAGTTTTCCCTTAAGTCCCTGAGGTCTGCGTCGGGAGAGACGAGATCAATATCTAGGCTTCAAATGTATCACTTTGTCTCTTCTCACTCCTCACGATTAGCAGAGGCGACGTTTCCAGCTCTATAGCTGAAGCATTGATCTTCACAATCAGCACGTAATATGCAAGTTCTCAAACTAGTACCGGTAAGAACCACTAGGGTGGTGAGGGAGAAGCAGCACTGTCAACAGAGAATGTGATTATGTGTTTCTTAGGTGGGGCACAGGAATCTGCATGTTTTTTTGTTTGTTTGTTTGTTTTAAGATTTTATTCATTTATTTGACAGAGAGATACACAATGAGAGAGGGAACACAAGCAGAGGGAGTAGGAGAGGGAGAGGGAGAAGCAGGCTTCCCATCAAGCAGGGAGCCCGATGTGGGGCTGGATCCCAGGACCCTGGGATCATGACCTGAGCCAAAGGCAGACGCTTAATGACTGAGCCACCTAGGTGCCTTTTTTTTTTTTTTTTTTAAGATTTTAGGCATCTGCATGTTAAAGAAGGTTCCAGTTAATTGCGATGCGAGGTATATGAAGACCATCTTTTGAAACACCCCTCCCTACTCTGACCATCTTCTTCATTGCTTGCTGTCTACTGACTTTACCAGATGAACTTTCTTCCCCCTTCTGGCCTTCATTTAGAGCTTCATTTTGCTGATTGTCTTTTTAAACTTTTTCCTAGGGTAAAAACATTTCTCCACCAGGGCTCTCTAAGAGTTTACAGGAGATGTCCGTATGTATCATCCATTTCTGCAACCCCAATTCACTGCTCTGTGTGTGGCATTGTGGTAGATTCTGTCATCCATTTATTCATTCCTTCATTCTTTCTTTCTTTCTTTCAATTACAAATATTTATTAAGGGCTGACCACACGGAAGCCACTGCAGTTCTAGACACTGGGGATCCTAAAGAGGATGAGATGGAGTTTCTAGACAACAAGTCGAATAAGACAACGTGCTCTCCTCAAGGGAGCACAGGTAACAACTACAGTAAGAAGGACAGATAATTAATCCTGACATCGTGATATATGCAACGTAATAGAGAATATTGTCTTGAAGATGGCTCTCTTTGTCCTCTAATGCTGTCAAAAAACTTTATGATCTGTTATTTTTATTTTCAGGCTATTGATAGAAGGAAACCTGCAGTGCCCTTTATTATTGCCCCCATTTTCCCGTATCCTGCGACTAGTGTACTTGCCGCCACCTTCTTTGCCAGCCCTTTAATGCAGGATTGTTCTTCGGTTCTGATGCCCAAAACAGGCGTCCTGGCTGGGGTTTTGGTTGCAGAAAACAGAATCCATTGAGCTACTTCACACACGTTTATTAAGGGAAGTATTTGATAGAATTAGGAGAAATGGAAGAAATCAGCTCTAGGTCCAGCGTGGGGGAGCAACCTTCCAGACCACATAACAGAGCAGGGCCGCCAAGGAGCTACTGTCTGGACCGTGACCAGGGTGTTGCTGCCCCCTCTGGCTCCAGGGCCACCTTGCTTCTGTTAGGATCTGCCGACCCTTCTTCCCACACAACTCGGAGCCTCAGTCTCTTCATTCATAAACTGTGAGTAGCATCTACCTCCCGGTCACACTGGATACATTTCACAGCTGGCGTGGCATAGGCACAGACCAGTGAGGATGGGTGTAGATTAGAAACCACTCATTAGGACTTACTCGTGCCAACCAGCGGAATATCGGACCTCTTGGCAGTATTACGAGTATGCAGGGGGCTTGGCACAGTAATGCCAAGAGGCGAGGGTTATTCTCATGGCCCTGGGTGCCTCGCGGATGCGTGGTTTGGCAGAGAATGCACAAGGTGCTGGCGGGCAGCCTGAGGTGAGAATTCCGTGAACACCCCCAGGGCCTTAAAGGAGAGAGAATGCTCTCGCAGATCTGGAGAAGAAACTAGGACGGTGAGGGTGAGAGGTCAGTACCCTAGTCTCCGACTCTGAATGTTGAGGCACCTGAGCCACCCGTCTGAGCACAGCAGCCACACGCAGGGAAGGGGGCCGGCTGGGGGTGCAGTGGGCCGTCACGGAGGAGGCTGCTTCGTTTCTCAACTCTCGTTCTAGTGAAACAGGTGGATGCCTTTAAGCGTAAGGTGATACATAAGGAGAATAACTGGGAGCGTTAGGCTTTGGGGTGCCCTCTGCATGAGAATGATGGGCACGAAACCTGTCCGAGGGAAGGGTGTGGACAGGATTAAACACCCCAGAGACTGGAGTCCAGAACCTTGAAAGTTTAATGAGGACAGTTAGTGAGGCAATGCTCTGTGATTAATCACATGAAAAGCATCACTTAAATCAAGTAGCATCATGGTGGACAACGACCATTGAATTTAGCTACTGAAAGGTCATTCGGAACCCTTAGTAGTGCACCGTCAGGGGGACGTGGCTTCTCTATCCAGACGGGCAAAGGTCCATTAGGTCCCCGGAGTGGAGGACTTAAGATCGGAGCCAACGCGACAGGTGATGCACCTGAAACAAGGAGATCTATCAAAGTGAAGCAGAGTCACTGAGGGTTTGTTTTTTTCTCCTTTTTCCTTTTGTATTTTTTTTATATAAAGATTTTTATTTATTTATTTGACAGAGACAGCGAGAGAGGGAATGCAGGGAGGGGGAGTGGAGAGGGGGAAGCAAGATTTCCGCAGAGCAGGGAGCCCGATGTGGGGCTCGATCGCAGGACCCTGGGATCATGACCTGAGCCGAAGGCAGACGCTTAACGACTGAGCCACCCAGGCGCCCCTCCTTTTGTACTTTTTTAAGATCTTCTCACTTGAGGCCCTAGGAAAGGGATATGAAGAAAGGCAATAGCGGAATACAAGGCTACAAGAGCGAATACTGCTGTTGTGTTTTGTGGGCAAAGGAACATGTTATATAAGCAGCAGGTTTTAAGGGCTGTGCACAAAGAGCAGAGTTTAATATTACCAGAAAATAACGCTTACAACGGAACGTATCTGATGCATATTTAATGAGGAGCATAATCAAAGGATATCAGAGCTGTACAGGATCTGGCCGATTGCTTCAGCCTCCTCATTTGCACAGGCCACGACGGTAACTGCAGAGATGACATCCGTGTCCCGAGTTTACACAGTCACCAGGGGTGTGGCAGGGATGAGCACTCAGGCCACTCGACTCTGTCCAGGCCTGTCCACTTCCTGTCGTCAGGCTGTAAACAGAAACTTCCCAGTCACTGCAACCAAACAAAGACTTGGGGGAGGCAGCTGGGAGAGGGAGAATCCAACCGAGCCAGAGTTGCATGGGAGAGCCTGATGGGCTTTGGATTTAGAACCCAAAGGGCAGAGCCTCCATCTCCTCTGAGAAGGGGTGTCTAGAGCTTGGGCACCCTTCCTGCCCCCTCATTGCTCCCACTCATCCACTCACCAGCCAGGAGGCCGCTGTGCTTGGAGACAGCCTGGCTTGAG
>CM052887.1:17847499-17887305 GCA_028534135.1 Potos flavus
AAAAAAAAAAAATGTTTTTGAAGCAAACCCTCATTTAGGAGCATGGGGTACTTCTAGCAGAGTCCTCTTTAAAGGTTCAAAATTTGCCAAAGTGCATTTCTGGATGAAATAATACGAACTCTGGGTTGTGTTTTAAAATCTTTCACAAAACACAAATAATTGAATTGTGTAACTAAAGCAAGAAGAGCAAAATATTGATACATGTTGAAGCTGGGTGATGGGCAATCAGAAATTCATTATACTCTCGTGTCTACTTTGAGACAAAATTGAACCTGATTAATAATGTCCCTTATTGCTTTTATTTTAGAACAACTGCTCCTCCTTTCTTCCCGACACATCTTTATCCCCTTCCCCCTACCAGTTCCCATGATATTCATGTGGTAGAAAAATCGGGTCATTTGTTCCGTGGATTTTTCTACATCATGAATTTGGCTGTTGCCTTCTCATGGTGACAGAAAGTGTTAACTTAACGAAACCCACTAAATTTAATATCCCACAGGAGTGAGAAACACAAGAATGCTTTAATGGAAACAAAAGTGAAGGGAGATGAGGCCATCTGACCCTAGGTAAGGAATCACAGTAAACAAGGTCAGCCCACAGGAAAGGTAAGGAAGGGGAGCCAAAAAGAAGCACTCCACATAACCTTCATTTACTCTTGATCTCTGTGTGCCTTTTATCTTCCGGTACCTTCCCTTTCTTACCTTGGCCCCTTAACCATCAAGCAGAGTGATGGGCGCAGGAGCAGCAAGGGAGTAAGCTATCAGGCATTTTCCTCCTTCTGGCTGCCCTGCTGAGCTAATTAAGAAGGGATTTAAAAAATTTCTCTCGAACTACATGCTTAAACAAAAGAACAAATACATTTAAAATCAAATGAGTCTTGAAGGGGCAGCATCTTTATCATTTATCCATCCTGGGGACTCATTTCACATTCAAATAAATAGAAAACTACTTGGAAAAAGGCAAATTAGACCCAAATTTACCTGCAGGTAGCATTTTATGGCATAATTTAATGGCACTTCATCAACATCGGCTTTTGGGCGCACCGATTAGTGCATGCTATATGAAAAGTGCTTAGCCATAATTTTTCATTAGCTTCATGACTTATGCCATTTGGAACCATGTAAGATGGCTAATGTTTTCGTGATTTTGAAAACCACTTTGCAGTCAGGAATTCAAGTACCAAAGGCCAATGACTCAGGGACCATTTAGACATCTGGGACATGCCCGTGATTAAAGACTAGTTGTAACAGTCATTTGGATTTTGTAGAGTCTTTGAAATGGAGGAACACACATACAGACATGATGGTGAGCTTCAGCCTCATGGTGGTCCTGTGGCTCAGCTGTAAGCAGAGGGTGATCACTCTCAATCAGGCGCACTCATTTGTATTTACACAAGAGAATGCCAGCCCTATCCCCTTAGGTCTCCCATCTGCTAAGGCAGACGGTTCTGCTTTCCAGGCAACACATAGGATGCCCTTGCCATACTCACCCAGAAGAACAATGTCAAACCCAGTGGAATCCAAACCTGGAAGATGCTTGACAACACAGAGGATTGATCTTCATGGAGAGCTGCCCGGAGCATTTCTCTAGGACTTGTCAGTGGGTTTTATCCAGTTTTTAAAAAATGGACTACAACAGAATGCATTGGAATGGGAATCCGTGAGAGCATGTTATAAAGATAAGTACTATTTCATGAAACTTTTGTATCAGTTATTTATGTGGGTATATGTGTGTACTGACACATAAGGTGAAATGTATTTTTTTTTTTATTTTAAGTAATCTCTACCCCCAATGTGGGGCTCGAACTCATGACCCCAAGATCAATAGTTGCATGCTTCACTGACTGAGTCAGCCAGGCACCCCATGAAATGTATTTTTTGATATGAGTCAAGTCTAAAGGTTGAAGAATGCTGCTCTTAGAATTTATAATTTACCCCTGGAATAAGCCAGACTAGTAAAAAGCTGTTACTTGAACATAACACATTGAACCAATGCTTGAACATTTCCATAACAACAAGTTAATACACACCTTTCCTCTCATTTCTTACCTCTCTGAGATATATGTGACCTTAATGAATTCCTCCGCTCAGGTAACAAGACTCAGTATGCATCCACTTATGCATTCAATCAACAGACATTTTTTGAGATTGTTCAAGCCACTGAGAATACAATGGTAGGAAAAAAGCTTGACAAAAATCCCTGTCTGAGTGGAACTTATGTTCAAGAGTAGAGGGGGAAGCACAGACAATAAACAAAGTATAAACAGAAAATGTTAAATGACTAAAAGTGCTAAGGGAAAAGAATAAACAGAAAAGGGTAACAGAGAGTGTTCGGGGATGTATTCGTTTTCTGTTTTTCTGCGTAACAAATTACTACAAACTTAGCAGGTTAAAACAGCACATACATTACTGAGTCACAGTTTCTGTGGCTCCAGGACTCTGGGCTTAACTGGGTCCTTTGCTCATGGGCTCACGAGGCTGCAGTCCAGGTGCCAGCTGAGCTGAATTCTCATGTGGAGAATTAACTGGACAATAATCCTCTTCTAGGCTCCGCCAGGCTGTTGGCAGAACTTAGTTCCTTATGGTTGTATGACAGAGAGCTGCGGCTTTTCACTGGCTCTGCACTGGAAGCTGCCCTTGGATCCGCAAAGCCTCCCAGTTCCAGCGGACCTCTCACAATATGGCAGCTTACTTCTTCAAGCCGGTAAGGAAAAGCTCTTGTTCTGCTCTGCTAAGGTGGAGTCTTATATAATGTAATATAATTATGGGTGATAGTCCAACACCTTGCCATATAATATAACCTAATCAACAAATGACACCCCATTACCTTTGGTACATCGTATTTGTTAGAAGCAAGTAACAGGTTCTGCCCTCAGCCACCGGGAGTAGGATTCTACAAGGACATGGCTCATTGGGAGGCACCCTGGGCCATGTCCACCACAAGGAGTTGCAGTTTTAGACCAGTGTCTAGAGAGTGGTATGATTTGGGTGAGGACCTGGGAAGTCAGAGGGGCACTGTCATGTGGTTATCTTAGGGAACAGCATCTTCCCCAGAGGAAAGAGCAAATGCAGAGCCCCAAGGAATAAAATGCCTTCCATTTTTTAAGAAAAACAGCTGTGCTGATGAGAAAGATCAAAGAGAGGGACAAATGGATGATGCAGGAGAAAGAGAATTGCTGGGCTATTGAGTAAACAAGAACAATCTAGTGCATACGTGAAGGGGATGGCATTTGCTACTGGCAAGACAAGCAATTCATGGTGAAAGGCCTGGAGGCAGAGTATATGGGCACAAATACAAGTGTAGATATGGTGATGGGAATTTCTACTTTCTCGGTGAACTAGCAAAGTCATCTGCAGAGAGTAAGGGTTAGGAAGGAGGTGTTAGCGATTTGAGGAGAAATGGGAAGGTATAAAACAGCCACTCATGAAAGTGGGATGGGAATGGGTCCATCCCTGAGAATGGACCAGGGAATGTCAGTCTTTTGGCTTGGCAACATACTAGGCCCACCTGAGGTTGGAGGTCATGAGTTTTAAGAGAGACCTGTCAGCAAGGGTGGGTGGTTTTCTCCAACCACAGCCAGCATGTGTGGAGACAAGGCAAGGCATATGCAGAGAGCTGGACTGAGTCACAGCTGGGGTTTGGGTAAGTGAATGCACAAAAGCAGAGAGGGCCAAGGTGCAATGGAGGGGGTGTGGTGAATGGCCATGGAATTTAAGCTAGGTCAGATTCAGCAGGGAGAAAATCAGTAAGGACATAGTTGAATTGAATAGCACCATCAATCAACAGGATCTAATGGACATTGATAGAATACTCTAGCCACAGCAGAATACTCCCATGGAACACTTCACCGAGACAAAACACAGTCTGGGCCATAAAACATACCTTGACAAATGCAGAAGAATTGAAATCTTACAAAGCATATTTTCAGAGCACACGGAATTAAGCTAGAAATCAACACCAGAAAGATACCTGGAAAATTTCAAAATATCTGGAGGTTAAATGACACATGAATCAGAGAAATGATGCCACAAGAGAAATTAAGAAAAAATATTTTGAAGTAAGTGAAAACTTACTGTGGTGCAGCAAAAACAGTGCCAAGAGGGAAATTGATAGCAATTAATGCGTGTATCAGAAAAGGAGAGAGGAGCCCTACGGCTGAGTCAGCTGACAAGAAAACCAAGGTTAGGCATTTTAGGGAGGAGGATGGAGAAGGGGCTGAGAGTGGCAATGAGATGCAAGAGATTTTCATGGAATAAGAGAAATGGTAGAGTAAACAGCTACCACTTGAGAGACTCCAGGGGAAACAGTATCTACAGGGGAAGTCAGGTTCCAGTGATAGCACAAAGATTCAGGCAAGTTCAGAGAAGATTTGAAAGCTATGGAGATTTTGCTAGTGATTTTCACAGGGCTCTGTGGAAGGGCTTCAGGGAAGGAGATCAGAAAAAACGAATGCCAGAATGGAGTGGGGTTAAGAGTTGGAAGGATAAAGGATGCCCAAGCAAAGCAATGTTAGGGGGCATGATGAGACAAGTTGTTCCAATGTTGGGGCTGCTGTCAGGGTCTCCTTGGGGGCACAGAACTCTGTTATCAGAGTTTGCTCTGTTGTCAAATTTGCTTTGAGGCTGGTGGGAGAGTGGCTTTCCCCCTGACTCCTGCCCCCAAGATCTGCACAGGGCGCTCTTTTTCTAGCCTGGAAAACCATGGACCCCTGAGTCCACCACAAAGAGTGTGGGATGAGTGCCGGGTGGTTAGGGTCTCTGAGTGAGTGACACATGTCTTAGTCCAAGGGGGTTTGTTGTAGGGATGCTCAAGGGAGTAAAGAAGACAGAGAAGAGGAGATCTGGGGAGAAGGGAATTGTGGTTTCCGAGACTGTGATGTTTGTTTACCATATGCATGTTTAGCATCTATTCTAGCAACTCCTAATTTAGCATTTCATCTTTTTGGTAAATCAGTTTCTCTTGTGTCTGTTTTTATTATTACAGTCACTGCCTACTCTCACTTCATGTTCTGTATTCAAATTCTCTAAAAGAGAATACCCAGTCAAGCCCAATGGCCACTCCATTCATACCTTCCTCTCTCCCTTCCTTCCTCGCTCCCTTGCCCCCTCTTCCCTCTCTCCATCCCTGCACTCCTTCATCCATTTATACATTCATTCAGTGTTTATGAAGCACCACGTTTCAGGAACTGGCTTAGGCAAGACTAAGGTGATAAAAGCAGATAAGGATGAAGTAGTTTACATTCTAGTACATGCAAACAGAAAATAAAAAATAAATGAATGAGGGGCGCGTGGGGTGGCTCAGTCAGTTAAGCATCAGACTCTTGATTTCGGCTTAGGTCATGATCTCAGGGTCAGGAAATGGAGCCTCGCGTTGGGCTGGAGCTGGGCATGGAGCCTGCTTAAGATTCTCTCTCTCTAAAAAAATAAAAATAAAAAATAAGTGCATGCAGAGTACTATGGAGAAAAATAAAGCAGAGTAAGGGGGAGAAGGAATATTGAGAGAGACAGAGACAGATCAGGAAGGATCTCTCTGATAAAGTGACATTTGCACAAAGGCCATGAAGGAAGTGAGGGAGGAAGCCATGCAGATATCAAAAGGAAGAGCATTGGAGCAAAAGAAAAAGAGAATGTTTCAGGAGGAGCAAGGAAACCAGTGTAGCCGAGGAGAGTGGACAGAAGTGAAGTCAGGTGCATGTGAAGGGGATGATGGATGCCGAGCATCAGCAGGGGAATGACAGGATCTGACTTGTGTTTTATTATAATCATAACATTTTAGTCAAGTTCTTAAGTGATTAATTTTCTTTCCAAAAGTCTAAATAGAAATCTTACATAATTGTTTCAGGTACAATTCACATCAGTGAAATTTGCTCTTTGTAGTGTAGAGTTCTGTGAGTTTTGACAAATGCATGGAGTCATGGAACTGTCCCCACAGTCAAGATATGGCTTTGCCACCCAGAAATTACCCTCAGGTTTCTTTGTGGGCTATACCTCCCCCACCTATAGCCTGTGGCCACCATTGCCTTTTCGGGCCCCCAGAGTCATATAAATGGAACCAAACATTATGTAGCCTTTTGAGCCTGGATTCGTCCACCTAGTGGAGTGCGTTGGATTCATTCAGGTTGCTGTGTGGAACAGTAGACTGGTCTTCTTTATTGCTAAGTAGTATTCCAGTGTATGGACTCACCACAGTGTTTATCTGTTCACAAGTTGAAAGGCATTGAGTTGTTTCCAGCTTTGGTTTTCTTTGGCAAATGAGAGTAAAGCCACTATAAAAATTCACATACAGTTTTGCATGTGAAATAGGTTTTATTCTCTCTTAGGTAGGTGCCTTAGAGTGGGATTGCAGAGTCATATGGCAAATGTATTTTAACTGTATGAGAAACTGCCAAATGTTTTCCAAAATGTTGTGTCATTTTATACTCTCGCTATCCATGCATGTCAGTTTTAAATTTTTAGTCACTTTAGTAGGTGTGTTCTGATACCTCTTTGGAGTTATAATTTGTATTTCCCTAGTGACTGATAATGTTAAGCATCTTTTTTTTTTAATAATTCTTTTTTTTTCTTTTTCAAGTTTTTATTTAAATTCCAGTTAGTTAACATCCAGTGTGATACTAGTTTCAGGTGTAGAATTGAGTGATTCATCGCTCACATACAAGACCCAGCACTCATCACCCCAAGTGCCCTCCTTAATACCCGTCACCCATTTAGCCCATCCCCCCCAACCCCTCCAGCAACCCTCAGTGTGTTCTCTATAGTTGAGAGTGTTTTCTGGTTTGCTTCTCTCTTTTTTCTCCCCTACATTCATCTGTTTTGTTTCTTAAATTGAACATATGAGTGAAATCATATGGCATTTGTCTTTCTCTGACTGACTTATTTTGCTTATAATGTTTATGTAATTTACATTTGCCTTCTGTATGTCTTCTTTGGTGAAGTGTCTACAAATATTTCATGCCTTTTATAAATTGAGTTGTTTTTTATTTTTTGATTTTCAGACTTTTAAAAAATATATTCAGTATACATCTCCTTTATGAAATTTTTGTTTTGCAAATATTTCCTACCAGTCTGTGACTTTTTTTTCCATTTTCAAAAGTGTCTTTTAAATTTTGGGGTTTTACAGTTAGGTCTATGATCCATTTTGAGTTAAATTCTGTATACAGAGTGAGATATGCTTCAAGTACATTATTTTTTTGCATGTGACTAAGTATTGAAAAGACTATTCTGCATCCTTTAAATTGCCATTGAGCCTTGTTGAAAATTAATTGTATAAATATGGATGTATTTTTGGACTTTATATTCTGTTCCATTGATCTATGTATCTGTCATTTGCCCATACCTTACTGTTTTGATTGTTGTAGCTCAATGGTTCTCAACTGGGGACAGTTTTGCTCCCTCCCACCCTGCCATACCCCAGGGTATTTGACAATGTCTGCAGACAATTTTGGTTGTCATAATTGTGGGTAGAGGTCAGAGATGTTACTAAACATACTAAACATACTAAACATAGTAACATAGATGTTACTATGATGCACAAGACAGCCTCCCACCACAAAGAATTATCCAGCCCAAAATATTAATTCTGCCAACACTGAGACATACTGCATAGCTTTACAGTAGGTCTTGGGATGAGACAGTGTGGTCTTAACAAAAGCAATTTTGCAGGAGTGGGGAGAATATTGTGAACATCTGATGTTGCTTTCCGGATAAAACTGGACAAGATATGTAAAAGGGCTGGGCACACAGCTCATGCTGACTTAATGCTAATTTCCTCATTGTTTGTTACTGCTCCTGACCTTGACCAAGTTTTCTCCTCTTTGCAGCCCCTTCATTGTGACTTCTGCACTTGTGAGGGCCTACGTATTCAATTTTGAAACTCTCATCATGGTGTATTCTCTGTTAATAGAGCCCTATTTGTTTCTCCTCTGCATATACCTGTGGTGCATGGTGTAGGGTCTGGTGTTTGCTGTCTAAGTAGTGTTTCCTCTTTGGTCTCCTGCTCATTCAGGAGGTGTGAGCATCAGAGATGTCTGTTTGTCCACAAAATCTGTCTTCCCAACTCCATAATGTGGGGGTGGTAACTGTGACAGCTGCCCTGTCAGGAACTACATTACCCAGAGTGCTTTGTGTCCAGTTGTGGCCATGTGACTAGTTCTTACCAGTGGAATGGGATTGGAAGTTACCTGTCATTTGAGACTTTAATGAAGAAAAAAAAAAAGAGGGAGGGAGGGACTGTACTCACTCCATGCCCTTTTTCCCTTTCGGCAGTTTGGTGCAGGGGGCTCTGAGTTCCTAGGGCAGGGCTTCTCAAGCTTCTGTGTATGAGTCCCCCACACCTGGGGATCTTCTTAAAATGCGGCGCTAGTGTAGTGGGTCTAAGGCAGGCCTGAGATCTTGTATTTCTAACAAGCTCCCAGGGATGGCAGTGCTGCTGACGCCCAGACCACTTTTCAGAAGCAAGGCTTGAGGGAATGGCAGAGTCATACAATAAAAGGAACGCGAGCCTCCGAATCACTAAATAAAGAAAATCTACTTCTTTGATCAGCAACTCCTGACCCGTTACCTGAGTGAGAAATACACCTTTCTGGACAGAAGCTAGTCTTCTGGAGGTGGTTGTCACAATTCACTGCTTCTTTCTGAAAACATCATGAGGGTCTTTGATCCTGAGAAGTCAGTACAGGGAGCTCAGGTAGTGACAGGAGCCTGGACAGGGAGTCACATGGGATCTGTGGTGTGTGTTTGTGTGTGTGTCATTGTGAAGAACTGTAATTGGAGCAGAGAGGCAGAGAGTCTGGACCAGTACAAGGCCAAAATCCTCAGGGGCCTTTTGCATGTTTCCAGCAAACATTTACAGTGAGGAGGCCAAGTTCATCTGAGGAATGCTGACCAGCTGGACACAGTGTGCTAGAATTTAGCCAAGGATATTAGTGGAAGATCTCTCCCTGGGTTTTGAGCAAGGACGGCTGCAACGAGAAGGCCTACCCTATCATCATCGCTCTGGCCGTGACCTTATCTTCCTGAAATGAGAGCTAGAGTCAGGTGGTGCTCAAGCCCTGCTGGCTTTAGGATGAGGCTGGGCCTGAGCAGGAGCAGGAGAAAGTCAAGGGGAAATAGTTATATGGGCTTATTTTGAATAAAGCACTTGGGTGAGTTGCAGAAGCTAGCCTTCATCCCGTGCAGGTCTCAAATGACAACATCAAGCCACTCTGTCAGTTATTTTGTAAAACCAGCAGTGGAAAATTTGAGAAAAATCGCATACTGTCCACTCTGACCAGTCAGGGCCACTTACTGTGTTGAGAGCCATTCTTATTCAAGGGAAACTATATTGGATTTAGAGATGAGGCCATTTAAAAAAAATATCCAATTTTCAGTGAGTATTCATTGAGTGCCTATTATATGCTAGGCATCATGAGGGTTGATCATAGAAACATGGGATGAGTCTTCAATCCACACCTTGGTGGTGGAGGAAAGAGTGGAGAACCTATAAAATAAGAGTTGCAAGAGTGTTCACCGATTAGATAAGAAAGTTCTTTGCAAAGTTGCCAGTGCCCAGCCAGGGCTCCTGAGTCCGCTGGGAAAGGCTGGCGTCATCTGCCTGAGACAGAAGTTCTAGGAGGCTGAGCTCAGCGTCAGCAGCCTGGGAGGGCTGGAACCTCCCGCAGAGGATGGAGGAAGGGACAGAGGACTAAAGGTCAAGGGACAGAGGCAGGGAGAAGGGAGCAAGCACGTGGTGGTCTCCTCTCCAGGCCAGAGCGTTACGTACAGGAACAGCTTGTTCTGCCCAATGAAAACCCAAAAGTAGCCTCCCGCTGCCTTTTAAATGGAGGCTCAAATCTTGGCGTAGGCCTGTTAGGCCCTGCGAGCTCCGGATCCCATGGCTCTGCAGCCTCCTGCTGTCCAGTTCTCAGCCTTCTCTGCACCTCGGGGGTGAGGGGGCTGGCTCCTGTGGGACCCTTGGATTTGCCAGTCCTGGCCACGTGCCCTTCCATCCTGGTTGGCTGGGGACGGACGGGTTTGGGGACGGACATTGACTCAGTTGAAAACAAGGACAGGCCTTGGCAAACTGGGGCACATTGGACACCTCGTTCCCTAAGGCCGGGGCTCCTCCGTGCAGCTCCTGCCCCCACTGTTCTTGTCCGACACCTGGACCCATTCAACCCCTAGCTCAGCCGCCATTTTCCAAGCCACCCCTCGCACCCCGTCAGTCCCCCCACTGAACCTCCCTTTGGCTCTTTCACTTCTCCTTTGTAGCTCTTATTCCATGAAGCTAGCCTTCATCTCAAATGCATCAGGCGGGTTTGATGGAGCATCTCCTTCTTTAGTCTGTGATTATTGGCTGGGTGAACATTTCCTTCTCTGTAACCTGAGAGCCTGTCCCACTTTGCATGTGAATCATTTACCTTCCTGGTGGTTCAAACACTGAGCTCCATGTGGGGCAGGGAGTGCCTGTCTAGTGTGTGGTCGGGGTTAGGGTTACGTTCTCAGACTTCTGCACTGTGCCTGGCACATGGCTAATCCCTCACAAATACTGAGACTCTCAGCATCACTGAAAATGTTTACATATCCCTCAACGGATAATAACAATAGTAAAAAATGTATATGTAGCAAATATTTACTCTGTGCTAGGCTCAGGTCAGGGTCTCTTTCTCAGCCTCAATGATGATTACACAGGTGCCTACTTTGAAACTGAAGAAGTTATCCATAGGTTTTTATGTACTTTGGGGGTATGTATGTTACTTTGTCACAATAAGAATATTGAAATTGGAGTCCCTGGGTGTATGTCTGTGTTCATGTGCAAGTCTGTGTGTGGGTATACGTGTGTGTGTGTGTGTACATACACAGATATACACGATATATACACCATATATATTTTTTCTTGGTCTTTATCCTGTAGCTGCTCATTCGCCCACATGAGCTTGCCTTGAGGCACAACTAAAGGCATCTCCGAGTTGGCAATCCAGATCAAGAAACAAGAATCCAGGGGTCCCTATTAATAAGAGATAACACAGAAGTAATTGGAACGTATGCCACTGAGTCTTACGACCCCCGCTAATGTTTAACGTGTGAAAAGTGTGGCAGACAGGACTATCGGTTTTGAAGTCTTCCTTCTGTGAGTTTCCTCATGTTCTTTGCAGTGGAACCACTTGCTGCTCACTTTCATTCTCTTCTTAAGGACTGGGATCATAAAATGGCTCACGTCTTTCCCGGTGGCTCCTGTACTTTAGAGAGAAGGCAAATCTTTCCAGAATCCTTGCTTTCTGTAACGATGCACTCTACATGCTGATACTTACGTGGATGTATTTATAAGGCGTAGGACGTTTCCCCTCCCAAATGGTCCCATCTTAGTCAATTATATCAGAATCTCTGGGAGTGAGTCCTGGCAAGGCTCTGGGGAGTTGGTGCCCAAAGCTTATCTTAGGCTCAGTCTCTCATCTGAACTTCATTCTCTTTGGAGAATGTCCATCTTTTTAATCTACGATTATTGGCTGGATAGTATTTCCATCTGGGTGACCTGAGAACCCCTCACACTTTGTATATCAAAAAATGTAATAATGTCCCTTCTAGATCTGGTCCTCCTCCCATCTTCTTTTCACTCAGGCTTGGAGTCTGTGATTGTGCCTGAGGCCTGCTGCTTCTCCCTCCTCCAGAGCCCTCCTGTCTCTCCCCTCCATTCTGGGGGCTCAGGACTCCTTATCTCTCACCTGGTGTTAGCACCTGCCAGCATCTCCCTCCTCCACTTCACCCTGGACAGGCCTGCCAGGACGTCCTTCTACAGCCAAGTGCTGATTTTATCTTTTCTCTGCTTAGAAACCTATAATAACTCCCAGCTGTTCCTAATGGCATTTGTTACCTGCTTGGAACTACCTGTTTAATCTTTTTCTTCCCTCCCTCCCTCCCTCCTTCTCTCTCTCTCTCTCTCTCTCTCTCTCTCTCTCACACACACACACACACACACAGTCTTAGTCAAAATAAGCCATTCATGGTTTCTCTAACGTATGTCTAAGTTTCTTAACTCTGACTTTGCTCATGCTGATCTCCCTCAGATGATACCTCATCTGCCTCTTGAAATCCCACCCACCCTTCAAACCCAACTAAAACTCCCCATATCCAGGATGACCTCTAACTGCCTCCAACTATTCCCTCATCCTACCGAATCCCATTCTGTCTTGTGTTAACTGTCTTGGTCTCCTAACTAGATGGTGGGCACCCTGAGACTACAGGCTGGGTTCTGTTCCCCGGTAATGTTTTATAGATGGTAGACACTCCTCACTTTTTGTAAACGTTTATGAAACTGAGTTAAGTCGGTTTGTCTTATTAGGGAGTGACCTTGTTAGCACGTGTAGCCCCGAAATAGTTTTTATAAAAGTCTAGATCCCGTTTCATTTTAAAATTAACACCTGCATTTTTTTCCCACAAATTTCTTGCAAAGGATGTATTTTCTCTTGTATGCATGCTTTAAACATGCTTGTTTAAACCTTGGCATTTGCAGATGTAACCCAGTAATCTGTGGAAAACACCTGCCACATAACCCAACGGCCAAAGCCGCTTGTTGTGGCCAAGCCAGACAGATAGTCATCACACATTCACTCCGAAAAAGTGTGACTTTATTTTCAAATTCGAATAAACGTGGGTGCTAAGTTTTAGATGGAAACCCTATCAGGGCTTCTGGAGGAAGGAAGGCATTGCCCAGTTGAATATTTCTTACAGATGCTCTCTACTTTTCTCTCTTGATTCTCTTGCAGGAGGGCGACATTCTCCAATTGTCTCTTTGATTTTACACCCTGAGGTAATGTGCCCGAGTGAAATGCAGGATCGATGAGAAGCTCATCTTGCTTCTCTAATGTAAAGGCGCCTTGCATTGGGCAGGTGGTGATGGGGAACTGGCCATCTACGGGTTTGAAATGCATAAGAATAGAAGTTGAATTTCTGAAAATGAATTTCACTGAAACTCTCCCTGCCTGTGTACGCCCTAAAAAGTCTCTTTGTACCCCAGGAATGTGTGCTCCTCAGTGTGAAGGCAGTTGACCTGGGATGAAATCACACGGATATACCTTGTTAGGCTTTTCGAAAATTGACCTTCCACCGAAGAAGGAAAGTCCAAGGTCACTTTGTTGCTTCACAAGATTCCCAGGTTCTTCCAGGTGGAATCGCTCTCCGAGAGGCAGTTTCATCAAAGAAGAGATCCCATCAAACTACTGGAACTCTTAAAAACCCAGCCGACCCTCATGTGTTACTGTCCCCTGAGTGGTAAGACCCGCTTAAGTTTCTGTGGAGTCCCTGATGATTGAGCTGTCTGGGTGACAGGCCACCCAGTGCCCAGCAAGGGGCCAGTTTAATTCTGGGATGTTGCTCTCTCGTTTATACCCAAATGCCGACCACCACAGTATTGCCACCAATAATCATAACCATACCCTTTACCACATTTAATTGGTGCTCAATTAAATGAACTAGACACAATGTAGAACTCATCATGAGACCTAGTACCGTTACTATTATTAACCTTGGAAAGCACTCATGTAATTTTACAGGTATCCTATCTGGCACTAGGGTTGTCTGAAAAAGAATCGTTGTTCAGTCCAAATTCTTCGGCAATTAGGTCGTTTGATTTTGGCGTGAGTTTGGGCTGAGAAAGAGTCCTATGAATAGGGCAGGGCAGACTCAGCTTTGGAAAGCCCCAAGCTTACATAGTTTGAGGCAAATTCATCAAGAACGAATAATAAGGGGAGCCTGGGTGGCTCAGTCGTTAAGCGTCTGCCTTCAGCTCAGGTCATGATCCTGGGGTCCTGGGATCGAGCCCCGCATTGGGCTCCCTGCTCTGCAGGAAGCCTGCTTCTCCCTCTCCCACTGCCCCTGCTGGTGTTCCCTCTCTCGCTGTGTCTTTCTCTGTCAAATAAATAAAATTAAAACAACAACAACAAAAACATTAATTAAGCTTGTCAAACTATAAAAACCACAAAACTTCAAATAAAAAGCTAATTTTTTCTTCTTCTCTTGAGAAACTGAAAGGCTATTCCACAGTGGACTTGGACCTGACAAAATGACAGCTTTAGAGGAGGGACATGCCTGTCCGTTGGCCCAGTCCCCATCTGGCTCTCTTCATGTTTTCCTATTTCCTGCCAGACCGTTTGATTCAAGGTAAGGCCCTTGTCCAGGCCAGGTGCTTCACTGGCCTCAGCGAACTCCTGCTCTGTCCCTGTGCGAATCCCTTTGGTCTCTGATTTCACATCTCTTTGATGGCCTAATGTTTATATTTTTTATTTTAAAATAGTAGTTAATGTGCATCATTAATATTTAACCCCATCTTGTTAACCACATTGTTTTACAAGTCTTTTGCTTTTTGTCTTGCTCCAGGCCTCTTCGATTAGTTCATAAAGAATGAGATGTATTTATTACAAATACCTTAACTTTTGTGCTTGATTGCACACTTCATGTCAGCTTCTTCCCTTTTCTAAAAGTGGCCTATACTTAAGTTTTAAAGATTTTCTTTCTTTATTTATTTGACTGAGAGGAGAGAGATCACAAGTAGGCAGACAGGCAGGCAGAGAGAGAGAAGCAGGCTCCCTGCCAAGCAGAGAGCCCGATGTGGGGCTTGATCCCAGGACTCTGAGATCATGACCTGAGCCGAAGGCAGAGGCTTTAACCCACTGAGCCACCCAGGCGCCCCTATACTTAATTTTTAAAAAAACTAATAGTGGAGTAAAAATGGGAATGTTAGGCCCCCTACTAATATCAGTGGGAGGTCCCAAGAGGACTGGGATTGAAAACTGTTTCTTTGGATCGTGATCTCTGTGATGGCGAGGTTGTTATCCTCCTAGTACTCCATAGACCTCTCTCCTCCCCGGTGTCGGTACTGTAATACACTGCAGAGGGCATATTCAGCCGTTCCGTTTGGATCTCTACACTACTATGTTCACTAAGTGGAGTATGTTCACTAAGTGTTGACTTCTGCATAAACTCCTTGGGATTTTACATGAAAGAATTTCAGAATTAAAAGGAAAAAAATGTGATGGGATTTATTGTTGATTGATACCCGAAATCCTTTTTGAAAAAAAGGCACAGTGTATCAATCAGGATAGCACGCAACAGAAGTATACTGCCAGTTCATACATGATGTGGTTAGCTGGCAGGCAAGTACCAATTAGAGTGTCTTTGAGAAAACTCTCCATTGGGCAAAAAAAAAAAAAAAGTTTTGTTTTGGTTTTGGTTTTGGTTTGTTGGTTGGTTTGTTTTTCCTGTATAATTCCACTGCGTTTAGATTCAAGTTTGAAAAAGGGGCATTAAATTTCCACTCAAGAAAAAAAAAACTATGAAAACTGCAGTTTGAAAAAATTAACTCCCAGTAATTACTTAATTCAAATTAACAACACAGCCTATATAGTTGGAAAAAGAAAAGGTTTTTGGATATATATTTTATTTGACAGTGTTTTAGAATATCATACAGTAAACAAGATTTCTGTAAAAGTTAATTTATCCATAGTGGTGCGTTTCATAAAAATAGTTGCTCACTTACAGTCTTTCTGTGACTATTAATACATGGAATTATATTTATAGAGATACAGCTGTACAGGGTAAATTCACAGCTAACACTACACAGAAATATTATTTGGAATGGGATTTAGATGATGTGCTGTCTTCACAGGTTATGGATTACAGCCGCATAAAGCAATTACTGCACAAGTAGTAGCTGTGAACTGTGCAAATTAGAGTTTATGCAAGCGTAATCTCAACTTTTTTATCCTTTTGTAACACATGGAAAAGAAAGGTCAGAGGATACAGTACCAGGACGTGCAGCTACACTACAGAAGCATTGTCCAAAACCAGATTCAATAAATTAATGGCAAACTATACTGGATTTCTAGTCCAGGGGAGAAAGACTAATTGAGATTAAACCAAAAAGTACTGTAAACTGCTACATGTGTTTGTGCTTTTGTTTATGATGAATGGATTCCATTTTTGGAAATTGCTTTTACAAGCTGCAAGATTCTTCACTTGAGGCTTTCAACCATATTCTCCTCTTGTCAGACAACTGAACTACTCCTATGCCTGATGGAAATTAAATGGCTAGTGCTCAGGTTACTGCAATTTACAGAGACGGAAAGACTCAACAGAGGGAGGCTATTATGTGTGACCTTGGGTGATGGACCTGATCTCCCATTTTACTTATTTGACTACAAGTTCAGGGAGGTGAGGCTTATTTGCATTTGAACTCCTGTAAAGGCCAATATCTGGGAAGGATGAAGCCTCATTCATTCAGGACAAATTAAAGAGAAACTGCCCTCAGAAACAGTTTGCCTTTTAATATGTGTAGCTACAAATAAGTACCAATGGATAATTAACTGAAGGTAACATTTTACAAAGGAATATTAAGGGAAGAAAGGCAAGCCTTAGAATTTTACGAGGGGATCAACCCTAGATCAATGAAGATAAACAGAAATATCTAGAGGTTGCTGGAGAAATTTAAAAAACGGCAAAGAATACAAAGACAAGCAAACCAAATGAAAATAAAAGGAGAAGGAATAACGTAAGATAAAGCAGAAAAGAATGCTAAAAGGTTTACGTTCTTTTATGAAAATAAATTGGCCATTGTATGATTTTTTAATATTAGGGATCCATTATAATCTGAGATATACATGAGAGACATTTTGCCTCTGCTCTATCAAAGTGAAAATGAAGTACTGGAAAGAGGATTTTAAAAAGATAATAAGATAAGTGAAATAGAACACTGCTGTCAAAGAAGCTACTATCTTTGCTAGCCTGAGACAATAGGAAAGCCTTTTCATAAAGGAACTGCAGCGTGGCCAACCTTGATTAAACAAATTGTGGTCCTTCAATTATAAAATGCATATTTTAGATGAAAATCAATTAAGACCTATGAGCTAAACTGCAAAATTCTGACTTATGGCAATCTGTTCCCTAAGATACAATTTTTTTAAACCTTTGTTTTCTACCACTGCAAATGTACAGAAATATGATTTGATCACAGAAATGGCAGTAAAAATGGCATCACACCAATGAATTCACTAGATTTCTAACTCGTCCTGCAGTATGCAGGGAACGTTGCTGCTAATACCGGTGATGGATGCCACGGGTGAGCCATGGAAACATGTCATGGGCGAACAGTTCCGAATGTTTCAAAGAAACCTTTTAACCCCTGTCTAGATATGTCGAGAACAATTTATTTACAACTCTTTAGATCAATTAAAAGATATAATCCTGTCTCAGTTTCAGCTTGCTCCGTGCAGTTGTTTGATTTTTAAGGCGATATTCCAGTTTGTGATTGCTCTTGTCCAGTTTCTTGATATTAGAGTTTGGATGGCATCCAAATCCTTCATGCAGTGGGGGTAAAATTTTTTTTTCCTTTATTTTTTTTTTTTTTAACTAAAGCTACACTGCACTGTCTCTCTGTGATGTTCTTCACGTTATTTTGGTTCTTCCATAGCTGCCAAAGCCCCCACAATGGAACAGGGGGCTTTAGGATCAGTTTAGGTCTGCGCGTGGACGCCGTACCGCCCATGCTCGCTGGACACGTGGGACTTCACGTCGATGCTCCCAGGCCTTGGTGCCTCGTGGATCTATGCGTGTGACAGTGAAAATAAATTAAAACGCCGTGAGACGGAACCTAAGAAGAACGGCCTGCAGGCGTTGAGGCGGGGCGGCGGGCTGCTGCCGCGCGGCTCATCTGCCCGCAGTCGAGGCGCCGGGCTTGAGGACGCCCGGCAGCTTGTCGGAGCCGGGCACTTTCCAGGGCCCGGGCGCCACGGCGGCCTTGCGCGTGGGGGCGCCCCCCGGGGGCCGCGCGCCCTGCCGGGGCCCCGCGCGCGCGCCCGCCCTGCCCTCGGCCTCCCGCGCGCCTGGGCGCTCGGCGCCACCGCCACGGCCCGGACCCGCGAACGCAGGCGCAGACCCGGGGCCTTCGCGCCGGCCGAGCTCGGGGCCCGCGGCGGCGCGGGGCCCTTCCTTCCCGCCGGCCCGCGCAGCGTCCGCCGCGTCCGCCGCCGCGGGCCCGGGCGCCCTGGCCTCCGAGGAGGGCCTGCCGGCCTCGGGCCGCCCCTGGCCGCCGGGTGCCTCCTCGAGCCTCGGCCGAGCGGCCCTGTGCGGGCTCGCCGAGCGCTCCCTCTGCTCCCCGAGGCGCTGCTTCTTCTGGCCGCCGGTCGAAAGCTCCTTTGGTTTCCTAACGTCGTGTTCCCTTTTGATATCCCAAGTTGGGTCTGGGCCTATCTGGTGGGAAGGGTCGGAGGGTGGGGCTGGATGTGATGGAGAGAATGGAGAGAGGACGTCCTCGAGGGAGACGCCTACTTCCGGCAGACCTGGGGAGGCGGCAGCGGGAGAACTCCAGCAGTTGGGTTCGTCTGTGGGACAGGAAGCACAGGCGTTAGAGGCCACGCCACGCAGCCCTTGCACGCTCCCGCGACCTCTCGCTACGGTAGGGACGAGAGCAGGCGGCCAGGGGCGACTGCTTTCAAGGTCCCAAGCCACCGCCACTCCCACCCTCACTGCCACCAGGGCAGCCGGCCGCACCCCCGGGGAGTTCTGTGTCCGCCCCCGTCCCCAGACTTATTTACCCCACTTCCTTCCCTCATCGATGAATCAGGGTGGGCATTGCTAAGGCCGGGCCTAATCCATCCCTTCGCCTTGGCCCCTTCTAACTACTCCCTGGGGTGTCTGAAGGTCTGACAGCCCTGTGTGGATATCTGGCTTGGCAGCACTTGAATCGGTGGTTCTCCAGCTCGACTCCACGTCTGAATCACCTGGGGTGGTTGTGAAAAATACAGATTCTGCGGTGGCTACATCCGGAGATTGCAGTAGCTCGGGGCCCAGGAATTCCCCTGCATTTTTAACAGGCACCCGGGTGATTCTGAAGGTGGTCCAAGACCTGAGCTTTGAGAAACACTGGTCTGAGTCCTCTGGATGAAGTTAGGACAGTAACTTTCAACCATTAGGTGTCACTCAAAGCGTAATTAACTACCACCAGATACTCTCGGAATTTGGATAAAGTCATCAAAAAACATTTACTGTCGTCTTTTAGAAATCATTGTCCTTAATTCTTTTTGGTAGTTCTGATATTATAGCAGGACCAGACTAAGATAAGTGATTCTTTCTAGGAAGCCTAGTGTCAACATTTATTTGGGGTTTCAAATCTTCCTACTTGGAGAAAGGATTTGAGACAATTTACAACAATTACAACAAAACACAAAAGAGAATGATAAAAATGAGAAATGATTTTTTTTTTTTATTATCATGTTCACATAGTGAGTAAGAAGTCCTGGAAAAGCATCAGAAGACCTGGAATCTAATCCTGCCTCTGGCATTTACCAAGATGTGATTTTGGATCAACTACTTGATCTCTCTGAGCCTCATTTTCTCCTTTTATAAGGTGAGGATGAAATGCTTATTTACCTCGTAGAGATGAGACAAAGGGAAAAGCACTTTGCAATGGGAGGATTATAACGATTTTTTTACACAGAGTTGAGTCAGATTTGTGTGTCCCAGTAGGTTTTGAGTAAGTGCAGTAAATCAGCCATTCCCATCTGCTGTGATACCCAGGTGTGGTTTTGCTCTACCCCAGGTAGCCTTGGCTACTTCAAGGAATATTCGAAAATCCTCAAATACAAATGTTTGTTTGTTTGTTTGTTTTAAATTGGGAGTATGTTCTGCTTCTGGCTGGGCTATAATTTGAAAACCAAACTGTTTAGAGCAAATGATAGACCGTGGCAACTCCATCATACAGGAAGATATTGCCTGAAAGAGTTAATAGTGGTCTTCAAAAGGCCTCACTAGAGGGTAGCTGTGCTATGGTTGTCTCTAACGTGGAGAATGGTAATGCTATGTCACATTTTAATATCTCTTCCCAACACCCCCACCCGCCTCTGCCAATTCCATCACCCGCCTCTGCCAATTCCATCACGTATGGCCGAGTCAATTAGCTGGCCTTGAATTACTGTGAGATACAGGGAGGTTGATATTATTCACATTTCCTGAAGGAGGAACTGAAGCAGAGAGAGGTTAAGTAATTTGACCAAGATTACAAAACGGGTCAGCCAAGAATAAAACATTGGGTTTCTTTACTCTCTTTTGCTTACTGAGAAAATTTTCCTAACATGTTGCCTTGCAAATAGGATCAAAGCGTGTGAAATGGACATGCTCAGTGGGCCGTGTGGTCCAACAGGAACTAGACCCCATCATCACTGAACAGAATGGTTAGCATCTATTTCTGAACATCTTACTCTTGACAGTAAACTAGAAGGTGAAATCGTTGAAAATAAAAAGATACAGAAGAATCGCTCTTGTTGCAAAAAGATTTCTCAAGTATTTGTTTATAGATCATTAAATTCTTAGTGGGACAAACAAAGCTAAAATGTCCCAAGCCACTACCGACTGAGAGTATTAGTGAGAAGTTAAAATGAACTGGATCTTAAAGTAACATGATTTAAAGGATGGACATTTATATAAGTGGTTTAACAGTTTTCATCTTTCTGCACTCTTTCCTTATTTCCCCATCTCGGTGAGTGGCACAACTGTCACCTGGAGTCATTCTTGATTCCTTTCTCTTGCTCATCTCACAGATGCCATCCACCCCCGTAAGTCTTACTAGTCTTAGCTTCAAGTATACATGGACTCTGTCAACTTGGGTTTGCCTTCACTTTCACCACCCGAGGTCAAGATCCTGGGCAGAGCCTAGAAGGATGCAACCAGTGTGGGCTGCCCAAGATAATCACAGTGAAGAGAAGGCCATAGTGTGGACACCTTTCATAAACCCTTAGCGATACCGTTCAGGATAGAGAATTCAAAAAATGAATTTCAGTGTTGTTCAGACAAGAGAAGTTACGTGTAGGATATTGTGAACCACACGCCCTCTTCCGAGCTCAGAGCTCAGGACCACTAACCTAGTTACCATACCCAAGGGATGGGCCTGCCAAGCTGCTGTTTCTCTCACAGGGGCTGCTCCAATAACCCACTCTTCTCTTTACTCCTGGTCTTGCCTACCTCTAATGAGTTTCCATACAACACCCACAACAATCTCTTTGTGACACAAATTAGATCATGCCATTCCTTTGCTTAAAACTTTCAGGGGATTCTTACTGCTATTAGATTAAAATCCACAAAAACCTGCATGATCTGGCCACTGCCAGCTTCCTGAGCTTCATCTCTATATATTCTCTATTCTCCACCCACACTGGTCTCCGTTCAGTTCCTAAATGCACCAAGCTCAGTCTCTATTCTGGGAAGTCATTGCTGACTCTTTTGCCCAGAAGGTTCTCTCCCCAGCTATTCATATGGTGGGTTCCTTTTTTATTCTTTAGAACTCTTAAATATCACCCCCAATCCAAGGTAGATACTCTGCTGTCCTCAAGAGTGTCTTGTTTGTATTTCCTCATAGTACTTTTAATTGGTAATTATATATCTGCCTGCTTAGTCAGTTGGTATCAGGTTCAGCTACTAGATTGAAAGCTCTACGAGGGGAGTGGGCACAGTGGTCTTGTTTATCACAGTGGGGATTACGGCCTCGCAGAGTGTTTGACACAGTAACAAGTGCTCCGTGAATATTTGATGAACAAATCAATATGTTCCACAAATAGAAATGGAAGACTTGAAACCAAATGCCTACTTGAGCAAACACTTGAGAGAAGATCTTCATTTAGAGAATAATCAGCAAAAACGGGCTTGTATCTATGACTTTTATCAGTTTGCAGAGGGAGGATGGTGGGGAAATGCTAGTGAGTATTTGAAGTGGGAGGGGAAGGAAATACATTTGGGGCAAGAGTGCAGAGGGAGGACGCTGGCAACAGAAAGGGCACTGGGAAGAGGTCTTGGCTTTTATCAGCGGCCCCTGGGGAGGCGAGATAGAGAGAGAGAGAGAGAGAGAGAGAGAGAGAGACAGAGAAGGTCTGGATGGAAAACAGGCAGTTAAGTTCCCGTGACTTTTCGCAGATGTTCTTTTCCTTGTTAATCTTCTCAGCCATGATGATGTAATGATTTTGCTTAAAGGAGCTTCTTGTCTGGGGACTCATTAGTCAATGTGCCAGTGAATGTTCAGATGCACCACAGGCAAGATAGACCCTAAATATCTCACACTCTGTTGTGGGAAGAAGCAGGTCCCTCTCCTAAGTTAGGATCAGGTTTCTTCCCCTTCTTGTTGGTTCTAGCCAGTTTGGATCTGTCCTAGAAAATAGAGTGATTAATACATAATACATATTAATAGTATATATGTACAGAAATCACACACGCACACATATATTATTATGTTTGAGTTGAAAGATGTATGATCTCTTGAATTATCTTGTGGGAACTCAGCAATATTGAAAAGTAAAATGTAGTCTTCTATGTAATCTCGCTATGCCTGAAACTAAAAAATCAAAAAACCTCATCTACTGTGTTTCAACAGCTTCTTTATGGAATATAACTCAAGCAACAGTAACCAGAGAGGTGACCCACTAGGAATAGACTACTTATTGCAGTAAGTAAGCATCTGCGTTATTGGTTTTCCTAGGTGGCTCTTATCTCCAGCAAAAAATTGTGCTGAGGAAAATGTAACTGGAATCAAGGAAGAGTTGACTTTATCTTTTGCTGAAGGGTGAGGGAGACCGGTTAGAAGGGAGCCAGGGATTGCTGCAGGGGAAGGAGGGGCTGTCTCCCACCCCACACCTCACCTAATAGCCCTGGGGCTTCCAGCTCTGGGCTGTTGGGTCCCCCAAGGTCCTGCACGTCTCTCCTCCTCTCAATACAGGGCTGGGACGCAGAGCCTAATGGCTGCCTTTTGAATAAGGGTGTTCAGGAAGGTAACAGTAGTATTACCACTACTGTATGGCTAATAATGGCAACGGCTAACATCCAGTGAGGGGCTTACTAGATGCCAGTCACTTTTCTAATGTATTTACCCACGTGTAAATCGTACATTTTACAGATGAGGACACTGAGGCACAAAGAGGTTAAGTAACTTGTTCCAGGCTACACAGCCAGTCAGGGGTGGAGCAGGGTTGTTGAATAACTTTCTCAGGTGGGTGACGTTCTACAGCTGAAACACTGTCACTAGACTCCTTTGCTAGCCTCTATTTTTTTTTTTTTTTTTTTAAGATTTTATTTATTTGAGGGGCACCTGGGTGGCTCAGTGGTTTAAAGCCTCTGCCTTCGGCTCAGGTCATGATCTCAGGGTCCTGGGATCGAGCCCCGCGTCGGGCTCTCTGCTCAGCAGGGAGCCTGCTTCCCCCTCTCTCTCTGCCTGCCTCTCTGCCTACCTGTGATCTCTCTCTGTCAAATAAATAAATAAAATCTTAAAAAAAAAAAAGATTTTATTTATTTGAGAGAGAGTAAGTGAGAGAGAAAGAGCACCAGCTGTGGGGGGGGCGGGGAGGCAGAGGGAGAGGGAGAAGCAAACTCCCTTCCAGCAGGGATCCCAGGGCCCTGGGGTCATGACCTGAGCCAAAGGCAGATGCTTCACCGACTGAGCCACCCAGGCTCTTCTCTGCTTCTGGGTTAGTATCATAGAAACCTCCATCAAAGGTGATTCTGTCAGAGGCCGATCCATCGTTATTCTAAATGGAGGCTCTGATTGCCATTTGGGTCTGAACCTTGGACACAGAAGGGCAGTCACCACAGTGAGGGTGTTGATTTGTGAACATGCTGGAAACATGAGCTGGAATCAGAGGATAAGGAAATTAGATTTCCTAAGGGCAGGGATAAGACTGTGTATTTTAAAAATATCCCTCACAGTGTCACGCTTTGACCTGGACTGGAATACTCCTACTAGATACTGGAAACACTGCGTCAGTTCAAGACCTACTTTTACTGCTCAAATGAATGAACTTCTTCTGCAAAGAGATCCATGGACTTGGTAAGTGTTCCTCCTCCTCATAAAAAACCTTTCCTGTTGCAACCTACAGTTGGCTGGGTTGGAGAATACTGATGTGATTATACTGAACTATATTTTCGTCTAATTTAGAATATTACAGGAAAATACAAAAAATGACTAGAGTAGATCAAAGGACAGTAATGTGAAGTCACTCAGTGTTCAAAAGAAAAATCTTTTAAGGATGGGTCCAAGCCATAATGGTTCATTTGGATCCGTTCAGCCATCACTAAGGTGATTGCTTTTTGTAACAAAATACAAAGAAAAAAATGTGCCTTTAAAAAACTTCTGAACAAATTAATGATTTTCCGTTGCTTTTTGCTCTTTCTGTTTCCTATCTGGAGGCATTGTTAATGGCATGCAAACATGTATTTGTGAAACCTTTGTTACCAGAGAGATGTAAACGAGGTGTTAGAAACATCAATACCTTTAAAAATTGTGACTGCATTTGCTTATCTTTGCTTCATGTTTATACTGTGATCAAAGGTACAGCAGTAAACCGGTGGCAAACTTGACCTCCGGTGCTGAAGGGGCAAATCTCAGGGCTAATGAACCTATTGATAATGGGGCTACCATTTATGCGGGGGCTTCAGCCAGCACAGGAGCTGTAGCAGTGGGTCCTATACATGATCCTTTAATCCTCACAGCAGCTCTGAGCCATGCAGGGCTCTTATCCCCACTTCACAGTTGGGGAAACTGAGGTTTAGATACATTAGGCAATGTGCCAGGACCACTCAGCTGATAAGTGAGAATCAGGATGACTGACTACATAACTCCAGAGCCCAGTCCCAAGTCACTACTCTATTTTGGTGCTTTTTAACTTTTTTCCACATCAGGACCCATGTAGAAAAATATATTCTTTAGTCAGTGCCCTGGAGTAAACAGAAGGAAATGATCAAGGTCTGAAGAATCGAGCCAACCCCTTTGTATGATGAGGGAGCGAAAAGCTAGCTAAGGACAAAGCAGAAGCTGGCACCCTACACCCCCCACGTCCCCACCTCTGGTGACATGTGTGACATTCCTCAGGCACTCCTGGCTGCCCTAAAGGAAGAACAAACGGTTAACTAATAGAGATCACAGTCCTGCAGGACAGGAGTCTCCGTCAGTTTACAAATGTCCTGGTGATTTCCAATAGTCTAACTTCCAGAAGACCCCCAACTGTCTTCATGTTGGTACCTCATTAGAGAAAAAACAAACAAAACACAGCTTGGCTTGACAATAACTAGGCCTCCAGTACCCTGCGAGTCTTCTTTACCATACAACAGCCCTTCTGAACACCCCCTTTGTCCTCACCTCTCCAAATCCCGAGTGTATAACCAGCCACTCCTCGGATCACGGGGCCGCAGCTCTTCCTGCCCACGGGTCCTGTCCCTGTGCTTTAATAATATCACCTTTTTGCACCAGAGACATCTTAAGAATTCTTTCTTGGTCGTCCACGTTGGACCTCACTTATATTCTACAACTTCATCATCTGGTGCCCGGATGTGGGGCTTTGAGTCTTTACATCTGGACTCTGAGCTTCGGTGCAAAATTGGTGAGTACTTTCTCTCCCCGTCCTTTACTCTCATTTCAGGGGCCCTTCAAGGAAGGTGGTCTTACTGAACAGTTTCATGTCGATTGCTCAGGCGTCAATCCTCTAGCCCAGGACTACTCTACGGGGAAGAAAAAGTCTGCCTTTTGGCTGGAAGTCAGTACCCTGGCCGGAATGGTAAGAAGACCTAGAAACTTGATGCCCTCTCTTTATTCCTGTTCTTATACAATGTTGTCTGTCTTGGGCACGGGGCAGCCACCTAAGTCACCAGGACAGCTGCCCATCTAAAGATTCCCATGTGAGGTTTCCTTCTCATTGATCTAGTGATCCCCTCTACATCCCTGGTCTAGCCACTTCTGGCCTCGGGACCTCACTGGGAGCCGGCCGAAACCAGTCCCCGATTGCATTAAAACCCAACCAGGGAACATTTCCTAGGGAAGTTGGCTGTAAGGACCACGTGTGTGGGAATGTCGCTTAGACCATGATGGATTTCGGTCTTTACTGTTTCTTGTCAGTGTTCTCTACTAAATACTTAAAGCTACAAAATTGGGTTAATTTCCCCTTGCAAAACTTTTCTAGTATCTTCCATGGGTTAAAAATGGCAGGGCAATAACACAACTTCCAGGGTATAGGATAGCACAGTATCTTCGTCCATTCACCGGGCACCCATCAGCAGCCTGGGTGCAGTGGGGAAGGGGAGGGACGCCGGCACCTCTCCAGGGCCTTTTACAGCAGGAATGCCTCCACGGGAAGGCAGGATTGTGATCACTAGCGATGTCTTGTTTGCGGGACGCCTCCAGCCGCTTTTAACACAAGGGAACCTCTGACATATCCTGCGTGGGACGCCACCCAGGAGTCAGGGGGATTTGGTAATGGACTTTCTTTGCTTTTCTGGGGGCATGGCCTCAGTAGGCTTCTTCAGTTTCCAAGGACTGTACCTTGGAGTGCCTTTTAACCCACTGGAAACATACTGCTTTGCAAAACTTAGGAAAGGACTGAGCTCCTGCAACACTGCATGGCCTCAGTGGGATATGTCAGGTCTCCTCTGTAGGAAGTAGGGCAGATGGACCTAGGACACCTTCACTGCTCATACCTAGGCCTTCAATGCTCTACACCAGGACCCCAACCTAAGGGCCTCTTGCAGAATGCGTTTGCCCAAATACGTCTGGCTAGTAAACCCCCTCCTGACATATTAGATGATAATTATCTAAATAAGCCTCCTCCTAGTAAACCCAGGTTGCTGAAGGATACACAAGCCATCCCTAGCAAAGGGGAATCTGACTTTATCTCTTTCTGTTCCTACTAATAGATGGGGGGGGCTTCTTCACTCATTTCCCAGGTTAATGGCTACAACTGGAGCCCACGGTGGGTAGTCTCCCTCAGGATGGGGGCTTTAAGGAATATTCCCAAGCAGCTGCCGAAACTCCCTTGGTTTCAGGGAAATTCCCTGTCCTCTCTGGCCAGACGTGGACTGCCCAACCCCTCCCCTCTTGTTGGCAGGAAAACATGGCGTCTGCTCCTCTGTTGGAGCTGGTGAGCTCTAGAACGGGAACCCTTTCTCTGCCTTCTGGCAGCACTTTGTGTCTTCTGTCTCCCCCTTCTCCTGTTTCTGTGCCACCTTGGCTGCGGCCCGCATAACTGGCCTCTAGACTGTCCTCGGGGCCTCCTGCACCACGGCTCGTTCTCGCTTCACTGTCGAGGAGCAAGAAGAGCACCCCTGCACCTACCACCGCCCACTCCAGATTCCCCGCCAGGGTCTCAGGTGAGAGCTGAAAATGGGGTGGGCCCGGGGGGAACATAAATCAGCGTTCGAACTAAGTTAATTAAGATAGACATGTCTTTAAACTTATCAGCACTAAATGTGAGACTTACTCTATCAAGGTTTACTGAAGGTCAAACTCGTGTTCTCTCTGTTGCCGTTTGTTAGCAAAAAGAGAGCTAAAATGTTTTATTTTCTCAAAGTTTTCATGGGTAATTGTTAAAATAGCTTTCAAAGTCTGTGGTAACCTGAAACTTCAAAGTTTTGCTTAGACGATAAATGGAATTAAATTCACTGGACATCTAGGTCTTTTCCACATAGGATAAAGTGCTAAGTCATAGGACATAGCACTTGTGCTTTTTGACACAGGACTGTGCTTTTGACTTCTTATTGCAAAGAAACTAAGGATATTTAAATGTGTTGGTAAACATGTTTTGTGCTGACCCAATTTACAAATTTGCCATCTAAAGAATTCTGGTGTAACAGTTCGCAATTGGTTACTCCTTAGTCTTCACTGTAGAGTATGGTTTCTAAAGAATGCAAAATTCTAAATGATGAAAATGCATTTTTGTTGAAGGCAAAAGAAGATAGTTTTGTCCTAAATGAGACTGGCTGTTTGGAGAGAAATGGCTTGGGACAAAACCTGAATACAAAGAAAAGTTATAGAAGGTTTATGAAGAAGGTCATCACTTGATATTTTAATTACTGAAGTGTTATGTGGCACGGAAATAACCTGATTTACTTGCCAGCTACATTGTAAGCTCTCCTCAGCTCTTAAACCATGTCCATTCTGAGTTTTTGTCATTTATAATTGTTCTAATTCCCTTGTAAAATGAGTTTCGTCTGCAAGGAGGTTCATATAAAAGACTTTTAGGACAAATACAGGTATTCAATATATTAAAAATCCTAAAACTGAAATGGGTAAGAATTTCCAGAACTAACTAAAGCTGCATTCAAACTAAACCAGAATTAGTAACATGGAACTAAATGAACTAAAAGATTATAGTGTTGTGACTCTTGTTTGAAACATTGCTGGTTCTCTAATGTTTGCTCTTGCAGACTAAGGAAACTTTCTTCAGATATCTGTGACTTACAGAAATGTAAAAATACTCATTTGTAAACAAATCAAAGCATTCAACTTTTCTCTCTACCTGAACCCTCTGAAATTCACAAGGTCTCAGTAAGTATACCTTCTTCCATGGCAGTCCTAGTCACTTGCAGAAGTTCAATAAGAATCTGTTTTCATTGTAACGGGACACCATTGAAAACATTGGTTATTTTAAACAAGGCTTTGACTGGAATGTCTTATTTGAGTGACATGCATTGACTCAGATATGACCAAATAGCTTTAAGGAGCTAAGGTTGACTTTATAAAACCTGGAGCCATAAAGCCCCTTGGAACTGTTGGCCTGATACCTCGCTCACAGAGTTCTGGCGGCCTCACCAGGTGAGTAAAGAATGTCACTTCCTGGCAGGTGCAGGAACCTCAGGATACTTTGGGGACCTCGTGAAGAGGAATCTGCCCAAATCTTACAGGTATTTCAGGCATGTCTGATGGCAAGTACTTGGCTTGGCTTCTGGCCTTGAGAGGCTACTAAAGTTCAAACTAGAGATTCCTTATAAAGTTCCAGCAAAGCAGATTCTAAAAGATCTGTACGCTCACTCACTGTTCTTGCTGAGCGTCTGTAAATGATTAGGCCTAGTTTGTTAAAACTGGACTTGTTTTTCAAATAAATTAGTCCTGATTTGGCTATCTCTGGAAATAAGGGTTATTTTAGAGAGAAAAATTATGTTTCAATAACACACCTTTGTGGGTGTTAAATTCTAGATTTTGATGTCTTTAAATGTTTGTTGTTTACCTAAGCTAGACAACGTGGGGTAAACTTCAGAGAAATTACCACAGGAACTCATATACAGACGATCTTCTTGTTATTCTGTAGGGATAATAATAGAGCCGCATGGGCACATAATTATTTAAATAGCTGGAAAATGGGATTAATTCCCCAACAAACGTATAACTTAACTAGCACCCTGACCAGTTCTGTGTGGCTAGGATGACAAAGTCGTCTCTTGAAAGCCCAAGCATACCCCACTGCATGGGATTGACTATAGACTTAGGGAGATAATGGATGACCCCACCTTCTTTATAATTGGATTGGGTGGTGCACTTGGGGATGCCTTTATCTCCTGAGACAAGTATTCTCCCACTTGCCAGTGATCCTTTGTAATTGGAATATTAATGCTTTACCTCAAACAGAGAGCTCTTCTTAATGGTGGTATTTTTTAGTTATATTTATCCTAAAAGCCACCTCTATTGAGATACAGTTACAAGTAAAGGCTTTAGCTAAGCATAAAACAGCCCTCCCCATAAAAGGAGCCTCAAAGCTCACTATGGGACAGTCCCTGACTGTAAGGACTTCACGTCAAGTCCAGAGTGTCTTAGACACCAAAAGCCACCACTGGATGATGGAGGCCGACTTACTAAATACCAGGCTATGCTTACAGATATGCCTGAAATAATACTTGAAACCTGTCAGACTTTAAACCTAGTTATCCTTATGCCTGGACCTGACCATTGACTTCTCTATACAGTGTAACTGTTCAGAGGTTATTATCTTGCTTATTCTAGACGACCAGATTTTAAATGCCCCTATTGAAAATACAAATGACAGTTGGTTTAAACACGTTCCCAAACAGTGGAACTCCGGGGTACTGACTGGTTTACTACTGATTGGGCAAGGCGAGCTGGCATCAGATGGCTAGCTACAAATGGAAGCCACTGGATATGTGGAACTAACCTGTGGCCCTGGCTTCCTCCGCGGTGGACAGGTCGCTGCCCCTTAGGTTTTGCCTGGATTCACGGACACATTACTAAAACCATCACTACTCTAGCTAATCTCCCCAATTTAAAGCAAAGGTGGACACGATCTGTTTTTAAATGGTATGATCACTTAACATCCATTTTTGTTCCATCTGTAGGGATAGAAAATGTCATTTGGCATGTAGAAGCCCTTAAAAAATACACCATGAAGGCACTCAGTGATTCACTAAATAGCATCTCCTTCCTTAATATCGAAGTCACACCGATGCGCAAGGTGGTCCTACAAAACAGAAAGGCTTTAGATGTCCTAGCAGCAGCACAGGGTGGCACATGTGCAATTATCGAAACAGAATGTTGTGTGTACATCCCAGATTATCACAAAAATGTCACAGGACTAATAAAAGATATGAATGCCCAAACTGGGGCTCTACAAAATCCTTCTTTCTCTCTCAGTGATTGATTGGTTAAGTTTCTGGTTTAAAGGAGGATTATGGTCAACGATTAAAGATCTCTTTGTTGGAATTCTCATTCTTATAGCTTTACTAATCTTAATGTGTCGTCTTCTTCAGTGTTTCTCTACTTTATGCTGAGACTCTGTGGCTACAATGATGGCACATCGACAGATGATCCCTACCACTCGCAGAGACACTTCTTCACTGTCAACGTTGGATTCAGCTGCCTCCATCTCTCCTAACTCCCCTACACATTCCCCAGCTGACCAATACTGACCCATACGTAGCAGGGACAGCTCTGTGCCCCTATTCAGCAGGAAGAAGTTACACAAGATGAGACCTTGCACCTTCAACAGCCTTAGATTTAAGGGTCAAAATTGTTCAGGGGGGAAATGATAATGGAGCAAAAGGCTAGCTAAGGACAAGGCCGAAGCCGGCACACTACACACATCCCCGCCCCCGACATGAGTGACATTCCTCAGGCACTCCTGGCTGCCCTGAAGGAAGGAAGAACAAACTGTTAACTAACCACAGATCCCAGTCCTGCAGGACAGGAGTCTCCCTCAGTTTACAAACGTCCTGGTGATTTCCAATAGTCTAACTAACTTCCAGAAGACCCCCAACTGTCTTCATGTTGGTACCTCATTAGAGAAAAACAAAACACAGCTTGGCTTGACAATAACCAGGCCTCCAGTACCCTGAGAGTCTTTACCATACGTCAGCCCTTCTGAACACCCCCTTAGTCCTCACCTCCCCAACTCCTGAGTATAGGATCAGCACTCCTCGGGATCACGGGGCCACAGCTCTCCCTGCCCACCGGTCCTGTCCCTGTGCTTTAATAAAATCACCTTTTTGCACCAGAAACGTCTTAAGAATTCTTGGTCGCCGGCTCCGGACCTCACTTATATTCTAAAACTTCATCATGTACGTCTCAGGGGCCAAAGGGGGTTATTATCTTAGTATAACCCATCAGAGGTGTGTCAGGGAGTACAGATGATGAAACTCAGCTCTATTTTTCAACGAGGTAAAATCTTGATGATCCAGATTGACTTGGGAATGTGGGGATGCTTAGGGAGGGATCAGTCTCAATGAGTAAAATATCTGCATTACAGACTATATGAGAAATACGCTGGTTGAGTTATTTTAAGCATGTTTTGGAAAGCAACACATTCTTTTCAGATAAAATCTTAAATGAAAGCCTGATTTGTAAAACAAAAACATCCGACTCTGGTTAGGTGGGGTGGATCCAAAGCCTCTGGACATTCACCCCACCCCAGCCTGCACTGGTCTCTTCTGCCCTCTGGTAACCATCACACCTGCCCTGGTCTTTAGGCCATTTCTCAGGAACCTTGAAGCCCTAACTGAACAGCTTGAAAACCACTACACAAAGAAGAGGTATCTCTAAAAGCCCGTTAAATGCAAAAATCCCCATTCAGAGGTGGGAAGAGAAGAAAGGAAGATTTAATAGATTTTTTTTTTCCCTATGTATTAGTAGGCGGGAGTTGGACTCCAGGGATGGGAGACAAAGCATGGGGAAGTTTTGCTGGAGGAAGGGGATGGAAATGTCTACAGCACAGCTGGCGAGCACAGATGTTACCTTGCCATAACTTTGCCTGGACTGGCGGAGCCACCCGGAGCCGCAGCTGACAGAGGGCAGTCCGGCTGAGTAGACAGGGGCCCTATTTGCAGGAAGAGCAGTCAGCAGCTAGCGGGGGAACGGGTGTCAGCGGCAGGCCTGGCGTCAAGCTCTAGTCCTGGCACTCGGCGTGAACTTGGGCAGGTCACTTCACCATTCTAGCCTCAAATGCTCAGGGAAAGGAAAACTGAGACCTGAGGAGAGGTATCTGCCTTGCTTCCCTCCCAGAGTTGTGATCAAATGAAATAATCTGTATGTCAGCCATTAAATTAACAGTTAAATCCAATTTCAAAAATGGGCAAAAGAGGGTACCAAAGATGATATCTGAATAGCAAATGCACACAGAAAAAGACGCTCAACGTCGCTAATAGCAAAATGCAAATTAAAACTACAATGAAGGACACCTGGGTGGCTCAGTCGGTTAAGTGCCTGCCTTTGGCTCGTGTCATGATCTCGGGGTCCTGGGATCGAGCCCAGCATTGGGCTCTCTGCTCGGCGGGAAGCCTGCTTCTCCCTCTGCCTGCTGCTGTCCCTGCTCGTGCACTGTCTCCTTCTCTCTGACAAACAAATAAACGAAATCTTTAAAAAAATAAAAATAAAACTATAATGAGATACCACTACACATCTACTAATATGCCTAAGGTAAAAACCAAACCAAACTGAAACAACCTGAAATTAACGGGTCAGAACGCGGAGCCACTGAAACTCTCATTTGTTTTTGTTGGAAACGAGACGTGCAACAGCCACTTGGGAAAACGGTTCAGCAGTTTCTTAAAAAGTGAAACATTTAGTGACTACAACTCCACCATCCCACGCTGAGGTTATCTACACAAGGGAAAGAAAGCCTGAAGTTCATACAAAAACCTGTACAAGGATTTCTACAGTGGCTCTATTCTGATTCACCAGAAACTGGAAACAACCACATGTCCCTCAGCTGCTGAATGGATGAACACGCGGGGGCGGGATGAACGGTGCTCAGCCACGGAATGGAACAAGCTACTTGGCCACCCAACAGCACGAGCGAATCTCAGCCGGCTCATGCTGAGTGAAAGAAGTCAGGTCCAAAACGTTACATTCTGTACGATCCCCTTGACGTGACATTCTCGAATAGAAACAAGTAAAGGGGCAGAAAACCGATTAGTGGTTTCCAGGCACTGGGGGTGGGAAGAGGCTTGAGCACATGGAGAATGACAACTTTGGGGAGATTATGGAACTGCTCTGTATCTTGATTATGGTAGTGATTATATAACTGTATGGGTTTTTCAGAACGGGTAGAATTGTACACTGAAAAGGGTGAATTTTACTGTATGTAAATTACACCTCAATTGTTAAAATGTGAAAAAATTAATAGTGCCAATAAACTGTTTTTAAGCCTGGTGCGAAAAAGGCTTTTTACAGTGGTTACACCTTTTTCAAATAACGTTCCCACTACTAGTTTGCTTAGTAACCTCCCTGCATCCCTAACCACGGCCGTGTAAGTCTTAGCCCAAAGAAACTGATGATGAATCCTGAGTTCACAGAGTTAGATGAATCTGAATGGAACAGGTTTTACACTAATCTTTAGAAAGCATCTTTAATCTTAAAGCTTTTCTAGAATCGTGTTCTTCATCACACAGGTACAGCCCTGTCTGAAGTGACAGCGGAAATAAGGATGGGAATAATCTATCATAAGGCCCCTATTTCATGGGAGAAACGATGGAAACTGATAATAACGACCTCCTGCCAAATGGAAGAAGAAATGGAAACAAGCCACTCTGAGGATACTCTTAATCTCCAGCTAAACCCTTGCCTCTGTGGTATCCAGACAAGATCTTCTTCACACTCCCTTCATGTGCTTCTATAAGCCATTCATGGGCAAGACTAGGTATCAGATTAACCGGCCTATGAACTGAGGCCCCACAAGCAACGTGCCCCTAGATCCCCCATCAAAATGTCCCTGGGGAACAAAGTCCCTTTTTAACAATTCTGGCTCTTTCTTCCTCTTTTTTAATTGAAATTCAATTAGCCAACACACAGTACATCATTAGTTTCAGCTCTAGAGTTCAATAATTCATCAGTCGTGTATAACACTCAGTGCTCATCACAACACGTGCCCTCCTTAACGCCCATCACCCAGTTACCTCATTTCCCCTCCCCACACACACACGTCCCCTCCAGCAACTCTCAGTTTGTTTCCTAGGGTAAGAGTAATTCTGGCTCTTTAAAAAGAAAATGAATTAGTGGAAGCAAAGCTCTTGTGTCTGGAGTCATCCAATGTTGTTGTAATCATATTTCATCAATTATTCTTTTTCTGTATCCAGTTTTATTTCTCAAAACACTGTCCTCTCATCCATCTCTCTCTCTTTCTCTCTCTCTATGTTGGGACCCAGGATCCAGCAGCTCTAGCTATCCTTTTTTTCCCTTTAAAAAGAACTGATTTCTGGTCACAAAATACAGGGAAGCAGCAAAGGCAATGCCTGTAACCTTGTGGGTGTAGATCTTCCCAGCCTGCACGTGACTATGAATACCCTTGTGCCACACCAGGCTCACACTCCCCCACACGCACCTTCCTTCCTACGTTCTAACAGCTGCAGCGTGTAGTACACGACCACGTGAGAAGTTTCAAACAGATGTCCCACTCACAAATCAGGGTTCGCCTCCAATGACGGGTTTCCAGTTCACTTTCGCAAATACTGAAACTGAAGGAACTGTTTGTTCCTATGCTTGATTTCCTAAGGTAGGTCATAGACAAATTATGCCTTCACAGATCTTAGAGATGTGTAAAGTAACTTTTTAACAGGCAAAGGGTTGACATCCAAGATCTATAAAGAACTTCTCAAACTCAACACCCAAACAACAAATAATTAAGTCAAAAAATGGGCAGATGACATGAACACACACTTCTCCAAAGAAGACATATAAATGGCTAACAGACACATGAAAAAATGTTCATCATCATTAGCCATCAGGAAAATTCAAATCAAAACCATATTGAGATATCACCTTACACCAGTTAGCATGGCAAAAATTAACAAGACAAGAAACAGCAAATGCTGGAGACTATGTGGAGAAAGGAGAACCCTCTTACACTGTTGGTGGGAATGCAAGTTGGTACAACCACTCTGGAAAACAGTGTGGAGGTTCCTCAAAAAGTTAAAAAATAGAGCTACCCTATGACCCAGCAATTGCACAACTGGGTATTTATCCCAAAGATACAGATGTAGTGAAAAGAAGGGGAACATGCACCCCAGTGTTCATAGCAGCAATGTCCATGAAAGCTAAACTGTGGAAAGAGCCGAGATGCCCTTCAACAGACAAATGGATAAAGAAGATGTGGTCCATATACACAATGGAATATTACTCAGCCACCAGAAAGGATGAATACCCAACTTTTGCATCAACATGAATGGGACTGGAGGAGATTATACTAAGTGAAATAAGTCAAGCAGAGAAAGTCAATTACCATATGGTTTTTCACCTATTTGTGGAACATAAGGAATAGCATAGAGGATATTAGGAGAAGGAAGGGAAAAATGAAGGGAGGGGATATCAGAGGGGGAGACAAACCATGAGAGACTGGACTTCAAGAAACAAACAGGGTTTTAGAGGGGAGAGGAGTAAGGGGAAGGGTGAGCCTGGTGATGGGTATTAAGGAGGGCACAGATTGCACGGAGCACTGGGTGTTATATGCAAACAATGAATCATGGAACACTACATCAAAAACTAATGATGTGGGGGAGGAGTGAGATGGCAGAGGAGTAGGAGACCTAAATATTGTCGAGTCCCAGGAGTTCAGCTAGATAGTTATCAAACCATTCTCAACACCTACAAACTCAACAGGAGATCAAAGAGCAGAGCAGAAATTCTAGGAACAGAAAAGTGACCACTTTCTGAAAGGTAGGACATGCAGAGAAGTGAATCTGAGGCAATACACGGGAAGATAGACTGTGGGGGGAGGGGCCGGCTCCTAGCAAACCGTAGAGCAGCGGAGCACAAAAGTGGAATTTTTAGAAGTCTGCACCACTGAGGGACATCGTCCCAGAGGCTAAGCCGGGATGGGGGAGGTGGAGGCCTCGCAGGGACAGTGTGGTCTCAGCACCCATGGGGTCACAAAAAGACCAGGGGTGCCTGAGTGTGGCAAAGCTCCCGGGTATCAGAGTGGGGAAGCTGGCTGCAGAGATGGAGCCAAGGAGGGAGCTCTCAGTTCAGGGTTACCTTAAACCGTGATCCAAGGCACAGTCGGGCCACTACTCTTTGAGCAAGGACCCACAAGCAGCAGATCCAGGGAGACTGACCTTCCTCTCCTGGGAGGAGTGGTGTGGGAGCGCGCTGCAGGAATCAGCTGGGCTTGGAGACTCAAAACAGGGCCGTGCACCAGAGATAGAAATGCTCAGTCACAGGCCAGGTGAGCACAGAGTGCAGCCAGAGACCAGGGAGACAGGAGGGATTGACTGCTTTTCTCTGAGGGCGCATTGAGGAGTGGGGCCCCGAGCTCTCGGCTCCTATGGGCCAGATTGGGAGGCCGCCATTTTCATTCCCGTCCTCCAAAGCTGTACAGAGAGCGTTCAGGGAACAAAAGCTCCCGAGAGTAAACCCGAGCAGATTACTTATCCCGGCCCCTGGCAAGGGCGGCACAAGTCCACCTCAGGCAAAGACATTTGAGAATCACTGCAACAGGCCCCTCCCCCAGAAGATCAGCAAGAACATCCAGCCAAGACCAAGTTCACCGATCAATGAGAACCGCAGAACTCCAGAGCTAGGGGAATGCAACACATAGAATTCAATGCTTTTTTGATTCTTTAGTCTTTCAAAGTTAAATTTTTTAAATTTTATTTTTCTCTTATTCTATTTTTTATTAATTTTTTCTCTTTCCTAGTTTAATCTTTTTAAACTATTTTATCTTATCAATACCTTTTGAAAAAATCTTTCTAAATTTTCGTTGTCATAGTCACATCCTATCCCTTCATTGTATTTAACCTTATTTTTTGTATACATATAGGTTTTTCTTTCTTTAAAACTTTGGGATACAGGGGTGTTTTTTGTTGTTGTTGTTGTTTTTTATTTTTTATTAACATATAATGTATTATTTGCCCCAGGGGTACAGGTCTGTGAATCATCAGTCTTACACAGTTCACAGCACTCACCATAGCACATACCCTCCCCAATGTCCATAACCCAGCCACCCTATCCTTCCTCCCCACCCTCGCCACAGCAACCCTCAGTTTGTTTCCTGAGATTAAGAGTCTCTTAGGGTTTGTCTCCCTCCCTGGTCCCATCTTGTTTCATTTTTTTCCCTTCCTTCCCCCCACAACTCCCCACCCCTGCCCTGCCTCTCAAATTCCTCATATCAGAGAGATCATATGATAATTGTCTTTCCCTGATAGACTTATTTTGCTTAGCATAATACCCTCTAGTTCCATCCATGTTATTGCAAATGGCAAGATTTCAGGGTGTTTTTTTTTTTTAAAGATTTTATTTATTTATTTATTTGACAGAGAGAGAGAGAGAGATCACAAGCAGGCAGAGAGGCAGGCAGAGAGAGAGAGAGGGGGAAGCAGGCTCCCCGCTGAGCAGAGAGCCCAATGCGGGGCTCGATCCCAGGACCCTGGGATCATGACCTGAGCTGAAGGCAGAGGCTTTAGCCCACTGAGCCACCCAGGCGCCCCAAGATTTCAGGTTTTTTGATGGCTGAATAGTGGGATACAATTTCCTCTAACAGATCAAAATATACCCTAAATCTAGTGCATGGTTTTGTTCTAGTCTCCAGCCTGGTCACATTCTTTCCTTTTTTTTTTTTTTTTTCCCTTTCTTTTCTCAACCAACTTATTTTATCAATTCCTTTTTTAGAATCTTTTTAAAATTTTCATCCTTTCAGTCATATTCCATCCCTTCACTGTGTTTACCCTTATTTTTGTATATATATAAGTTTTTCTTTCTTTAAAATTTTGGGAGGCAGTCTCTTCTCACAGACCAAAATACACCCAAAATCAAATGTGTGGCTCTGTTCTATTCACCAGTCTTAAATAAATAAATAAATAAATAAATAAATAAATAAATAAATAAATAAATTAATTTTTTTCTCCCTTCTTCTCCCCCCGGTTTCGGGTCTCTTCTGATTTGGTTAGTTTTCTGGGGTCATTGCTACCCTTTTAGTATTTTGTTCTCTCATTGATCTATTCTTAAACAATTTTAAAAAAGATTTTATTTATTTATTTGAGAGAGAGAGTGAAAGAGAGAGCATGAAAGGGGAGAGGATCAGAGGGAGAAGCAGGCTCCCTGCTGAGCAGGGAGCCCAATGTGGGACTTGATCCCAGGACTCCAGGATCATGACCTGAGCTGAAGGCAGTTGCTTAACCAAGTGAGCCACCCAGGCGCCCCTCATTTGTCTATTCTTATCTGGATAAAATGACAAGGTGGAAAAATTCATCTCAAAAAAAGGAACTAGAGGCAGTACCGACAGCTAGGGACCTAACCAATATGAATGTTAATAAGATGTCAGAACTAGAGTTCAGAATGATGATTATCAAGGTGCTAGCTGGGCTCAAAAAAAGCATGGAAGATACTAGAGAATCCCTTTCTGGAGAAATAAAATCCCTTTTAAAATACCATCAAAATACCATCAATTTTTTTCAAAAAAATGGAACAAATACTCCTAAAATTTATATGGAACCAGAAAGACCCCAAATAGCCAGAGGAATATTGAAAAAGAAAACCAAAGTTAGTGGCGTCAAAATTCTAGACTTCAAGTTCTATTACAAAGCTGTAATCATCAAGACAGTATGGTACTGGCATAAAAACAGACACACAGATCAATGGAACAGAATAGAGAGCCCAGAAATAGACCCTCAACTCTATGGTCAACTAATCTTCGACAAAGCAGGAAAGAATGTCCAATGGAAAAAAGACAATCTCTTCAACAAATGGTGTTGGGAAAATTGGACAGTCACATCCAGAAGAATGAAACTGGACCATTTCCTTACACCGCACACAAAAATAGACTCAAAATGGATGAAAGATTGCAATATGAGACAGGAATCCATCAAAAACCTTGAGAAGAATACAGGCAGCAACCTCTTCGACCTCAGCCGCAGCAACTTCTTCCTAGAAACATCGCCAAAGGCAAGGGAAGCAAGAGCAAAAATGAACTATTGGGACTTCATCAAGATCCAAAGCTTTTGCACAGCAAAGAAAACAGTTAACAAAACCAAAAGACAACCGACAGAATGGGAGAAGATATTTGCAAATGACATATCAGATAAAGGGCTAGTATCCAAAATCTATAAAGAACTTACCAAACTCAACACCCAAAGAACAAAGAATCCAATCAAGAAATAGGCAGAAGACATGAGCAGACATTTCTGCAAAGAAGACATCCATATGGCCAGAAGACACATGAAAAAGTGCTCAACATCACTCAGCATCAGGGAAATCCAAATCAAAACCATAGTGAGATACCACCTCCCTCCAGTCAGATTAGCTAAAATTTACCAAAATTTACAGCAAATGACAGATATTGGTGAGGATACGGAGAAAGGAGAGCCCTCCCACTGTTGGTGGGAATGCGAGCTGGTGCAGCCACCAGAAAACAGTATGGAGCTTCCTCAAAAAGTTGAAAATTAGAGCTACCCTACAACCCAGCAATTGCACTACTGGGTATTTACCCCTAAAGATACAAATGTAGTGACCCGAATGTTTATAGCAGCGATGTCCACAACAGCCAAACTATGGAAAGAGCCTCGTTGTCCATCAACAGATGAATGGATAAAGAAGATGTGGTATATATATATATA
>CM052887.1:17887805-17908008 GCA_028534135.1 Potos flavus
CCTCTGGTACCTGGACGGCAGCCCTTGGGTCCCCCACATCCCAGGATGGTGATGGAGGAAGGGCAGCTCAGGCCAAGCATGAGGAATCAGCAATCTCTAACGTGTTCACATTGGGAATCCTTGGGTATTGAGGATCTCTGTATATGGTCAAATTCTTTCTCCATGTTCTTTTCGGTCTGTTTCTGTAACCTCATGAGCTGTTGTAATGGGTCTCGGCCTGCTCCTTCCTCTTCCCCTCCAGGATGGCTGTCACCTCTTGGTGCTTCCAGCCAACGCTGTGAGCCAGGCATCCCAGGTGGACAAACTTTCACAGAGGAAGAGACACACGGCCTTGAGGGCAGCAGGACCCCCCGACTGCTTTTTCTTGTCGGCGGGTGGCGGGGTCCTCTCCAACATCCTGAGGCGGTCCGGGCAGCCTGGCCGCACTCAGTCTGGTGGGCAGCATGTCTCTATTGTTCATCCAAAGATATGGAAGGGGCCACAGGACTGGTTGTGGTCATCCACTTGCTGAGGAAGGCCAGGTATTTTAACTTGTTTCTGTAGAAATTGCCAGAAACATTCATTGACCCCACAGTGCACCACCATCACGTTCCAGCCCGGCAGTAACTGCTTGGCAATGATGGGCCATGATGGGTTCCTGGAGGTCATGTGGCACCAGACCTGCCTTTCTTGCCATTTTGATCAGATGCCTGGGGAAACCTTTTTTTTTTTTTTTTCATTCAACAAATATTTATTGAGCACCTATTACTTATCTTATACGGGTCTGTGCGCTGAAAATACACCTGTGAAATTCATGGGCCTTACTATCATAGTGAAAGAGACAGAAAATTAATATAATAATTAATATAATAAATTAATATACAAATAATAAGTCTGATGTGGGTCAGTACCACACAAGAAAATAAGGTAAGGCGGGGAGGTGGAGAGAAACATAGGCTGCTGCTTAGATAAGGCAGGCAGGGAAGGCCTCGATGATGAGCTGACACTGAGCGGGGACTTGAATGCCAAGCAGCAAATCAGGGGGGCAAAGATGGGACATGTGCAAAGGGAGGGCTCGATGTGCTGGAGGAATGTTAAGTTGGGTCGGGAGGCAGAAAGGGGCAAGGGTGAGATTGAGCAGGGCTTCAGCAAGGCGTCTGAATTTTATTCTAAGTATTTTGGAGGCCACTGGGGGGGGCTCATGCAGGGGAATATTTTAGAAGGCCAACGTGGCTACTGTGTGCAGGATGGATTGCGGGCGGAAGCAAGACCCCAGTCAGGAGGCTACTGCGGTCGCCCAGACAGGAACTGATGGCATCCCAGGTGAGGCAAGTGGAGAGAAGGGGCCGGATTCGGGATGTGGTCTGCAGACAGACTAGGCTGGACCTGCTGACGGACGGGATACAGGGTGTGAGCGGAAGAGGACAGTCAAGGGGGACCTGAGGTTTTCTTGTGTATTTGTTCATTGGGAGATGTGCTGTCAGGCAGGCGTGTGCTACGCACTGGAGATGTGAAAATGAACAAGACACAATTAAGGGGCTCAGGGAAGTCCTCGTGCACAGTTTCAGAGTTCTCGACTTCCAGACGCAAGTACGGAGCGCCGTGGGGTGGGCGCGCACAAGATCAGACCGTCCCGTGTTTGGGACGTGGAGATGGTTTTATTTAACTTTAAAGGGAGCCTAGACACGGCAAGTACAGAAGAGTATTCCAGAAAGTGGGATCAGCAAGAGGGACATCTGGGGCAGTGGAAGAAGAGAAGGCTGGGAGAGCAGGTTGGGGAGAACTTCACCCGAAAGACCTAAAAGTGGGGAAGCTTTGAAGCAGGACAGCAATCAGGGTGATTCTCCTGATCCACCAGGTGAGTCAGCCACTGATATCGACAAAGAAATTACACATGAACTAAAACTAATCGATGTGTTTTGCTTCCATCAGATTCTTTTATAAAGAAATGAAATTTCCTTTTCTCTCATTGGTATTGGCAAACAGAAGCACGGTCGCTCTTTGGGCAGAGAAATACCATTAGTCTTGCTGCCCATGAATATTTATCGAACATCTACTCTGTGCCAAGCACTGTGTCACCTGCTGGGAATTCAGCATGTACGAGATGACATTCTTGCCCTCGCCGAGCTCGTTATATGAAGTAGGTATAGAACAAATGATTTCAAATGCGATGTATCATCAAAAGAAAGTTAAGAAAAGTAAAGGGTGCTACAGAAGCATTTAACGGGGTGCTAACTTCATTCAGGAGTTCAGGGACGCTCCCTGAGGAAACGGTCTTGAAGTGAAAACCAGATCGATTAAAATTTTAGTAGCAGCAGCAATGTCATCCCCTATTTCTTCAGTAATGAGCCTTTTTTTCAAGTGGTTGCTTCTCTTCTGCTTTGAATCATGCCCAGCTCTCACCTATCTTGAAGAGAGAAAAACCCCCAAATCTCTCACTTTCACATACCCCAAACTGAACTTGTCATTATGTTCCAGAGTGAGCCACCCAATGTGGACTTCCCTGCACTCAGACATTCGCGCACGCATTCCCGTGTTCAGGTTCCGGGCCGTGGGCGTGACGCTGGAGGGGGACTCCAGAGAGACTGCCGCAGTCGAAACCCAGCCCGTGAGCTGCCGTGGGACGGGAGAGGAAACCATGATGAGCTTCCTCATCTGAAGGACACGCAGAGGACTGTGGAGTCCGTTCAGCGGGGGCTGGAGACTCACAGGAAGGTTCGAGCCTGACCTTGTAATGTCAGGGTTCATGAGCACGGGAAGCAGGAAAGAGTATGGAAATCTAGAGTCGAGGCGGCGCAGATTTACATCTCAGCTTTACTGCTGACCAGCTGCGTAGCTTTGGGCAAACCACTCAACTTTTCCGAGCCCAAATGACACATTACCTACCTCTGACAATCTGTTATGAAAATTGAAGTTGCCCACACTTTTGTAAAAGTTAAGTGAGCACCTACCACAGTTTCGCGCACATAGCAAGCACTTGTAAATAATCATGACAACGGTAAAACAAAGCAAAAACCAAAACCGCTAACATTCGCTGGGCGCTTACTCTTACTACTAAATGCTGTGCGTGCATTCTGCCATTCAAATGTCACGACAAACCAGCTGAGAAAGGACCAGAGCCCAGGAGGCTTCTGGATAAAAGGAGCTGTCACGGAGGCAAGCAGAGGCTGTGGCCGACTTGTCGGCGCCGTGTGCACCTGGCCCGGCGGGGATCACAAGCCTCTCTGAACCTAGGAGCCCAAGATCTGCTGTAACCTTAGCTCCAATTGCATGTCCCTGGTTATTATACCCTTTTCCCCCCAGCAGGCAGCTAATGATGCCAAAGAACTTTACTCCCTACCCATAGGGTCGTAAAAGCCTCCTCCTGCATCTCCCCTACTTTGGTCATTAAGAACAAAGGATGATACTATTTGAAACCCTCAGAGCCCTCATCCATGTTCAAGCTATAGTTCCCACGGAGCGTGGGGGGCAAGGGGTGGTATGGCGCAGGGTGTGCATAGGGGGGTGTGACATCTTTATGGAGACCGGGTGAAGACACAAGGTGGTCTGGGGTGGGGGGCGGGGGCTGTGGGAGGCAGTGAGTCTGCCTCACCTTACAAAGGAGGGTTTGGGCTGGGTTTTGATAAATGCTGCCTGTGAATTTTTATCTTTGCAAATAGAGTCTCAGACCTTCCTAGAAACAAGCCAACGGGTATCAATTTCTGTAGCACTTAGGGCTCGTATGTAATGTCTGATTTTAAGTGGGTTTAATTTCATTTTAGCAAAAGATAAGGCTTTTTACTGAAGTCACTTCTCCAGAAATAAAAATGGAACCGAGGGAAAATACAAGAAACTCCACTTGACTCTTGCTGCGGGTGGTGGTTCATGCGGGTGCTGGGTTTTTACAGGTGTGTGCATGTACAGGAAAACCCTCCTTGCCAGCAAGCCCTGCTCAGCGCTAGTGCAGACGCCTAAATAAGGGGTGGCAGATGGGCAGGGGAGCCCAAGGCTGGCTTGGGGAAAGGATATTGGCCACTGGGTGCAGAGGGATTGTTGGTGGATTGTCGGCAGCGGCATAGACTCCAGAACAAAGGCCACATTTGTGCAGCGGGCCCCCCTGAACAATACAGGTCTGCTGAAGGAGGAGGAGCTGGTCCTGGGCTGTGCGCGCATCGGTAGGCTAAACACCGGGCCCCTGGCGGTGTCACAGGGGTAGACCCTTCAGCCTCGGTACCACCTCCTCAGAGGCCTCTCTCACCGCCTTGGCCAAAGTGGTTCTTTCCTGGTTCAGCGCCTCGGTTTCCTTCACATCATTTACTACAACTTATTGGCGTCTCTCTTCCTAGAATAAAATTCTTCTAGACAGGGCCTGTGATCTGTCTTGTTCCTGGTTGCAACTTAAGTCTCTAACGGTGCTGGGCATGTATGACTATGTTTTCAATAAATATCAGTTGAATGAAAAATAAATAGATCAGTCAGGATCACTCGTTCCCCTTTCTTGAAAGTGGAATAGGAGCCAACCTTAATAATTTACAGAAATGTGGAGAAACCTGATATATTTGGAATAAATGCATATGAATTGTAGGGGAGCAAAATTTGCCACCCCCAAATGTGTCTCTTAGGCATGAGGATTATTTTAGGCTGATTATTTTTAAGAAACAAAGACTCATGAAGTTTTTCTTTTTATCTCCCCCTCAACTGCCTAGAAACATTTAGATGGGGGTGCCTACAACGAGAAAGAGAGCTATCACCAAAGATAACTTGTTTTATATCAGAAAGACTTTGTCTGCATGGCATGGTGAACATCTGCTCTTCCCATCTTTCTGTAAAAAGTCTTCCTTTCCTTTGAAGTCCCAAACCCCTACCCTCTTCTTAGCTCAGGTGCCACATAAGCCTCGTCTGCCTGACTGCCTGTGGGTCTCATATTCTTATGGGGCTCCTCTACGTGTGTGGTTAAATGTGTCTTTCTCCTATTAAACTGTCTCATGTCAATTTGATTAGACTGTCAGAAGAATCTAGAAGGGTAGAGGAAAAACTTTCCCTCCCAACAGTTGGCAGAATTGGCAGGACTTAGTTCCTAGTCTGGATATTGCTGGCTCCAAGGCTGCTATAGCTGAGAGGCCCTGACACCTCTGACAAGTGCCAGAAGAAGGTAAGAATTTTTACCAGGAGGGTTTCCCAAATCTTGGCCTGCAAGGTCTCTGTTGGAAGCGAGCATGATGAGAATTCTTTTTTTTTTTTTTTCCCCTAAATTTAGTTTAGCAGGATAAAATATTTGTGGAAATAATTGCTTGGGTATAGCCACTGTGGTTAAAAAAAGAAAAAAGTTGGTAATGAGTACTCCTGGTTTTTGTTTTTGTTTTTAATCATTTTCCTCCCAATGATGGTCACTGTTTTTCTTTGTCTCTGTCTTTTGCATAGTTTGTCATAAGGAGGGAAAAGCATAGGGTGGAATGCAAGCAAAGGCTCCACAAGCCTGCTGTTCAGGCTGGCCTCACAGACTGGCTAGTTCATGGTTACCAGATCAGCATCTGTTGAAACAAACTTTGCTGTGAGTCCCCTGTGTAAAAACTGGACGAGGCTTTTCCTTTCATCTCATTCTACGTCCTGAGAGCTTGGCTCTGTGACTAGCGAGAATATTCTCTCCGTTCTCCACCATCGGGAAGGTACACCTACTGGTGCACCTTGGTGACCGGAGGGAGGGCCTGGGGTTCTGTGGCACAAAGTCACAAGTGGCACTCTCTTTGTCCAGCAGTGCCAGCTCTCAGGGGAGCTTGCCATAAAGGGCCCCAGTCCATAGGAAGCTTTCGTAGCTTCCCCCTTAGTTTCTTTGTTAGTGCTGGGAAAGTCTCATTTCAGTAGCACCTGCCTGGTGTCTGAGATTAGTAGGTTCGTGACTGGAGGCATCTCACATTTTGTGGGAAACCAGGGACACTGTTTTCACTACACCATTCTTACCGCCTGTGTAATGAAGGCTTTTGCTTTCCTAGACAATCTCTGGGAGTGAACTTGCTGGATCTCGTGAGGGGTGCGTATTTTGCATTCTCTTTTGGAATGCTTTTTGCATCTTTAGTCAAGCCATAAAAAAGCTTATTAGTTGGAGTCGCTGTTGAGATTAATAGGCCCCACTTGTTGATGGCCAGAGGATGGATTTTTTGAATTTAAAACTTCTATATTTGAGAAATTTTGGAGAGCTCTCTTCCTAAACTATTGCCTTATTGGCACCTGTGGAAAAGAACAAATTAAAAGGTGGATACAAAGAATTATAATGGCTAGCCTCAGGGACTCCTTTTTACAAGGTGAGAGAACAAAATTAGACTTAGAACAAAAATTAAAACTCCACATTCAATGTAAATTCCTCCTTCTTAAAATTGAAAGAATTAAGCATGCTCCTTGCAGCACACCTGCCTATTTTATGTCTCAAAACTGCTGTTCCGGAACCTGTAGGTACAAAAAACAAAAAATGTACAATCCTACTAAGCTTGTTCTGTGTCCTAAGAGCTTGGCTTGGTTTTCTCTCTGCCCGAGATCTACAAGTTCTTGGTTCTTTTGACTCTTTGGGAGTGACTCTGAATCTTGAGAAGGTAGGATCCGTTGCATTCTCTTTGAAGACATCTCTTGGTGCATGAAATTCTTTCATATTGCCCAAATATTTACTGTTTGTCCCAGCTAAATACTGACAAGATATTTAAAATAATTTTTTTTGGGGGGTAGGGGAAGCAGTTCTGTGGTTAAAAGATGTTTAGAAGTTGGAAGCTGATATTCAAACCCAGAGAGGATTTTGTAAGGTCTCTTCCCCAAAGCTGAAAGGAAACCATGTGCTCACAGGGTGTGAAACAAATGAAGATGATGTGTCTGGATGAGTGGATCCGCCCTTTGAAATCATTTAGGCTGTAAATCTTCTGGGGGGGGAGGGGAATTGAGAGCAACTATTCTTTTAAGTCTCTGCCAAACTAAAAAGCAAAACGTAGCTCTAGAAGCAATACAAGGTCTATCTATTCCTTTTTACCGATCTTAAAACTTCCCCTATTTATCTCAAAAGGCTTGTGGATTATAGGCCTTAGGAAACCAAAGTCCTTCTTGGAGGAACTTCCATCCTTTCTTTGTCCCTTGAAGAGGTAAATCTTACTAATAATGCCCATATTCATCTAAAACTAAAGGGAAAAAAGAAAAGAGAAGAAAAGAAAGGTAAAGAAAAGAAAAAGAGGCCTTTTAAAAAGTACACACTCCTCCACAGTTTCCGTAAGATCACTTGTCAAGGACAAATACAAATCAGGCACTAATCAGGCATCTCCACTAATATGAATAGTAAAAAGCTTTAGCCATCTGAGTAGGTAAACTTAACTTCTAAACTAGTGAGTTTTCTGCTATTATATCTGATTTATTGCTAAATTTTTAAAATTAAAAGCTACAAGATCTGTTTGTGTGTTTATGTATGTCTATATATGTACTACATAAATGTGGTATTTTTCTGTCCCCGGATGGCATGGCCAAAATTAATTCATAAAAGAGCTCTATTTAATGATTGGCTTAATATGAAGTGCTTATAAATTAAGCATTTCTAAGTCTCATGAATATGAGAAACTAACCCAAATGTTTTTCAAGTTTATGTGATCCAGGGTATTTTCAGTTAAGTTTGCTGGTTTAATTAATACAGACATGTCTTTAGAGTTATCCACATTATGTACGGTACTTGTATTCCACTAAAAGTTAAATAAATTCATGTTATTTTTGTTACAAAATTTGTCAGCAAAAAACCAACCAAACAAAAAACAAACAAAAGAAAATCTTAAGATGTTAGCTAAGTGCTTTAATATCTCATGAAATTTTCATGAGTAATTTAAGTATGATTGTTAAGAACAAATGAATTAAGCAGAAGTGAGTGAAATAAGAGTTTTTAGGTGAACTTTTTTGCAATGATTGCTTTATGAAATGTTTACTTAGTTTCCCAAATCTCTTTGATAACTTCCACCCTTAAGTTAAATTCAATGAGACTTCACTGACTGTCTAAATCATTTCCAAATAAAATAAAACACTGAAACATTAATTGCTAAGCAAGTTTAAGTTTACCTATTTTTGTCTTCTTATTGCAGGGAAACTAAAGACGTTTGGGTGTGTTAGTAAACATGTCTTGTGCCACATTGGAAGACTGTATTATTGAAGAGGGGCATAGGCTTGTGTTCTGTGGGGTCTCTGGGATGGTTTTCTTACATTGCAGGATGGAGACTTCATTTCCTGGACAGTTTTTCTTGTGGGTTAGGCTCCGCTTTCTTAGGTTGCTGGTCATGTTGGATTAAGATCCACCCTAATGATCTCATCGGAACATGATCCCATCGACAAAGACCATCTTTCCATGTCAGGTCTCATGCACAGGTCCCCACCTGTGTCCACCATGTGCCCTTAAGTGTCCAAACCCTGGGAATGATCAAGGGGGCCTGCCTGTGGGTTCAGAAGAGCCGGCTCATTCTCGCCACACCTCAGGCCCTCATGTTTCTAGCACCTAGAGGTCCCCGCCTGTGGCCATGAGGAGCCCTGAAGTGTTCACACCCTGGACCGTTCAGTGGGAGCCTGCCTAGGCGTTGGGAGCAGCCGGTTCATGTGCACTTTGTTTCTAACCACACCTCCTGCCCTCTTGTTTCTAGCACCTCTGGGGCTTTTCCCAGGTGTATGGGAAACAGAGAGTAGAACAAAGGCAAACAGTGACTAAGCAACTCTTCAGCACAAGGAAGGCGAGAGTTGGAGACTCACCAATGAAGAGGGTCACTCAACCTGCTGTTACTTAGTCCCTTTGTGGTCACCAAAAAGATGTTTCTGGGTGAACTGGGAAGTCCCCAGACCCTGGGGCCTCAACCTAGCCAGACCCAAAGTAGTTGCCGAAGGTTCTAGGTTTTGTCATGAGAAGGAATTCAAGGACAGGCATGCAGCAGAATGGATGAGTAACAGAAGCAGAAATTTTCCTACTCTTTGTCCTGGTTGTGTCTTTTGGCTCAAGACTCAGCAATAGGTAAACCCAGTTTTGGGTAATATTAGTATTCACTAGAAATTAAGGTTTCTTTCTTTCCTTCCTTCCTTTCTCCCTTCCTCCCTCTTCCTTTCTTTCTTTCTTTCTTTCTTTCTTCCTTCCTTCCTTGCTTCCTTCCTTTCATCTCTACATCTAATGTGGGGCTCAAATTCATGACCCCCAGATCAAGAGTCACACGTTCTACCAACTGAGCCAGCCAGGAGCCCCTAATAATTAAGCTTTCTAAGGATTAAGAATTCCAAGCTTCCTACAAGTTAAGAATTCCAATTAATATATATAATTAAAGCTACTAGAAATAATAAGGGAAACATCTTGAAAGAGGACTTTACCTCCACTTTGACCACAGTCTGTACATTCTAACTCATGAAGTACTTCTTTCCAGCTTAACTTTTAACTCAGGCAAAAGATCCACATGCAAAGCTCCTGTGATGGGAACCGAAAGTACCCCTCAAGCAATGATGACTGCCCTGATGCCTGCAAGACCCAGTGTGATCGACCCCGAGCCAGTAATAGATTTGACCTTTACTGCCCACCTGCATGTACCCACAAACCTTTGTCTGACATTTTCCTAAAATAAACCTAGAAGTATTTTCAGCACTTTGGGGACAGTCTTTGAGATGTTAGGCTGCTGTCTTCTTGATGCTGAGCTCGCTAAAATAAATTCCTTTCTTGTTTTACCATCACTCATCTCTCTGCCTTTGGATTTAGTCAGTGGCAAGTGGCTGAACCTGGTGTGTTTGGGACCCCTGGAGCTAGGTGCTCTCGCAGACTTGGTCCCTGATTACAATCTCTGTATGCAAGGAAAGTAAAATGTGTGTTGAGGAAAAGGAAAGTTGTAAGAGGCTTGTGGAAAAGGAATCTTTGGAAAGGAATTTTTTTTGCATTGTCAGGGTTGGCTAAGATTGGAATGAATTAATTAAGTGAACGAACTTTAATATCAAAAGTCAGCTAGGTACAAAATTAAAATTTGGTTTTCTCTCTGTTAAAAGGACAAACTGTCTATTCGACTATGGATATGTTCTTGATAATAGATTGTGAAGGGTTTTTCATTCCCCTTAATCTGCCTAGAAAACAAAAAATTCTGTGTTTTATCAACATAATGTCCTATGTGTCTTGTCTTAATCTGGTCTTTTATTTACTGAAGAAAACGGAATCTTCTCAACATTAAAAGAGCTAAGTTTGCTAACAACTATGCGACCATCTCTATTTGCCTTTTAAATCTTTTATTGTCACTTTCATTAAGCAGACAATTAAGTATTGTTTCATAATTATCTGTGATCTATTGGGGAGGAAGAATTTCCTATGTCCTTCAACGTCCTTCTAGCTGGACTGAGTCACATTGACATGAGACAGAGTAATAGGAGAAAATTAAATTTAATAGCATACATATACGGAACCCACGCAGACATGGAAGTTTGGAAGACACGGAAATTTCAAAGACAGGCAACATGATGCTTATATCATGTTGGGTGGAGGTTAGAGGATACAAAGGGGAAGGAGATCATTAGCAGGAAGGTGAGAGGAGGTGTTTAGAAAACAAAATTTGCCCTATTATGCAGATAAATTTCTGAGGTAAAGAAGAACTTCTATTAATAGCACTTTTGCTGGTACAAGGAGGAAGTTGAGGGGAAGATAAAGAGCTTTTCCTGAATCTGCTGCATTTTGATTGCTTTTAACTTGAAATAATGTTCATGCCAGAGGAGTCAACCTTGGGGTGGCCTGCCCTTGGCCTCTAATTCCTATTTAATCAAATATTCAAACTTTTGGATACTGTTGACAAACTTCCCAGAATTCAAATTCTAAACGAAGTCTTTTTGACTTAAAAATAACTTTCAGATATGAGATATTCTGTCCCTGGAATATCTCAAAAGATTTGTTTTCTCTCTCTTTATAAAAAAAGAGCAATCAACCTAATTAGGCTTGTTTGTTATGTTAAATTACATGAGAAGCATTTTCAAATAAGGGATGATAAGCCTTCTTAGATTATATTATATGGGCCAATATTATTAATATAAGTGTTCTAGAAATTGTATAAAATTTTAAAGATTCTGATATGTCCTGGTATAATGTTATTAGCCATAATTCTAGTTATTATCTTAAAATGTTGTGTGTCACAGAAATAACCAAATTTCCTTGTCAATTTCACTTTAATAAACTCTAATCAGACCTTTAACCTAGCCACTTTTAAGTCTTTTATCATTTATAGAAGTTATTCTTTTACTCAGATGCTTTTACAAAAGTGTTCCTGCTAAAATGCTTTATTTTCAAGGAGATTCATAGAGAGCATAAGCTGAGTCGAAGCCAAGAGTTCACTGCTCAACCAACGGAGCCACCCAGGAACCCCTAAAATGTTTTGAACCAGACCTTTAGAAATCTTGACCAGTTAACTTCAGATCTCAGAAATAGGTTTATAATTTGCTTCAAATATTAACCATTGTTTTTTCTTTGGTTCCCACAGAAATGCCTCTTATTAAGTACATGATTGCTCGCATAATATAGGCCTAACTTTGACAGCCCATTTATATCACCACTTCCTGAAATGAGTTTTACTAAACTGACCTATCTTCAGTCTTAGGACTGAAACTGGTTCAGTGAGATGGAACAATCTACCAACTCAAATTCTGGGCTATGAAACTTCTTGGTAGCATATTTACCTCATTTGCCTGACTGCCAGTGGGTCTCATATCCTTATGGGACCCCTGTATGTACATAACTAAATTTTTTTCCCCATGTAATCTGTCTCATGCCAATTTGATTATTAGACCAGTCAGAAGAAACTAGAGGGGTAAAGAAAAGTGTTTCCTCCCCAACAGTATCAGTATATGCATTTGTCTGTATTTATATGTGACATCACTTGATATTATGAAACTCTTATTTGGTTAAGTTGTATTGTATTACTGTATTGCTAAATAAAAAGAATTCAAGGATAAATACTACATAAAATCTGTAGGGGAGGAAATTGTCTGAATTGCTAAATCTTTGCTACTCAAAGTGTCATCCGTGGACCAGCAGCACTGGCAACAACTTAGGAGCTTGCTAGAAATATAGAATCTCAGGCCTCAATCTCAAACCCATTGAATCAGAATCTGCATCCTTCTGAGCTCTCCACTTTGAGAAATTGTGCTCTAAAAGATTTACAATTTAGCCTGTGGGATCACTTTGTGAACGGTAGGGGGTAGTTCACTAAAGTTGAGGAAAGAAACAATAGTTCTGATCAAGGCACAGAAGGGAATGATAGTTCCAGGAGGAATAAACTCTACACTTCGTGGGCTGACTTCTGGTTTTAAACTTTAAAGGAAGACTGTTGGTTATGAAGTTAGTGTTTTAACTAAGTATAACGCATGCTGTGTTACTGTCAGCATTCACACCACAGAACCATTCAGAATTTCATTCAGGACAGGACAGTATCGATCCCTTGTCTGACTGGAAAGTATTTGAATGCTGTGTTAATAGTGCTTTTTAATTTTCACAAATGATTCTAACTGATGTTTAATATTCACTTATTATAGGATTTTTTTACGAAGTGGGTAAGTTAGCTGCTAACAACTAGTTGGAGCCTCTTTATACAGTTGACATCTATTCTTGAGACTCTGAGAGGTTCAGGAACAGCAGCAACAGCCTGAGGGAAGAATTAAAATGATAACAGGATCCTGCCCGAAACACCGAGTTACAAAAAATCCCGGTTCCCTAAATTGGACATATGATTAGTAATGAAAAGAATATGTGGTCTGATCTGTCATACTTGAATTAATCAATTGAACAAGCATTTATTCGGTGCCTGAAGGTGCCAGTGTGGGGCCAATGCTGGGGCTCAAAGACTAATAACACCAGATTCCTGCCTTTGGTGAGATTATGTGACTTTGCTTTATCCATGACAGATCTCTCCCTGGCCTGCCGAAAACCCAGGAATTCTCGCTTTCTCTTTAATCAATTTACTCCGTGCTCTAGGTCAATAGGAGGATCAATGGCAATGAGAAAGTCTTGTTCTTTTTCATCTGGAAAATTAAACCTCCTTCCCAAAATGTCCTTAGTCACTGATCCTCATCAGTGAGGACAATCTTTCCTTTCCTCTGAGCAGGTTGTTTTTATTCTGTGGGCCTCTGGAGCAGAAAGAAAAATCATTTTTGAGGCTTCCTCTTCTGTTGAATGTGCCTTGCACATTGGTGCTAAACAGGCAATAAATCATAATAAATGGAAATAGTCGCCCATGGCATGATCTGATTGAGTCGTTTAAACAACCGCTTCGTGTTGACAAAGGGTACGGTGATTATGCCAGAGGAATTCAAAGGTGCTTGGAACAAATGAACTGGAGAAATTGCTTGAAAAATGTAGGGGGTTTCTTCCAGAGCAACAGACTTCCTTCATTCCAGCTCAGCCTTGAGGTCTACAGATCCCAGCAGATGAGTAATTAAGATGCTGCTAATTCTTCGGCCTTACCTTCTGCAGAGGGGGTCCGCCGGCATAGGTGCCTCCCGAGACTTGCCTTCTCGGTATGCAGTTTGGAGAGATGAACCTCCTAGCGACCTGTTAATACCATTCAGCAGGTTGGGAGATTAATCCTCACGTTAATGTGTGGGTAGAGTCATTTCGAGGGCAGCTCCCAGCGCACAGCAGCCGTTCTAATACAGACATTAGACTTCAGCAAGGAAGTCATTATTTGTTAATAAAGTCCGCGCAAATGGGCTCTCTCTGTCGGTACATTCCCCAGATGTCCAATTGCTGTTCTTGGGGGCAGCCCTCTAGGGCTTGTGGGTAAGAGCTATTTTTGCATATATTTTCCAAAAGAAAGTGCTGGATGGTAAGCGACTTCCTTCGGGTCACCTTGCAAACCAGGGAGGGGGGAGAGTGTAATTTTAGATGTTTCCCACGCTGCTCTCCTGTACGGGAGCTCAGGACGAGCCCAGCGCCAGGCACGGACTGGAGGAAGGACGAGCGCCCCTTGGTGGCCTCCTGCGGGGGCCACAGTCTCCTCCTCCTCGTGTTGGCGGACCCCGCCTTGGCTGGACCCGGGCTCCCCATTCCACCGTTTCCTTAGCTTGCCCTGGGTCGGCAAGGTCACACCACATGTGTTCAGATGGCGGTCCCTAGACTGAGAATGAAGGGATCCTCTTCAGCTCGCGTTCCAAGTAGACGTCTCAACCCTGGATGCAGGATAGAGCCCGTTGTGGGGAGGCATCTGGCCCAGTCACCTCGGCCTCCAGCAGTGGGGCCCAGATGCTGGTTCTTTATGATGAGTGGCAAGTCATTCCCACGTGCAGGCAGGATGAAGACCTGCAGCCTTAGAAACAGCTGTGCCTGGAACAGTTAACTGGAAAGGGGAATCACATTACACTCGTCACGGGAGAAGTCCAAGCCCTCTTCCGATTTGCCTGTTGTTACATCATTTTCTGCTCATTACGGTTGAACTGAGGAATGATTGGTGATTTACACTGAAATAAACGGCTTACCCGGTAAGAGGCTGATTGGGGAAGTGTTAATCCTTTGAGAGGTCTTTCGGTAGGTCGTGCATCTAAGAGTACTACATAATTCCAGAGGAGCCTCAAGATACACCTGCTGGCGCTGTTGTGCCCAAGGTGGGGGGTGAGCAGCGGGGGAGAAAGCGCCTTGTCCTCCTGTACACTAGCTTTCCTGTAGCCGCTTTGCGGAGCGCTCATGGTGTGTTGCTGGGGGAGACTGACACATACTCCGGTTTAGCATGTCCACTTCTCATCTGAAGCCTGCAGGCTTTAACGTGAGCCCCCGCGGAAAGAAAAATCGACCAACGCCGCTCACACAGGGCCAGTTGCTGGAGATTGCAGCATGTGGCCGGAAAGATCCTTTGCCTCAGACACTGAACGGGAGGCCTCTGGAGGCTCCCCGGACTAGGAGCTCGTAGATAACAAAATGCAAAACACAGGAAGGGCCCTTTCAAAATCGAGATACAAATTGGGCTGAGTGAGACACATAATAGGAAAGTCTCGATGCCGGGAGGTTGACAACCGCCGGCCAGCATGCTACAAAGCTGCTCACAACGCTCCCATCAAGTTGGAAACTCAGTGCTTTGCACCCCAGCTGACGGGCTGAGGTCAGAATCTGCCGGACCCCAAACAGGCTGTCCCTCTGAGGAGTTCATTTCATGGGGCTTCTTTGAATAAGCCTTCCTGCCCTAAACCCCTCACAGAAACCTCTCCTCGGGGTGAGGCTGCCGTCCAGGGGATGTGAAGAGGTTTGGCAGGGAGGGAGTGAATGGGGGCTGTGAGGCCTCCCTGTGGGCAAAGAGACCGCAGCATCTGGGGCTGGTCAGGAAGGAGGCCTGGGCAGGCGGAGCCGCTCCCTTCCCCGAGAGCTGTTTGCAAAGGCTTGGAGGATGATTCCACTCAAGTGGAATTAAGACGTCTGTGAGTAAAGGAGATCTGGGTCCTGAATGGCTCTTTCTGATTTCAGATCTGTAGTTTTATTTCCTTTCTTTATCCTTTCTTCCTCTGTTAAGGTCGTTGAAGAGTTGTGCTCTAGAACCCAAAGAATCAGGGGCCTGGGGCCTTTGTTCAGGTCCCCAGTGGTTGAGGAATATGCTGTTTGGCTACGTTTGCAGGCTTTGATAAATTATCCAAAGAGGAACGACATGATAGTTTTATAGTGCTAAAATGGCAGTTCTTTCCCAGGCTGGCAAACATTTTAGGCCCTGAGCCAAGGGGGATTGGCGACTGCTTTGTAGGATAGTATTCTCTAGAATGGCTTAGAGCCCGCTTGAATTTTGGGAGTCTCCAGAGAGTTATAGTCTGATCAAGAGGGCATGAACTCCTCTGGGCTGATGTAGTACAGGCTTTAAAAGTCTGGGCTGTCGAATCAAACTGCCTTAGTTCCAATCTCTGTTTCTCTTCCCTGATCAAGGCCACCCAACGCTCTCCAGGGCTTGGTTTTCTTCTTAATAAAATGAGAGTAATCGTAGTGGCTACCTCATAGAGCCATTATGAGATCTGAGTGAGTGCGAGAGCTTCAGCCATCCATCAGAGTGCTGGGCACACAGTCGACAGGAACTAAATGCAAAATGAAGTAAATGCTGTTCTTGTCACTGGTTGACCAAAGATGACCCCGTGTCCTCGAGGCTCTCTGGAGGCCTCAAATTTGACGGACTCTCCTGGAATTACTCTGAATGAGTCAGCTTCATCCAGATCCAGATCTGGAGATTCCTAAATGCAGCTGACCGATGCAACTGCCCTACTCCGCAGATCTAGGAATTCATCAAGACATCAGAATATACAATGTGCAGGAACGTACCAGCATCCCCTTAGACAAGCTGATGCAAGCCTTTGAATCAGGTCGGCAGGGCACAGTGTGATGGAAAGAATGTGATCTTCTGGAGCCAGAAGATGGGTTCATGTACTTTGTCAATTGCTTCCTAGCCATGTGACCTTAGGCAAACTACCTAACTTCTCTGGACCCCATTTTTCATAACTTCGATACACACTACTTCCCTTGTTTTCTTCACCAAGTTGCCTTGTATGAACAAACTGGATAAGACACTACACAAATATAGAGTGGGATATTACTTTACTTACCTATATTACCTGACAAGAACTCTTTTGACTTTTTTGTTTTATTTTTGGCTGCTTTTAGGCACTAAAATGGATAGAGGAGGCTTTGGATATCCCTGGGTGAGCTGGATGGACCCTAGTTTTTCTGCGTGTGGCAGGTGAGGTGTGCAATGGGGATGACCTGTGTGGGAAATGTGGACTCTGAGCTTCCTGTCAGCCTTAAAGATCAAGAGAAAGTGGCACTGGGAACTTAAGTTTTAGATAAATTTTTAGAAATACTGCTGCTCTCTTGACCTCTGGGAGTGGAAAGTATTGGCCAAAATCTCTGTTTATATCTACTTGAAATGACCGACAAAACTGGATTAGGGTTCTGGGTTCAGAGTCCCAGAGGATGGTCCCTCAGCACCTTCCTCTTTTTCAGCCTTTAAGCCTGAGTAGGTCAGGCGAGTCAAAGGCATTTTAATGGATGTGCAGCAATGTCTTCACGGTCAACTTTTCACATTGTTTTTTGTTTACGAATGAGTGAAGGCTAGTTTTGCACTTTATTTTTGGCAATGTCTTTCCTCGGACACAGGAATCCACAGTTTACTGAGAGGAAATAATTATAAACCTTAAGAGGTATCAGTTTCAGTTTCAAAAACTTAAAAACTGAGAACTGACGTACTTATTGGTATAACTATTAATTTTACTAAGTTTGATTTTTGCCAGACTCTAACCTAAAGCAAATGCAAAAAAAAAAAAAAAAAAAAAAAAAAAAAAAAAAAAAAAAAAAAAAAGACAATGAATGGATCAGGTCAGCCACTTGGGTATAAATCTTATCTTCCTCGAGTTCAAGTTCAATTGCCTTTGCTCTTTCATCTTCCCAGGGTAGTTTGATTAAAGGTAAATGGAAAAAAAGGGTAATTTGTATCTTAACATGTACTTCTATCTTGAAGAGAATATCTTTATTTCATGATTTTATGAGAAATATTCATGAAAATCATGCGATTTCTTCACTCCACTCCCAAATTTATAGTACTATTAATATCCCCTTTTCAGGACCCAGAGTTTCCAGGGCATTCTCTTTCTTTGTAAGATTGTCATCAGTTATTTCTAAGTGGAAATATTGTTGCTTTAAGTAGGTGTGTGTGTGTGTACGTGTGCCAGTGAACGCACGTGTGTGTGTGTGTGTGTGCGTGCGTAGGACTAGAGTAGAGATGTTTCTTCCTCTCCTAACATAGCCATGAGGAAAACAGGTCAGCTGCTATCATTGCCAATCCACGGACAGAATGACACACATGTGAGAGCTACCCACGATGACATCAGCTTATCCTCAGACTCCAGCTTCACCTTTTGCTGAATATTAGCGAACCGCTCAATCTTAATGCAGACTTTTAGTATAATATTTTATTCCTGTCTTATTTCTCATCCCAAGGCACATTTCTCATTTGACACACGTCTTTGCAGAGACTATTAGATGGTAGGCACTTAGGACACAGTGGTCAACAAGACAATATCAGAGCCCTTGTGGAACTAACATACCATTTGAGGGGGTTAGTGTTTGGCTAACAGAGGCTCCCACTGAGAGACAGAGAATCAATGGCAAAGTCAACTTCATTCAGAGGACCTTAGTGTCTTCATTTGCTTAAGGTGAGAATACAGGTGAAATGTGAATGGAAACTCAGGACTCAAGAGACGTAAGGGAAGCCTCCCAGAGAAGCTTGAGGATGCATTTAAGTGATGAAGATAGAGGAATATAGGACAGCAACAACCGTATAATGATCTCTGGTGGCGGGGCAGGGGGAGGTTGTCCAAGTCTCTTTAGTTCCTCTCTTTACTCATCCATTCATTCCATCAAACACTGAGTGGCCTGTTCGTATCCCTAAGGCAGAGCCATGCCTGGCCATTGGGAATATGCAAATGAATTTAAAAACTGCTCTTTCGGACCCTGTGGAGCTCATATTCTAATGCAGGACACCTAAATAAATATGACACAATTTCTTAAGCACTTTAATAGAGTTATATACTGACTGATAGGAAGAATAGAAAAATTCCTTCAACAACTTTATGCTTAAGTATGCATGTGGGATAAAGCCTCCTTGCCTTCATCTGAGATGGAGATTTCCTTTCATCAGAGCCCATGTCATTTACAACTCTGTGCAGTTCTCTTGGCAAAGACATGGATGCAAGTGGAAACATGCTTTAGCTTTCAAATTAATAACAGTAGATGAATTAGAAATGATTTAACTTTTCAACATCACTTGACCTTCCTGCTTTACCATTTTGCTGACCAATTTCCCTTAAGACACACACTGGTTAGAGATTTCTATAAAAGGAAAGATAGTAGTGTCATATGCTTATTTTTCAATCTGTTCTCCCTTTTCTGCTAACTTTAATATATGAACCAGGGTGTGAGGGGAAAACTCAATTGCTTCCTTGGCAGCTACAGAGCTAGTTCACCCTTGGCTACTGTGTAATTTTTCTGGCTCAAAAGCTTCCCAGGGCTAGATCAAAGTGTAGTGGTTTTTGTTTGTTTGTTTTTGTTTTTTGTTTTTTTGTAATGGATGCACTTTGGCTTAACTCTGAAACAAGCTGGCTTTTCCTGCAATTGAAAATGTTTGGTGACTATGGCAACACTCTTATTAGCCACAAGGGAGTACTCATTTGTTGGTGAATGCACAGCCTCTTGTCTTTCCCTTTGTGCTTTGCTTTCAGGCAAGCAGCAGACCCCTCTAGGTCTATTGCGAGTGCTTTGCAGCCTTGTCCCAAGGAACTTAAAATCTAGATGGGAGATGTGTCTTCTCCACTCCCTCCTCCTCAGCTCTCCATCCCAGCAGCCATCCTGGACTAAGTTCTCATCCATAAGCCTATGATACTCACTCTATTGGACACTTGGCAGCTTTGTATCCTTCCTGTGAACTCAGCCAAGGTCACCACCCCGGACCTGGCAGAACCTGAATGGTGAGCACACTGCTGAAAAATTGAGGAGCTAGGAACTTAATACCAAAGGGAATCATCCCACATTCTCTGGGTCCTAACAGGCCAGAAATAAGAGTGGCTCGTGTCAGGCCCAGTGAAGACGCTACTCAGACAGTGTGAGTCACCCCAGGGGAGGTGGGGGGTGGGGTGGGGGGGGCTGTTGACCATCCTGTTTGAATTGCCTTCAACATGGCTCCTGCGGGCTAAAGACTGTGACCATGGAATGGAATTAGCTGACAGCTTCATTGGAGGCTAAATCTCTGCCTCACAAGCTGAGCCATGGCCAAGTCATGGAGAGCTCTGAGGGTGTTGCTTTTAATCAACTTCCTCTACTAAATCACTCATGATAGCTCTAGCAGGAACAAAATTAGCTATGGACCAACTGCACGAGCTACCGTTACCCTTATTCGCTGAGCAGGAAAGAACTAAATCAAAAGCTATAATTAAAAAAGATAATGATTTTTAAATTAGTTTTTATTAATAGAATTAAGCCATATTAAGTCTTGAGATGGTATCATAAATATGCTAATAAAATGTTCTTCCCAAATGAAAACATATAGAGGCTGAGTAATTTAAAAGTCATATATTGCATGTTGGTTTATAACATTAAATATTAAATATATTAACTGGCAATATAAAGTCGCTGAAGGACATTTTGCACCACTAGCTACATAACCAGGTAACTGCTTATCAGTTCAGTCTTTATATAATATAGAGGCTAAACCCCTGTTGATGTTAAATTTGCCATATT
>CM052887.1:17908508-17958304 GCA_028534135.1 Potos flavus
TCCATTCTTTTAGATCTATATATCGAGAAGTGAGGTTGCTGGATCATATGGTAGCTCTCTTTTTAATTTTGTCGAGGAATCTCCATACCATTTTCCATAGTAGCTGTACCACCCACAGAATGAGGGTTCTCATTTTCCCACCTCCTTGCCAATGCTTGTTCTTTTCCTTTCTTTTCTTTTTTTATGGTGGCCATCGGACAGGTGCGAGGGGATGTCTTGTTGTGGTTTTGATTTGCATTTCCCTGATGATGAGTGATGTTGGACATCTTCTCACATGCTCGTGGGCCATTTGTACCTCTTTGTGGTCTAACCGGAATGCCTAGGGCTTTCTAGGTGGAGCCTATAGGTGTCCTGCAGTTTTGGATGTAACAAGACTGGGACTCAGTTTTACTGTATTTGACAGCCGAGAGGCAACCAACAAATACTTACAAGTGGAGTAAGCAGTGAGATTTTTTTTGTGTATGGGCATTGCCTCATATTTTACTTCGAAAACAAGCTACTGTATTGATTGCTGTATGCCCAGGGATAATAAGCTCTTGATGGAAATAATGGGAAAGTCCAACAGAACAGATGTATTTCACTTGGAAAAAACAATTTTTCTCCCTTCTGGCATTCTGTATGAAAAAAGAGAGATATCTTGAATATAGAAGGAGACGTGAAGGATTCCTGCTCCTTGCTTTGTCTGTGTTAGTGAATTTTCATAATGAATGACAAAAAAGCCCAATTCATTTTTTGAATGCACTATGTTAACAAGAGATAATCTTTTACCAGAAACACCTAGTGTATGAAAGCAACTCCAAGTAGTCATATAAAAGATGACTGTATCCATACATTAAAGTTGGGATTATGAGGGACAGTGGCCACCATGTCACTGCTCACCTGTCACAGGGGAGCAGGGAGGTGACACAGAGCCTGGAGCAGGCCATGAAGGAAATTCTGTATTCTTATTCTCCTTTCCTGACTTTCCTCTCACTCCCAATTTTCTGTGCTCTTCCCCGTGCACCTCAACTGCCTTCTGGGTTTTACCTGCTGGAGATGTACTCATCTGCATGTTATGAATCACTATCTGAATCTCTTAAAATCCCACGTGCCTTCCCCCCTCAAATTAGTTCCCTCACATTACTTTCATTGCTAGTACTTGAAGGCATCATGTAATCGAACACTATCCTTGTACAGGTAAGATAACTGAGGCCCTGAGGAGTTAAGTAATTCTTGAAAGGTCACCCATTTTGTTAATGGGATCTTTTCTGAATTTTCCTTTTTTTTTTTTTCCTGACAGTGTCTCTGCCATCTTCCCCAGTACTTAAGATCTTACCTTGGGATGATTTTTGAGTCCTCCCTAATTTTTATTCCCTTTACACCATCAGTTACCAAGTCTTAATGATTCTTCTTTCAAGATTCTTGATAGTGTCAAACTCTCCTGTATTTCATTTTGATTATTTTCAGCACCTCATTAACCCATCCCTGCATTTCTAGGTTACTGGGATAGGCTCTTTATCTGATTTACCTCCTTATCTGATCCACCAGTGATTCACAACTCTGGCTACTCATTGCACTGACCTGGGACCCGTTTAAAAAAAAAAAATTACAGCATACCTGGGCCTGCACTCCCGCCCATGGCAATCACTCCCCGCCTGCCCCCCAATGGCTGAATTGGTTTGGGGAGAAGGTTCAATGGCTAATTTTTACATGTAAGTTTCTCAGGTATTTCTAATGGGTAGCCAAGATTGAAAACACTTCGAAAATAAAACAAAACAAACTCTTTCTAAAAATGTTCTCTGCCCTCCCTAAAAATACTTCTTTGGCCACGTCAGTGTGCTCAAGAATCTTCTGTGCCTCCTCATTGCCATTGGCTTTTATATACAGGCCTCTTCCAACCATTCACATTTCTTGCACTTTTACTCCCTCTGTTTTTCACAAGGGATCCTGCCTGTACTCTAGTCACTTGCTTCTTAGCATCAGAATCATCTCCTGTAGTGTCCTATTTCTGTTTCAGATTGTAGTGCCCTTTGCCTCCCAAACCCTCTGGTTCCTCAAAGGTAATCTCACGACTGACTTTTTTCAAGGAGTCTTGTCTGACTATTCTGGTCATTATTTCCCACTCTTGTCTCAAACTCCCTTATCATTTGGGTTTGTACTGTCCTGTACTTGTTCCAAGTGAGTATTTGTAGCCCTTTAATGAGATGGAGAGCTCCTGGAGGGGAGGGAGAGACAATGCCACATTTTTTTTTTCTGTAGCCCCCACAGCATCAAACAATGTCTGACACATATCATAAAATAGGTCCATTTGGTTGAACTTGATATAGACCCAGGAGGCTAAAGAGCTTAGAGAGTTTTTCAGAATGTCCCGTTTTTCACAGCAGGAAGGTAGGCACATAATCCCATGCAGATAGACCTAACTTTAGGTTCTGTTTCAGTCCCCTGAAGTCTCTAGGAGACTATGATACATGGCACGTCCATAGCAAAGAAGCAACTCCGGCGGGTTAAACTACAATTTGAAACGGCAACATAGGTTAGAACTACAGTTTGAGAGAAAACACCTCTAGAAACAATAAAACTTAGATTAACCAGAAACAATTGCCTGGAACATCGATCAGCCAGTTTTCCTCTACTCTGCTCTTAACTGAAAGAGATACGGTATAAGAAAACAAGCAGGCGGGCAGGAATTTATGAAAACCACAGCCACCACCACAACAGCAACGAAAACCCAAACTTCCGGTTTGGGTTGAGACAACCAGTGGAGATTTGGGACATCATCCGATGCCCTCTGCAACTATCTATAAAAGCTCACGTTGAAATTTGCTATCAGAATAATAACGATACTGCAAGACTCTTAGTCATTCACTTACTTGTTCACTCAGTAAAGCACCATATTAATAACCCAGGGTGATAACCAGTATTTGAATTCTATAAAGGGGAGGAAGGATGGGGATATTGATAACTCTGTTGTCAATATAAAGGGCTATGGGATTTCATAGGACTGGGAAGTTACTTCTGACCAGCGGACTTGGGGAAGGATTCATGGAGGGGCAGAATTTGACCCGGTTCTTAAAGAAGGACATGATTTGGGAAAAAGATTTCTCAAGCCAAGAGATCAACATGTGCCCAACCATGAAGGTGAGAATAGAGGACAGTGACAGTGTGGCTGGAGCACAGATATGAAATAGGCTATTGTGGGAGATAAGAGGTAAGACTGATTTGGATGGGGCCAAGTCAGGGATGGCTCTGGGGACTAATTTAAGGGGTGTGTGTGTGTGTGTGTGTGTGTATAAAAGGTCTTTGAGTGGGGCAGTCCTTAAGGACAATCAATTGCTCTGGCATCAATGAGCTGGGAAGATTGGCCATAGCAGTACAGAAAACAGGAAAAAGGCTATTTAATCCTGTGGGATGGGCCTGAACTGGAGTAGAATGACAGCAGGAATGGCAGAGAGGGCCACTGTGAGAAATGAGAGACAAAAAATTGCTCCCACTTGGGAACTTGAGATAGATAGATAGATAGATGAGAGATAGATAGATGATTGATAGATAGATAGATAGATAGATAGATAGATAGATAGATAGATGAGTGGGGAAGGCAGTTGAGATGGTTTTGAGCTGGATGACAAAGAGGATTGATGGTCCCTTAATTAATAAGTGATTCAAGAGGAGGAGTATTTTCAGGAGGAAAGATCATAAATACAATTTTGAATACACAAATGTGGGGTATCTGGCTAGAAATGTCTAATAGGCAGTGGAAAGTCTCAGGGTGGAGCTGTGGAATGAAGCCCACACGATCAAACAGAAATGAATCATCTGCACAGTAGTGACAAGTGGAACCATGGGGGCTAGAGAGACCCTGAGAGAAAAGTTGGGGAGGGGTGTAACTGGATGGGAAGGGAGCTGAAGGACACCCTGGAGAGGCAGTCAGGGAAGTAAGAGAAAATTAAGCAGAGCATGCTTATTTTCAAAATACTTCGTACATCAATCCAGGAATATAACACAATACATTTGAGAATAATTTTAACGAGTATGATTCAAGAGTATTCTTTTATGAACAACGAGCACCGTGTTTTCCTTAAACATTCACTATGTACAGAGTTCCCTTAGGGGAGAAATGGCATCATTCATCTTGGTACCCTGCCTATCCCTGTCCTCTGAAAAAACAAACCAGAAAAACCAGGCCTTAACCCCACAACCGGACCTAGGTAGGAGCTGTAGATATCTGCCATCTCAGTAGTGGATTCCTAGTGTGGCCCAGAATGTGGGGAGCCATGTGGTGAGGTCCATGGAGAGTAGTACGTGAAGGCCATTTCCCATGCACAACCCTCACGATAGCTACCATTGAACACTAAGCACCCAGTATTATGCTAAACCAGGCAGCAAAGTGGGTTCTAGTCCCTGACCGTCCTTCTTCCCACTGTTTTCCTAACCCTGCCCCCAGCCCATTTTGGGGCACAGCAACTGCTTTTTGTTACTTCTACCAATGGAATACTTGGAATATGTCCAGAATCTATTCCCATCCTCACTCCCCCAAGTCTGGTCCTTTCTTCCTTTGCCTCAACCTTTACAATAACATTTTAACTGCCTGCAGTTTCTTATAAAATCCACATAAACAGTATCGGAGACTATTTCCAAATATGAGTATTTTCACCATTCCACTCAAATAATTTTTCAGCGACATCGGATTATATAAACTCTGAATTTCTTTGCTTGGCATACGAGGCCCTTTCTCACTGAACCCACCTTCGTGTTCTTTCATTAGTGCCTCCCCTCTCTCGGTCAGCCTATGTGATAGCTGTTCTGAACGTACTCCCTGGCTTTGGTCGAATTGTTTCCTCTGCCTGAAATGGCCTTACCTCTTGCCCACACTGGTGAACTCATAGTTGTCGCTCAAGGCCCAGCTACAATGTCACCTCTTGGGTAGAGTAGAATCTACTACAACTCTGCCAAGCAGATTTAGGACATTGTCTCCTTTGGGTTCTTGTCACTCCTTCGCTGATACTATTCATATTTGCCCACTGCCTGGTTTTCTTCCTGTCACTCCTACTTGCTTTTGAATGCATGTGGGCAGAGACTCTCTCACTAATCTTTATATCCCAGCATTGAGTAAGGCGCCTGATAGATGTTGGTGGGACTGGACAGGAACCACAAGAGTCCTCTTGTGTTTTTGTTTTTGGCTGGTGACTGGTGAATCGGTTGATTCCAGTCCCCTCACCTTCACGATTCCAGACTAACTGAAGTAAATGAAATGGCAACCCTATAGCTTTCTTTTGCCAGAAACACAAATCTATACCTCTTTAAACCACTGTCTATGGACTAGATTTCCCTAATAATTATTCCGTGGCTTTATGCCTTTTCCAATAAATTGGAGCTTTTTCTTTTTTGCTCTGATTCAGGTCTCCTCTGGTCAATAACATCCTTGCGAGACAGACACTTTAGAGAAATGATACATTTAAAACTTCTGGGTTTTTTTAGACATCCTCGAGGAATGATTTCCATAGTGTGTATGTGTATACTACTTATATCAATAAAAAAGTATTTGGTAAGGAGTTGTTTAGCAGTGGGCCAATCAAATAATTCACTTAGTGAGTAATTTTATCTTTCATGTTAAATTTAAACCAATCCTGATGGCAATCAGCAGGGTCATAACAGTTGGAAAATATGTTTCAGGAAAAATTCAGAGAGCCAGCTTAAAAGACTTCGGCGGCGAGATGCTTAGCCATGGCTGTGACAGCATGAATGGGGTCCCATCAAACCCAAACTGAGAAACGTGCCAGTCTGACTCATGCTTCCATGCCTAACCGTGGGGACTGAAAAGTCAAACCGACATTTTAAAATCCCAGTTCTACCTAAACTGTGGCTGAAGCCACTCGCCCACTGCAGGATCTGACAGTGGAAACGTGGGCCGCTCTAGGGATGTGTTTGACAGGTGAAAAGTCCCTTGAACCCTATTTGCAAGGCTATCATCTATATTCTGCTTTATTTATGTATAGGGTATTTCTTTTTCCTGTAAGACTTTTTTTTTTAAATGTTAGGCTAAAATACAGCCAACTGGAGAATATTCATTTTGAAATAGTGTTAAATATTGTTCAGATACAAAGTTATGCCTACTTTAAAAAAAAAAAAAATCACAAGTTTTTTTTTTTTTTTTCCTCTCTTTAAATTTGGTGTGTCACTGAGCATGGAGAGAGGAAAGTGAGCAGCTCTGGTCCTGAGTGGCTAGCGGCCACAGGGCAGCCCGGGGAGATACCGCGATGCCAGGAGGAGTTCAGAGATCCCGGGGCTCGGATGTCTGGGGACTGTGGCTCTCTTTTTGTCAGGGGCCAAAGGGGCGCCCTGGGTTGGAGCTGTTGGAACTTGGGCCGAGAGGAAATCAATGTAACTATTTGTGCAGAAGCCTGGGGAGGATTTTTGGAAGTGTGTGAAGCAAAACTTGGTTGGTGCTGCCTCTGCTGGGCCCTCCCTATCTTTCCTTCCTGCTGGGGCCATTATGGGCTGGACCCCCGGAATTTTGTGCATCCCAAGTGTCCATGAACCCACAAATCCTATCCTTATCACTTGTGAGGTCTCAGCTAGGTATTTTCCAGAGCTCTAGCAGTAATTAGACAAGCTACTATGAAAGAAAAAGCATTATACATCAGTTACAAACAATGCAAAACCAAAGCTCATTAGAGAAAGATAATATTCATGCAGATTTTACAAACCGTGTCTTTAGGGTGGCCCAATAAGTAGAAATATGGGGACCCATGCTTGTCACTTTTCATGCACATGGAGAGACTGGAAGGTACCATTCCTAAAGGAAGGGGAGGAACAGCCTAGGACCAATCATTAGAATTAACAGAACCAGTGACAAAGATATATTATTACGGTTAGAGTCAAGATCGCTTAGTATGTTTAGAGCAGCTGAATACAAATTATCTAGGCAGTAAGAATAAAGACTTTAAGTAGAGCTACCCCATGTCAAGCATGCAGCAAGTGAAATTAGTGAAAGACTAAGCTACATGTGTATTCCAAAAGTAGATTTTTCTCAAAATATTGAGGGCATCCTGAGGCGCTTTTAGGGAGACACAGATGTTAAAAAAAATTTGAAATGGCCATATCAGAGTTTTTGCAGAATTTTCCCGTAACGACGGGATGTTTTCGTGATATCGGTTGTCATTTGAGAATCAGTCACAGTAATCATTTGCACACTTTGAAACATTAAAAAAAAAAAGACATGGCATGCCGGCGTTCATGTCTCTTTTTTCGCTAATAATCTCGTACGTTCTCCTAGTTCCCCTCACCTCTGACAATCTGCTTATTTAGAGTCAAAGCTCACAGTTGACTTGCTGAGTGTAATTATTTTCTGGGGAAAAAATAAAGCAGGAGGAAGAAATGTGGCGATGCCTTGTGTGTTCACCTGTCCGAGGGCCAAGGGCCGAGGGCCGTGCCTGGAAACCCGCCTCTCCACGGCTGCCTCGCTTTGTGTCTCTCTCAGTTCTTGGGCTACAGTTCTTTATCTACACATAGGGGGGTATTAGAAAGTCCGGGGTGCCCAAACCCATAATCTCCAAGAGACAGACCCCAGGAGATGCAGCAAGCCTCCCCTCTCCCGCAACCTCGCTGACTGCTGCGTTTCTCTGAGCTCCGCACAGCAGGAGGGATGCGCAGACCAACATGAGGTTAATGTGCTCAGAACAACTTAATCCACGCAGCCCACGCATTCTGGAGCCTGACGCACTCCTTGCCAGCATATACGGATGATACTCTCCATCTAAATGCCTAACTTGCTCCCCACGGGGAGCCTGGCTTCCGGACGCAGAATGGGACAGCACTCCACAGAGGTTTCCGACTCCGTCCCCTGGCGTGTGTTTCGCGGCAAGGCGTGTGTCTCAGGGAAGGGAGACGAAGGGTGAGCACGAACACCTCGAGGTGAAAGGAAAGCAGACCCTCTCTGTGGTAAGAAAACTAAAGCTTAACTACGGGCGTGAGCAATGGAAATTACATTTCAGGCCTTATTAATTGAGTTTACCATTTAGCCCTGCCAAGATGCCAGTAATTGCGTGCGAAAAGAATCAGGCTGGTTTCGTGTCACACCGAGAAGGCTCTCATCGGGTTTTAAACGTGACCGTTACTGGGCTTGAAAGATACATGTGCTAGGAAACCTCACAGACGGACGTTCAAAGAAAAGAACCCGGAACGTGGTGGGAATAAATCGCCATGGAGACTGGGGTAGAAACTGCAGTGAAATAGGAAAAATGGAGAGTTGCACGCTGGCCTACTCAGAGCACTGATGTGTGGACGTGTGTGTGTGTGTGTGTGTGTTCAGCCCTAACACCTGGCAGCCTGCTGAGGCCAGAGTCACTACTGCGAGACAGCGCACACCTTTGTGCACAAGTGTGAAAGCAAGTCATCCCGTGAGCAAATGTCTGAGCCACATGTAGTTAACAGCTCTTTAGCCAGGACTAAGTGTGCATTTTTTATTCTGTTAAAAAAGCCAAAAACAAACAAACAAAACTGAACTCAAAGAGCACATAAAAAAATGTGTGTGATTCTCAAAGTTTAGAGATTTTGCTATAATTAGAGCACATAATTCAAGCGTGGAGCAAGGTATTATATAGTTTCATCTTTGGTTCTGATGGAGGGAATTTGGTTAAAAGGAAATATTGGGAGGTCTTTATCAGGACAGGACACTGCAGCAGTCCTATCTTTGAGCAAGGCTGGAGGCAGTTTCTCTAATAACAAAAAATGGGCTTCGCGGACTCACTCTTTCTTGACGAGGCTCTTCCACGAAAGGATCTTTTAAAAAAAGAAAGCTTGAAATTTACTTGGAGATGTATGGTTGCTGGTTATGGCAGTTGGCTGGATCTACCCAAGAATTTGTGTTAAGGACTGGATACCACTTTGAACACCTGGAGAGCAGGGTTTTGTTGGCAAACTCCTTTACAGGAATCAAAAACCTTTTCTGTATCAGCTCTACTTTGAGACAAGAGAAAGTCAGATAGTGGGCGGAAAATAATTTTGGCATTTAGCACCCACTTCACAATGGGTGCAAGTAACAGGTTTGAAACTTGAGCCTAACCGTGCCTCTAACCCTCCAGGATGGGTTCCTGGAGGCACTGGGATATTTAGGGTTTCTGAGATGCACGTGGCCAACAACTTCAGTATTTGGGAATTGAGGGAGGTTGGACCTCAAAGGCTAAATCGGTTCTTCTTGGTAGATTTCTTGGTTACAGTACGTTCTAATATATTTTCTCAGAGGCTTAAATGCCTAACAAGTGAGGACTTGGGGAAGGGGATCCTACAATATATCTTTAAAGAGAAAATTGCATGTTGGAAATCACGTGAGGGTATCCCCTCCCCCCAAAAACCCAAAAAACATATTCGTTATAGTCCATGGTTCCCAATAAAACAATGTGAAGAAATGAGATTTCATCCCTGTCCTAAAAAACTCAAAATAATAAATGAGGTTTTGGCTGAATAGTGGAGAAAGGAATGTCGGAGTTGTGTGTTCTTTAAGGAAACTTCTGCCTCTGACTCCGTGAAATGGGAACTTATTGGGAGCTTCATGGACCATTTCCTGGGCTCACCTACATGCTGCAGAGAGCAGTCTCGGGCCTTTCTAGGCAGGAAGAACCCTGTCCTCTGCATGATGCAGCCCGGAGTTCTGCCTCCCAGCCTGTCCTCTTCCCTGGACCTGACTCAGTAGAGGTGTACAGGAGTGATTTGTGGACCCTCTCATGGAAAAGGAAGATACACTCAACCATGAATGTCAGAAGCTGAAATTAAATTTCAGAATTTATTATTCAAGCAAGCTGCCTTTTGCCCTATTAAAAATGCAGGTGAATTAGCGCAAAGGCTATGGAACCACTTAAAGCTCCCATAAACATGGTGTCTGAGGAAGAAATGAAGGCAATGAAGATTCTCCCCTTGTCTTTTCTTGTGGGGGCACAGCAGCACCCCCACGAAAGCCTCAGGATGGGAGGTGACAGTGCTCCGGGCTCCCTGGGGCTGATGGCCACAGAAGGCGGGCAGGGATGGTTAGCAAATTTGCCAGATGAAGTTTGGGTTTAGTAATTTAGAATTTAGCATAATTCAGACAAGGTCTAAGCAGAAATTTACCTACACTCAGTGAGTCCTTTCTTCAGAAAATGTCCAAAGTGTGGGTATAAATATTACAAAGGAAATGCCTAAAAAACTGAAGAAGCCAAGGGCTTATTAAGGATCCTTAATTCTAGAAGTGCTTATTAAATTCCATAAGTAATTAATAAAACCCACTTGAAGTTTTTCACTAGAGCTGATCCTTGAAGATCTTTCCATCAGTGACCAGTCTGTTGGAATCCGTGGTTACACCTGTCTCCTTCTTAGACTTCGGCTCCCTTAGAGCTAGGACTATAGCTTGTGCCTGCAGGGGGCCTTGCACACTGTAGGTGCCCAGAAAAATCCTCGCTGAGTTGAGGGAATAGTAATGACATGAATTAATGATATCAGTTACAAGATGTGTCTCACGTGGACTAGTTAGTAGCGGTACACTGTCTGCAGTTTATCCTTGTGGGATCCAAGGGAAGAAAGCCCTTGCTGAATTAATAACTATAAGCAAGATTATAAGAGTATGCTTGGAATGTTTCCTTGTCACTGTATATTCCTTTTTATTTTACAGTTTTTATTTTAATCCCCCGATGCTCATCACCTGTTTCCACCATCCCCCGCCCCACCTCCCTTCTGGTGTCCATTGCTTTGTTCTCTAGAGCTAAGAGTCTGTTTCTTGGTTTCTCTCTCTCTTTTCCCTTTGCTTATTTGTGTCTGAAATTCCACTTATGGGTGAAGTCATATGGTATGTGTCTTTCTCTGACTGATTTACTTCACTTAGCATAATATACTCTAGCTCCATCCATGTCGTTGCAAATGGTCAATGTATATTCCTGAAGAAGAATAAATAAACGTTGCCTATTGCCATATAAATAGAGACCAGTACTGCTTAATCTGGTGCTCCGATCTGATCATTGTTAAGTCATGTGTATTCCTGATTAAAGGCAGTCTTGAACAACTATTTGGCCCATTCATTTTTTTAGCTCTAGTTCCTGACTCATACCTTTCCTCTACATACTTAATGCAGTTTTATTATACTTCTAAAATGAAACCAATTCCACTTAACCAAAGACCTGTGATCAAATCAAAACCCATTAAAGACACGAACTTTGAAAATGGAAGGGTACGCAGAAGTCAGATTCACAGACTGGCTCTTTCTTTCCTTTGGTGTGGACATTTGGTGCTCCTTGTCGCTGGCCACCTATACTAAGAAAATTCCGCCTCATGCCTGTAACCCTGTGTGGCCTCCTAAGACCACTGAGTCTCCATTTGCTAGCGGACTCCCTTCACCACCGTAGTCCTAAAGACTGGTTCTGTTGCCTTTTTTTAAGGGAATAAACAGGCTAGACCTCTAAGACTAGAAAGCGTATTTCTGTTTTGCTTTATTTTGATCCGATCTGAAGAGCGAATATTACCAGGGGAAAGGCCCAAGTTGGTCTGAACTGCTTGATTTTGATTTTATCCCGCGGCACCTCTGTTTACCCTGGCCCTGTGGCTCAGTGTCTAAATCAAGGGAGCGCTCACCTCGAGTCCTTGAATGCTAACGAAGGACACCTGTGTTTCAAGGCCGGGAGCTAATTTGTATAATTTATTCCTGTGCAGCCTCAGAACCATGATGCATGCTTTCTTCTTTCTTAACCTTCTTAGATTAAATTCAAACAGCAACAACCAGTGTTAAGGAGGGCACTACTTTTGAGGCATCTTCTTCGGATTTCTCAGTATGGTGCAGTGAAATTTCCTTATTCCTGCCAGTTGTTGAGATGCGTGTCAGGGGAGGGGGAGCTCAAGCTTCCCGGGGAGTTTATAATCAACAAATTCTTATCCTGAGGACTAGAGTAGAGTTGAAGTATCCATCTCCTTCAAGGACTCAGCTATAAAAGCAACTTCTTCAAAGCCCTTATCACTTGCCGACTCCCCTTGCAGCTGCTCGACAGCCTGTGTGCTGCCCGACTTCTGTGGCTACATTTGCTGATTTATGCCTCTGACTTGGCTGGGCTGTCGTGTGACGATTAGTCTTGCGGTAATTATGGATGGCATATTTGCAGCATATTTATTCCTTTCCTTGGCTCACTTGGATTCACACTGATTTTGTTTAGTCAACAATCTGACAGATTACCCTGGGTATTTTTTTTCTTTCAATTGTACCTGGGCTTATCTCTCCGTCACAGATCACCTTAGGAACTCAGCGTGAGAGTTTCGAGAGTTTCGTACTTCTCTTGACTGAGATCTGCTTTTCTGTCCCCGTGGCCAAATGTCCAGATAAGGGTCTTGCTTCAGAGCTGTTGTGAATTCTGAATTCTGCAGGTAGCGGAGGGAGGGCTGGTGGCTATCACTTCAAACCCTGCCACAGGCTATTTGTTGTCGATCTCCTACTCTTCAAAGCTCACTCTCCCAGGCTGGGTTAAGTCTACATGGCTCCCTAGCAGGCTATGTCTCCTATAGATTCTGATAACCTCCTTTAATCATCTTTTAAGGATGGATTTTTGCTACATGTCGGATATTAAAAGGCAAACAAAGGAAACAAACACGGGATTAAACTCAGTCGATGGAAAATTCGGTGTTCCTGTGATGAGGGTACATTTGGACAAAGTGGATCATATTCTTGGTTATATCTCCTGGTTATCTCGGGCATTTTCTTTTGCTGTTCTTACTTCCATTACTTGGTTTTGTTACAGAGCCCCCCTTAAAATGCACTCTTTTATCGTGGACAAAAGATTTGGCTTCATGATACAGTCTGTTTAGGTGCTGGAGGAATTAGGATGCTTCTTAGCTATGGGCATTCCTTTTACGCTGGGGTCATTTGTAAACTCCATGATGGTGGCTGCTTCTTTGGCTTGCTCCCAGGACAGGAAAGAGTTGGCATGGCAGCCGCGAGATGGCTATACTCAGAAAGATCTCCTTGCAAGGTTGGCTGTTGTGTGGCCTCTGGGACTGTGAAAAGCAAATTATCTCCTACACTAATATAAATGCTTCCCTACAGCATAAGGGTATCTCCTGTACACCTGTGCAGACAACATGGTTTATGCTGACCACCTGCTTTTCTTCTAGGAATCTAGAATTTTGGTATGTGCTAGATGAAGGGTGCCTGCAGGAGTAGCATAATATAAACTCTGGGCGCCAGGCTCTAATGAACTTCTCTGGGCAACAGTATCACACGTTTATTGCTGTGTTTTTGTTGCTGGGGGAAGAGTGCTCTCTGGGTAATCCCTCATGAGAAAAACAGAGGCGGGCAGGAGAGAGAGAATAAGGAAGCTTGCACCTAGATTCCTCTAGACTTTGCCTGTTTTTCCCCCTTATGATGGCACTGTGTATCCTTACAACATCACTCTAATAAATCTTAGCTGTGAGTACAACCATATTCTGTGCCCCGGGAGTCTTTCTAGTAGATCTCTGAATGCATGGTGGTCTTGGGGACCCCATTAGTTGCTATGAGATTCCAGAAATATCACTTGATGGCATTATCCTCAAAGATGCTGGTCTGATCCCCCACCTTCTTGGTTGCTCATGCAAAACCAGGCATCTTTCAGCTTAGATGGTAATGCTTACTTAGTTTGTGATTATTCTTTTACTTTCCTAAAGGAGATCGCTCTGTTCTATTAAATTGGATATTTTGTGTCATAATCTCTAAAGTTAATTTACAGTCAAAATCTATGTCAATCTAACATCAGCGGTAGCTGACAAACTCTAACCACTGGCAAGCACGATTTAATGTTACATTTTAGAAGAACAGATTTAGAAGGAACTCTGCAATATGACTGGAGTTCACTGTATTGACGACTGGGCCCTCAAAACTGTGTCCAGATATTTAACAAACTCTCTGTTACTTTTAGAATGCAATCTTAACCAGTTATTTTCAGGTGATGTTAAGAATTAAAGGGATCATGGTGACATGATCTTGAATTTTGGTCTTATCCAAAAACACCTTTTTATTTTTTCTTAAAGATGCTTTAAGGCAGCCTCATAGGTGGGCATCACAGTTTGAGTGATGCTGCCCGTTGGTCAACAAGAATGTTCTAATTGCTCACTGTAGACAAGCCGCTGAAAAGATGCCCCTGACAGTGATTCTAGAACAGAACAGACAGCTCTGGGTAGCCATGTGGTTCAGATTAACTTTTTAAAGATTAACTGGTTAAGACATAAAAATAATATTAACTGTATGGACATTCCTTGGCTCAGATAACAGGTCTTGCTGTGGAATGAAGCATACCTTTAAAAGAAAGTATTTTTTAGAAGTGACAAACTCTCACAGGTCAGCTTCATCTTAGTGGATCGCTTAGTTCTCTGGGGTGCAAAAAGTCACTCTATTTCAAAAGTAGGATTTTTTGCAAAGGGATTATCACTGGTGCCATTTAACAGGATCAAGCCTGTGCTGGTTGCTAATATTAATATTTAAAAATATTTAAAAATATTTTATTAGATCCAGGCATTAAGGATGGGAACCTGGGATGAAGTCTTTCCTGGGGCATAGAGCCAAGCTTACAGAAACTTCTCAGTGCTTTCCTTAGTTGAGTACTTGCCAGTGCTTTTGGGGTTTTTCAAGATCCCGAAAACAAAGTTTTTGAGGGCACTTGAATTCATATATTTCAACTGAACTCAGGACTATCCTGCCCCGCTAACCAAGGAAGCATTCAGTCAATTATTAGGTAGTTTAGGCAAGTTGCCCATAATTAAGGTAAGCATGATTAGAGAGGGAAAAGTGTTATTTAGAATGCGTGTGTGTGTGTGTGTGTCTGTGTGTGTGTGTGTGTGTCTGTGTGGTGTGCGTGGGGGTAGGGGATTGAGGGACGAAAGTGAGAATCTAGATCGACAATTTGAGATTATTCGGTTAGGCCCCATTTCCCTAATCTGGACAGGTATTATCAGCACTGTTCTTCACTGATGTCTGCCTGTCTTTCTGACACTCCCTGAGATTAATTATAGTCCAGCTCAGGGGCTGATGCTTCTCACGTAATGACCACCCAGCAGTTTCCTAGTCAAGCTGTCAGTGGTGCCTTCAATGGGTTGCTGAGAAATAACACCATTAGAGACTTCTGAAGGCAGAGCTAATGCACTTCCATGCCTCTGGAAAAGCACGGAGATGCACAGCATAGGAGTGAATTTTTGGACTATCCTAAAGTGCCAAGAAAATGCAACCACTGCATGAACTGAAGTTTACATTCTCATGTTCCCACCTGAAGATTTGCTCTTGCTTGTCCCCTGGCCCCAGTCACACACCCTATGGGGAAGTATGATACATGAGCTATTTTAGGAAATAATTGATAAATTACTGTGGACTCAAATGAACAGAAGACTTTTAGTCAAATTGCAAAAGTTCTAATGTATAAGTGGCGACTGGATCTCCCTGCACACTCAGAGATGCCCTGAAAGGTCCCCTATTTGCTATTTTAAACATCACTTAACCAAGGGAGCAAAAGAAAGAGCTCACACACATATCAATCTTGTGCTTCAATGTACATATGCATATATATATCTCTGTATATCTACTGATAGCTAAATATATTTAGGTAGAATTGGAGGACTGATATACTTGTACAAATAAGCAGAGGCATTTACAGTACACAGAAGAAAGAGAAAAAAGATGAATCGAAACGTGAAACGTACCATACTCCGGGACCTGCCCCGTCCCACGTTTCAGCAGGAGACGGACCCTTCTTCCTCCTGACTTGATGAGTTCTATCGCTCTGGAGTGTGTCATGTCCCTTGTGCTCTCCCCGTTGATTTCGATGATTTGATCTCCTACCTGTTAATTATGGAAACATTAACTCAGCCAAAGACGGTTTCACTCACACTGCGTTTCCTACAGATTAGAAAAGCATCCTTTAGAGGACCAGTTTCCAGAGAGCACCTGAACACTTGGGGTGCGGCCTGCTGCTTCTTCGAAGTGGCTAATTCCTGGCTGCATCCTGAATCTGACCACCAGACTTGATTTACCTTTATAGGAATTAAAACATCAGACCACAACGTTGGGGTGATATGTTACTTATTCTTAGTGTGGCAGAGGCTTTAGTTAAACTTTTGGCATTTTTTTTTTAAATTAGGGAATATGTTTGATACCACAATTCCAAATAAACCTGGTACCTTTGCTTTGAAACAAGAAGTAAATATTTTAAAGCCTTTTCATTGAATCCAGTACCAGCGCTGGGCTTAGTGCGGCATTTCATTCAGCATGCTGGATGGGATGATTGGTTTTTGGGCTTCTCTGAGAATTTTTATCATGCATCATTTAAATTTCCCTGGGTGCTATTGTGATATTGCCTTCTTTGTAAACATGGCTGGTTGATATTCAAGTTTGATGATGAGTTTTCTATTACAGTCCTTTGAATTAAAAATGAGATCCTCCATTCTCCACACATGACTAATGCCCTTGCTAAATCTTTGCCATGCTCACACCTGATTGCCAGAACTGTTTGGTTAAATACCAATCCCTCTTGAATTGTTAGAAATGCCTGGGCTCCATAAGCAATTCCCATTTAGCCTTTGCGAATAGATACCTGGAATAAAAGAGGTTCAACCATGAACACATCATGTGACTCCCACAGTACCATTACTGTCAGGAACCTTTGAATTAAAATATGTTTCGTTTCAGTGCAAGTCACTTAAGATAAATTAGCCCGGAAAAACACAATGAGTTGCTTTGCAAAAATGCTATTTTAGTTAGGTCCCTTAAAGCAGATCTCAGCCAAACTCTGTAACACAGACAGAATCGCAAATAAACTCTTTAGCGCAGCGCATTATCAAGATGGGGGCAGGGCAAGAACAGGAACAAAAAGTGGCCATCACAATGGCGAGATGGCACTAAAATAAGACCGCTCCCCACTCCCAAAATGGGGGGAAAGAACAAACACGTTTGTTGTAGCAAGGAAGCAACTAACTTCCCTCCTTCCTTCCTTCCTTCCTTCCTCCCTTCCTCCCTCCCTCCCTCCCTCCCTCCCTCCCTCCCTCCCTTCCTTCCTTCCTTCTTTCCACCCACCCACCTCCCTTCCTTCCTTCTTTCCTTCCTTCCTTCTTTCCCTCCTTCTTTCTTTTTTAAAGATTTATCTATTTATTTGAGAGAGAGAGAACGAGCGAGGGAGGGGCAGAGGAGGAGGAGGGACAGAATCCTAAGCCAACTCTGCACTGAGTGCGGAGCTCTATCCCCGACCCATGAGATCATGACCTGACCTGAAACTCAGAGCTGGACGCTCAACCGACTGAGCCACCCAGGTGTCCCTGTCTCTTTTTTTTAAGGAGGATTTGCTAGGGATAAGGACTTCAGTGTAATGAAGGCAAAGACTTCCCCCTCTCCTTTGTGTACAGTGTTCTTTGAAAGTATGTTTTTTGGGCAGTGGAAGAAGTTTGCCTCACTGGCATGACTTCCACATTTCACAGAAGAATCATGAACGACAGGACTAAATTAATTTGTTTTAGAGGCAATGTTTGCCATTTTTCTTCAGGTCTCCTTAATGGTCTCCTTTCCCATAAGGCAATGGGCACAGCCTGAAGTCGAGCAGCTTACGGGAGGCTACTGTACCCAAGCCAGTGGCAGAGATGGGACCAATTACTGCTTTCCCAGCAGTTCCCACTCATGACTGAAACCTCATGGTACAGTATTAAGTCGTAGAAGTAAAACAAAAGTTCCCATGAAGTTGTAATAGACTCTTCATTTTTAGTTAGACCCTCCTCTGAGCTTCATACTCACAGAGCCACTTGATTACTACACATCTTCACCTGGAGGTCCAATGGACAGGTCCAACTCAACACCAGCAGATGGGGATTACCATCTTTCTCCCAAAGTTGTTTTTCCTCTTACTGCCTAATTCTGGTTTACGATACCACCCCACTCACTCAAGCCAGAAACCTGAGGGTCATGCTGAGGGTTGTTTCCTGAATGTCTCTACATCTGTCTCTGCCCTCATTTGTATCCCATTGCTAATTAGTGCAAATCAGGCCTTTACCTGGTTTTCTAATATTCTCCTGTCACCCTCCCATCAATATCTTCTTCTCTTTGTCACTAGAGTCATTCTTCTAAGAGACGTCTCCCCAAATGCTTCATGCCTATTGAAGCCTCCAGTGTTTTCCACATGCTACTGTTCTCTTTGCCTTCTCCTCCCTATATGCCTGGTGATCTCCTGATCTTCCTCAAGGCCAGCCTAAGCATCTTCTCTGGGACTCCTTCCTAGACCCTGTCTTCTTCTCGAGCAGACGTTTCCGACCTCTGTATTCATTTGTCACTGCACCTCACTCTGGTATTTATCACACTTTGTTGCAGTTACACTTTTCAGTCTTTCCTCCTAGACTTGTAGCTTATTCGCTCATCAAATGATTTCTGAGCAACTATCATGTGCTAGAGAGTCTACTACGGAGATAAGATAAAGACAGAAATAAGTGGTATAGTTTCTATCTACAACAAATTCTCAGTCTTACTGGAGATAAAGTGGGTAAATATGATTATTATTCAATATATCTTTGCTATGACTGAGACATTAACAAAGTGCTAAGGGATTACAAAGGAGGGTCATCTAACTCAGAATGGGTGAGCTGGTAGTCAGGGAGAGCTTTCTGGAGGTGGCGACATCTCAACTGAGTTTTGAAGTATTAGTAAGAACTCCCTGGGTAAAGGAGGAAGGAAAGCATTCTAGTCAGAGAGAGCAACATGTGCAAAGACCCTGAGACTTAAGAGCATGGTATATTTGGGGAACTGTCAGTTAGTTTATTCTGCTATTCAGGAGTTCAAGCTTTATTTATTTTTATTTATTTTTTAAGAATATTTTATTTCTTTATTCATTTGAGCTGGGGGAGGGGGCAGGGAGCAGAGGCAGAGGGAGAGATCTTCAAACAGATTCCATGCTGAGCACACAGCCTGACGTGGGGCTCGATCCCAGGACCTTGAGATCCTGACCTGAGCTGAAACCAGGAGTTGGACACTCAAATGACTGAGCCACCCAGGTGGCCCATGGGACCGGGGGGATCTTTTTAATGATATATCTTGTATGGAATGCATGGTACATATTTGTGAATGAATGAAGTATTTATACATGCTTATCTTGAGAATCACGGGAGAAGGGGTTATAAAGCCCTCTTGACCCCCAAATCAACCCTTGACAGACATTATTCCCTGAGGAAACTTCTATCTTGAGACGGACACTGCAACAAGAATCATATGGAGGGCAAAGGAATCTTGTGGTGTCACAGAAGTGGTCACATGTCATCTGCATTCTGGTCGCATACTTGAGTATAGCAAGACTTAGAAAATTCGATGTTTTAATTCTCTTGTGCATTTTCTACATTCCCTTTCCTCTACTAAGAGCTCATGAGAACCAAGGGAAGAAACATCAGCATGGGAGAGAGAGCTGGAGGATTGGAAGACTGCAGGGCTGGTTGCGAAGCAGAGGGGTTCAAGGGCTGCCTGGGGGCCACACTGACATCTGCGCAGGAGTTTCAGGGATGGGGCTCTGGGAAGGGTCAAGGCTGTTCTTTTTACTGAGCACCCAGGAGCATGGCCTGACCTCTCGGCATGGCAAATTGCCATACTTTTAGCTTTCGATATAGGGTCTCTTCAGAGGGAGAAGAGAACATCTCTGATGCTGGTTGGAGAGAGGATCCTTAGCCTTCATCTAAGACCTCCAGTCCCTTCCAAAGTCCCCTTCCCATGACAGGACACTGGAGGATGGAGTCTGCTGATTTCCCGCCTTATTGGAAGGAACGGAAGTTTGGGAATAGTCCTAGATCTTACCAAATTCAGGAAAAAAAAAAAATCGGTCTGTGTGGGTGGATGCCAGTCAGGTAATATGACAGAAATGCTGTCCCTGTTACAGACTCTGAATGTTACAAAGTGTGCTGAGCAGATTATAAAAGTGGGTCAACTCATTTGGACCTAGTGTCATTGCTAACAAACTCAGTGCAAGCCCAGACTCAAGACCCTGTTCCTTTTTCGTGAAATGATGGGAATTGTACAAAAGACTTAATTTTTATTTTCACCCCACTATTAGTAGTATGCGCAGTCATCTTAAATGGGACTCCCTAAATAAATTTTGGATTTGATTCCTTTCGCTTTCATCCTTAGTATGTGGATGTATAAGGAGTTTGTCGGGGGCAGAAGAGCTTCTCTGGTTAGGTTCCTACATTGTCTGACTTCATTGCAGCTGTCAGAATGTGGCCAGTTGAAAAGCATCACTTTCCTTCCCTTACATGTGAATCAACTGGGGGAATTAATTTGATAAAACCATTGGGAAATTTGCAGTCTCTTCAGGGATGAAGAAAAAAGACCAGTTGTGATTCTGATCGTCTTCTCTTTCTATACTTTCTGTTAGAGAGCTATCTTCAACTAAGCTACATTACTAAAATGGAACTTAGGCATCTCCGCCATTTATTGGGGCACCTGGGTGGCTCAGTCAATTAAATATCCAACTCTTGATATCAGGTCAGGTCTTGATCTCAGGGTCGTGAGTTCAAGCCCTGCTTTGGGCTCCATGCTGGGTGTGAAGCCTACTTAAGGAAAAAAAAAACCCCACCAACCAACCGTTTGACCTTTTCTTAGAGAATTTTTAAAATATCAAGTTCTTGTTAGAATTGAGAGAGAGAGATGGGAGGAGGAGGGGTAGGGGGAGAGAGAAAAAGGGAGGTGGGGAGAGAGGGAGACCCAAAGTTCACGAACATGTGTGTGCTAATTTGGGTGTGTCAAGGAGATGTCAAATTTAGGAAACTAATCAAAGGACTTAAGCTAAAATTCTACGCATTCCTTTTTTTTCCCCCCCTATAGAAGAAATACTATATCTGTGGTCCCCTTGGGGCAACTAACAGCCCTACAGCAATGTCTTAGGGGCAAGGACTGAGATAAGACAGCTTTCTCACAAACTGATGGTTGGCTGAGGGGATGGCAGTGGGGTGACTGGCAAAATGGATGAAGGGGGTAGGGATGTATAGGCTTCCCATTATGGAATAAATAAGTCACAGGGATGAAAGGTACACCTTAGGGAAAAGTCTATGGTATTGTAATAGTGTATGGTAACAGAAGGTAGCTACACTTGTGAGCATAGTATAATGCATAGACTTGTTGAATCACCATGTTGTACACCAGAAGCTAATGTAATATTGCGTGTCAACTATACTTCAATAGGAAAAAAAAGAAAAAAGACAAGACAAGACAAGACAAGACAAGACAAGACAAGGCAAGGCAAGACAAGACAAGACTGCCCTCTCTCGGCACAGCCTAGTAAGTTCTGCATTTCTACTCCCACTTTTCCACTCAATACATCATGGCAGATTTTTCTTTAACTAAGCTGTTACCAAATCCTTGAACTTGCCAGGGGCTCTGCAGGTAAAACCTTTTCTCTTCTTATTAGAAAACCAATGCAGGGAAAGGTAGAAGTTTCAATATTTCTTAAGTGGTTAATAGATCAAGTTGTAGGGAAAAAAATGTAAACCCTGACCTGCGTGCATTTTTATAGCCAAGTCGTAGAGAATGTATTTGGTTTGGCTCAACGAAATCTTTATAAGAACTCAATTAATCCTGGATTTCCTTAACCCTTAGTCACAGTTGTTCCCACTCAAGTCTTGCTCCAACATCTCACAAACATGCTTAGCAGGTTGTACTCACCTGACTACCCTCATGCCGACTACCGCCCCACAAGAACCTATCTTGTGTGATTATACATGGCTAAAATCCTAGGTTATAATCTGAGGATTTGAGCTCTTTCCAAATTTTATACCAACAAACAATGGCTATCTTTATTTCCCATTTCATGGAAGACTTGGCTGTGGACCCTTTTTGTGGCTAATGATCTGAGGTCCCAGGGTAGCGCCATCAGATTTTTCACTTACAGGCTGGCTTCTCTCGCCAACTCCAGACCCCTCGTGGGCAGGGACCGGACCTATTGTCCTTGTGTCATCTACACAGTTCCTGACAAGTAGGCCTGTGGTTAACCACAGTTAAGTACGTGGCTGAGGTTTGCTTTTCAGTTAGAGTAGCCGTCTGTGTTCTCACGATACAGGGAGTTCAGCTTTTGTGCATCTCGGCAGATCCTAATGTTTTCTTGAAATGCTGCCTTAAGCCCTTCTAGCTACACCATAGCAATTTCAATAGCACTTAGAGGAGGCCTGTGAAGTTTCAGTAATGGGACCTTACAAAAATTGGTAGACAGGTAAAGCAATGGGAAACAAATGCTAAAGGATTGAAAGAAAGCAGAATGGAGGCTGAGTGTGAACGAAATCATTAAGTGTCAGGAAAAAAAAAATTTGAATCAGACTGTTGGCCGCTGCCTGCCACGGGCACCATCACCAAGTGCTCTGACAACAGGACCCCTGGGCCCTGACGGTCCTGCTGGAGCAAAGGGATGGGCTGATTTTCAACTTGAAGGTGATCTTGAATAGGTAATGGCTGTTTTTACAATTAACTTTTGTTAGATATTATTTAATAACCCCTACGGTAAAAATGTTTTCTAAGAGGTTATACTGAGTGTTTTGGCTAACCTTTGGTTTCTTCCACGAGGCTGGTGCCTGAGACAGATGAGAGCCGAGCTCCTCTTTAGGACCTGGCCCTTGTTATAAACTTTGGGCACGAATGTCCCAGCAAGGTGCAGGAGCCCAGGAAGTCAGCAGGTTTTTCCAGAGGGAAAGCTCCCAACCCAGTTGGAAACTGAAGCATGTGTTTCAGAGCACCAAAACTCTGCAACTTTTATTTGCCTCAATTAATACATACATGGAGAACTGTCTGAAACTCTCTTTATACTATGTTCTAGAAAATAATCACTTAAAAGGAAAACATTCCAACCTCTCTCAAGACACTTCATCTAAACACAAGTGCCTTCTGGATTTACAGAAGGGTCTCTCGTCAAGGTTCTGTCTGAGCACATATCTGCTGAGAAGGGCCACGAAGGCGAGGGGAACAAGTAGGGAGCAAGAAATGAGGGGCTGCTGCAGAATTCTGAGGGGTCATCTCTTGAGGCGGGTGATGTACCCTATTTCATAGTCCCCCTTCAGAAAAGACTTAGTCACAGCTCAAACAATGCTCAGTCTTTGACTTGGGTATACTGCCTGCTAGCCTGGGTGGTGCCTTGGCAAGTCATTCAAAACAGGGGGCTAACTCTGGTGGAGATTCAAGGGAAGCTCTCCATTCAGAAGCCCCTATTTCTCATTCTTACTTTTAAAAACCTCTAATTAAAACATGGAAATAGATGTAAAATTTAAGGATGATGCAGTGCCAAGTTTGTGGGGGTCAAGTCTAAAATTACAATTTGGTATCTTTCCCAGCAAGCCTTTCTTCTTTTCCTTGTCAGATAGTTACCAATACTAATCTCATACAGAGAATTTTATTAGATTACTTTTTTCTAAATCTCCTTACTCTTCTAGGGCTTCTCATGGGTGCTGATGTGTCATTCTTCACGTCCTCCGCTCCCTTGTGCTATGCACGCTCCCTGATGATCTCTTCCTACCTGTCTAAAGCAGTTCTCTTCCTGTGCCCTTTGTCTAGAATCTGCCCTCCACTCTGCAAATAGCTGAATTCTACTCATCCCTCCAGACCCGCCTCAGGAAGCCTTCCTGACCACAGCCAGGAAGCCTTCCATGATCCCACCAGTCTGGGTTGAGTGCCTTGGCTCAGTGTTTCTTTACAAGTTTGAGCTTTGCCTATCACTACGTTGCCAACTCTCTAAGGGCAGAGGCTTAGCCACGTGGGTATATATACCCATACATATTTGTTCAATAGATGAATGTATGATTGAAAGAGAACATTTTTCATAAGTTATTTTTTGACGCTTGGCTCCTTACTGTGTAAACCAAATTTAGATGAGATCTATAAAAATTTTGGTTTCATGATCTATGTCAACCAGGTGGAACCATGATCAATTAATATAAACTGTATGTAAGTGTTTTGTAAACTCCAAACTATACAAATATAATGGTGTATTATTAATTCTCATAGTTATTACTGTCATTGTCATCGCAATGGCAGGAGAGAAAAAAATGAAACCCAGTGGGAAGCTGTTTATAATGAAACTGGGAGAAAAGCAGCTGAGCTACTGGGGCTATTTCATGGTGGAAATGAGGTAAATGTTTTTCTTAAAACATCCTTGAGAAGTAAAAAATTAAAAAAAGAAATCTGCTGTTGATTTGGTAAGTTCTGCATTTTAGGAATTCTTATAGGATGTTGATGCTATTTTTCTATTTTTATTCTATGATTTTAGATAGATAGTTCTTAGAAAAAGAATCTCATTGAATGCTGGACAGCTCATCCAAACCCTAAGCTAAGACAGAGGGATAACTTCCATTGTGGTGACAGACATGAATGCAAACGAAGATTTTAAAGACAAGCTGGTTGAAGCAAAATATCTTCTATGAGGGAAAAATAACCATAACACTTTTTAATTTCATATGCCCATTGGCGGCTCAGGCAAGAAGAAGAGACTGGGGAAACATCTTGAAATGATCCACCTGAAGAGCACTAGAAGGCCCTCATTGGCAGTTCAGCTAGTATCTCACCCATTTGCCCAGAAATCACTTACGTTAGGTCATGAAGTCAGTTTCCCAATTTGATTGAAAACAACCAAAAGGAAATCAAAGAGGAAACTTTCCATTGTGGACCCTGTGTCAGCTGTCACTTCCCTTCCCCGGATGTAATTGAGAGAAGATGAGGGATTAGGACTCCTAATCAGATGCAAGTATTATGCTTTGTTCGACGAGCGTGATGTTGGCACCGGGTGACAATGCCTGGTTTTCTTGAAGCCAACCCACTTGCGTATTGCATTTACGTCTACTTTCTGTGTACGTGCCAGTTCCAGACCTGGCACTTTCACGGTGTCAGAGTGTGAAAAGGCGTACCAAGATGGGTGGTTCGGTTGGCTGGGATTTTGCAGATAGTTTAATGATGGGGACTATTTCAGAGGTGTGGGAGGGTTTGGGAACCAAAGAGGGCTGTTGAGGCTCTGCAGGTGGAAATACTACCGCCTTTGGCTGGAAGAGCCTGGGAGAGGAAGGAGAGTTTCAGGGGCCTGATGAGAGCTGTCATTGTAGAGGGAGGGGCGCCACCAGGCCCAGAGCGTGGAGGCTGGGAGCAACAGGGGAAACAAGTACTTCTCTGTGGCAGACAGAATAATGTCCCCTTCAAAGCTCTAGTCTCTGGAGTCTGTGACTATGTTACCTTACATGGCAAAGGAGCTTTGCAGATGCGACCTTGAGATGGGAAGTTAAGGACCTTCAGATGGAAAGATCAACTATCCCACATTGGGTGGCCCCAGTGTAATCATAACGGTCAAAATCTGAGAGAGAGGAGACGTACGGGCAGAAGCAGGGGTGAGAGATGAGAAAAGGTGCCCCACTGCTGGTACTAAAGATGGAGGAAGGGGCTATAAGCCAAGGAGTGTAGGTGGCTCCAGTAGCTGGGAAAGGCAAGGGAACGGATTCTTTCTTAGAGCTCACAGAAGGAACCAGCCTTGCTGGTAAGACACTTGATTTTAACCCGCTGAAACCACTTTAGAATTCTGGCCTCCAGAACTATAAGATTGGTGTTGTTTTAAGCCACTAAATTTGTTATTATTTGTTAAAAAAACTATTACACTTTCTCTCTATTCTTTCTCTACAGGCCCTCTGATCTTCTGCTATGCTTCTCGTCAGCAAAATCCAATTGGAAACCAGAGAGCAAGAGAGTTTGTGCGATGGAGGCAGGGATCAGTTCCCCAGGAGACAAAATAGGGAAAGAAGGAAAGACAATGGATCCAGGAGGAGGCAGAACAAAAGAATAGATTTTAAAACAATGAATGAATGAATGAATATGACATATGAAGGCTGCTATGGTCTGATTGTTTATATCCCCTCAAAATTCATATGTTGAGATCCTAACCCCCAAGGTGATGATATTAGGAGGTGGGGGCCTGTAGGAGGTGATTAGATCATGAGGACAGAGCCCTCATGAATGGGATTAGGGCCCTCATAAAAGAGACCCCAGAGAGATCCCTCACCTCTTCTACCATGTGAGGACTTCCAGCTTCCACGATGATGAGGACTAAATTTCTGCTGTTTATAAGCTACCCAGTCTGTGGTATTTTGGTATAGTATCCTGAAGAGATGAAGACAAGGGCTTTAAGAAATAATTTAAGAACAGGATATAAAAATCGGGTGGTGGTAACCATGCCCACATTGGAGAAGCTAGTTTTGGAAACCTCTTTTGTTTAAATATATTTTTTAAACATTTATTTATTTTAGAGAGAGACAGAGAGAGCATGAGCTGGGGGAGGGGCAGAGGGAGACAGAGAGAGAAGAGAATCTCAAGCAGACTCCTCACTGAGCGCAGAGCCTGATGCAGGGCTCAGTCTCACGACCCTTGATCATGACCTGAGCTGAAATCAAGAGTCAGAAGCTTAACTGATAGAGCCACCCAGGCGTCCCTGTTTAAATATTTCATTTTTATAGAAATAGTCTCTTAAGATAGCATTATAGAAAGACAAAGGTTACAGAGTTGAATGTGCTTTTCAAAACTGACTTCCATTCTGTTCTCAGCAGCAGCTGGTCATTTCCTCTTTCTCTTCCCTATGTTTTTCCATTCCTCATTTCTCTCTTCTCCTTCTTTCTTTGGTCCATATAGTTGCCACAAGCATCTTTTAAAGCTCACCTCTGTGTTGGTCTCTTTCCCCTTCAGATACCTCCCCACCTCACCCCCTTCTTCTTGAACAGAATCCAAGCTCCTTGACCCAGTGTGAAGATCACACAGGACCTTGTCCCCTCAGCCTTCCAGCTTATCACCATTTTCCTGTGTTTCATCTGGCTGGCTTCTCATTCCTCCCTTCTTCATTGGGTTCTCTCACGCCAGCATTTTTACTCTTGCCCTTACCCTGCTCGTCATTCTTACTGTTCTCCTGCCCCCTCCAATCACATCTTGCAATCATGCCCATGCTTCAAGGTTCCTCTCAAATCCTTCAAGATGATGTCTCTGGTCACTCCAGGGGGAAGCTCTCCTCCTTTCTCTTGAGCTCTTCTGTGCTTTAGCTACAACCTCTCTTGTACTACTTACTGCGACCCTGCCTTTCATTCTAGTTATTGTGTGTTTATTTGCCCCAATACCATTTCTCACTTCTGTACTTCCTGAGTTATAAACTCCTGGAAAGAGGGATTGTATCTTTGTGCCTTCTAGTAACAGCTAATGCATTGCCTTGAAAATAATAGATAATAAAAACTTACTGGTAGCAAGGACAAAAACTGTTACTGTGTAAGATATAAAATGATTAATGGGAGAGAGAGAGTCTTCAGAGGGAGTTGAGGGAGTGTGGGGGTTGAGGAAGAGAGGGCTCTGAGGTCAGATTACTTTGCAAATATCTGTGTCTTGCTCACTATTGTTTTTCTACTGTTGACCAAGGTGCTTAGCACAGGGTAGTTTCATAAACATTTCTTAAATGAACGAATAAATGCTAGCTACTTTATTTTGGCGAAGGCTAACCTTGAATTCCATGAGAAGGATTTCACAGAAGTCCCTGTTATGAAGGTGAAGAAGTGTATGAAAGTAAAAACAATACCATCTTCTAACTTGCAATAAGAAATAAGCTAAGAAATAGCAATGCTTCCCAGCTGAAGAAGACCCAGCCACAAGGTGGAGGCATCTCTTTTCTTTTTGGTGTAACCATACCTTTGTTGGCATAAATGGATGAAAGCAGACATTATTTTTTGTATTTCCTGAGTCCTGTGAGAAGTGCTGGGAAATACATTCATTCGGGACTTAAAATTTTCTTTCCCAGTGTACAGCTTGAGGGCAAAGATCACATTTTACATTTCTAGAATATCCTTTATAGCAGTTAGCATAATACTGTGTGTGTATGTGTGTGTGTGAGAGAGAGAGAGAGAGAAAGAGAGACAGAGAGAGAGAAAGAGAGAGAGACAGAGAGAGAAACGAGAGAAAATGGTTGGTTGGTTGATTGATTTGGGGGTAAAGTAAATAAAGGAAGCAGTTATTGATAATACACCCACCAAATCATACTTGGGGCATTAAGGGTAAGGAGCCTGCATTATTAATCTTTTATCTCTGGTTTCTATTATCTTACTTTAAGATGAAGACTCTGTACTTCAGGGAGGAAAAGGGATTTACGAAAGGCCACATAGCTCACAGGAGGAGGTGACAAGACACAGGATCTCTAAGGCCCAAACCCAGAATTCCTCACTCTTTCTGAGATTGCTTTCACATTGTTGAGCAGGGGAGAAAGATGCAAGAGTAGGTTTTTACTTAGTTCAGAATTAAAAGTTCCTTCTGCATGAAGATGTATGTTTGTGATTTATTATTAACCTTTGGGATATTATTTAAGAATACACACGTAATCATGTGTCACAAATAGCTTTGAGGTCCAGGTTCATTCAAGCATAAGTAGAATGAGAAGGAAGGTCTGATGAAAGGTGTAATGAGAATCCCTACAACTGTGAATAATTCTAGTTAGGGCTTTGTGGGTCTGAACTTCCTTGATCACTTCAACAACTTTCTCCTTGACTACATGTTATTTCTGTAGTGTCAAAATTTCAGATCAACAGAATAATGGGTGTCCTTGTGTCCAATTTTTAAATGCACAAGGAGTATGTCTACAGGGCAGAAAAAACTCCCGTCTCCTAGGTCAGCAATCTTTGTTTGTTCATAATGAAAAAAACACTCTTTCTTAATAGCTTAATTTTAAGACAGCTCTCCAGAGGGTCTTTACTCATTACCACAATCTCCAATTGTACTGGAAAGGAATGTGTGGATTACAGTAATTTTTCTATTGATATGCTAACACTGAATACATAGAAAGTTAGAGAAGCATTGTATCACTATCATTTTGATGCACAAAATAAACATTATCCACTTTATTTTCTTTTACTATTTAAAGTCACATTTTAATTACTTAAATTTTACAAGTAGGAATGTAGCCGAGTGTCTAAAAATCTTGTTTCTGTTCAAGTTAATTCAGATTGTCCATCCATGCATGAGAACAGCTGAGCTATGAAATTGGGCAGCATGTTTTCTGGCAATAATGAGGAGATAATATTCCTTAGGAGTATTTAAGTGACATCACTATTGATAGGTTAATTGGAAATAAAAATGTAAAGCTTTCTTAAATCACTAGAATAAAAAGTCTCTGGTTTATCGTAGCTTCAAAATGCACTTTTTGAACTCTCCCCACTTGGCAGTTTAGGTTAATAACTGTCTGATTAATGTAACTGTGGCTAGTTTCAGTGTTTCATGTACATCCCATGGCAAATCAGCCGCTTTCAAAAGGAGACTTTCCCACTTAAATCCTGATTCACTGTCATTTCGTTCCCTCTACTCATTTCCAAATTACTTGAGAAACGATTCCCGTGTCCAGGAAAATGCATAGAATGTTGGATGGAGATAAGACATGCAGTTTGATGTGAGGTCATGACACATGACTTGAGTTGGGACTCTGGCATATGAGACACCCTCCATGTTCACAGATTGGAGAACCTCTTGCTGCAATTCAGTGAGTTTCATAACTAATGACTTTGACAAAGATAGCTAAAGTGACATTACTCTACCATGTATCTTAACTACACTCATATCATCTTCAGTTCTCTGTGTGAACATTCACACTTGGTCGACTATACACAAGCATTTAGATTTCTCTCCCTTTACTAACCTCTCAATTACGCAGGAGCTTATGATGTGGTCATGAACCACCCAGATGAAAAAGTTGACCCTTCACGGTAATTAGCATTTACTGAGCATAGTTTTATGCCAGATATTTTCCAGGTATGTTAGAAGCATTAGCTCATTTAATTCTCAAACAAATGAGCAAACATACTCTAAACTAGAGACAATAAAGAAAAATTCGAATTAACTTTGGGAAGTGAAATTCTAACTCAGATAGAGATACATATAGATTCTCTATCTGAGATACATATAGATTCTCTATCTGAGAGAGTTCTCTCTCTCTCTCTCTCTCTCTAGATTTACTGGCAGCCAGCCAATTACCTTATGAATAATGCAGAATAGGTGCCACGGGTACCAAGATATCAGGTAAGTCTTCGCATGGTTAGTTACTTTGAGCTGTTCCACACCACTGACTGTACCCCTTAATTTGGACTAGCAGGTACTTTCAACATTAGGTGTGGATGGACTACTAAGGATCACTTGGATCCACTTAATCATTCTTCTCTGATCCTTCCACCTCCTTCAGTGTATTTTCTGGTTTTCTGTCCTTGGTTCTTGCCTTGGGTGATGGGCCTCATCATCTCTTCCATTCAGTTTCTTACACTTCCAAGTCGTCTTTGGCTATCTCTAGTGCAGCCTCTCAGACCCGCCTGAGGTTTGAGGCAGGTCAAACCTGACCCCTCCTATATGGTCTCTGCACAATCTTGCATTGTTTTTGGTGCGATGCTGTCTTGTCATTTTACAATATTTTGTAATATTGGTGACATGTGGCCCATTTTACAAATATGGGCCACGTGTCACCAAGAAGACTGAGTATAAATGCATGAGTGGAAACTTTCAAATTCACCAACATTTCTAGGAAAAACAATTCCACAGACTTGTCCTGCTGGAGAATCTTTGGTTTCTAATCACCTTTTGTTTTCCAAGGACACCACATGGCTACTGTCACTTGTTTGATTGAAGTGTTTCTAGTCACTGAGGCATAAATGTGTGATTTATTTATTTTTCCAGTAACTGCTACCAGCCGTGCTCTGCTGACCTCCCTCCACCGCTTGCCCTCTGGGTTGTATTCCAATTCCATTACGTTTCAACACTTGCAGCTATTAAAAAAGCCTAGTGCAGTTAGCACCGCAATCTTACTTTCAATTAAAAGCTCCCCTTCCCACTGTAGACCAGGCTGAAGGCTTGAACCACTTACATGGGGAAAGAGTCTTATTCTCTCTCTCCCAACTGCTCCCTCTTTCCCCTCTCAGTCTGCTGGAGAAGCTCTGACCGCCAGGTAGGGAAGAGGACCAACATTCACCTGAGGGACTGAGAGTCACTGGTGGCTAGTCTGCTTTTCTCTTTTCATTGCTGTTCTAGGTGGCGGTTCTCAATTGCGTGTTCATTTTGTGCCAGGGACTGTCTTAGGTGTTGGAGAGATTATGGGAATGAAGGAAGATAAGATTTCTGACCTCAGGGAATTTAAAGTCAGTGGACATCCAAATGCTGCCTCTCTCCTAAGGATGCTTTGGGTCACTTCTTTGGAAGATCTGATGTGGAGTTTCTATGTTGGGAGACACCGATGAGGTTGGCCTCTTCTTCTGCCATTTGGTACTATGGGTAACGTGACCTACAGCCTCTTTCAGCAGGGGTCCCTTTGGCCAGAAAATACCCCATCAGAAAGGTGGTTTAAGCCCCAAAACACCTTCTGTAGCGTTGACTCAACCCATGGGGAATGGTGGGAATGCAGACTGTCCTAGAACTCCTCTTCTTGCTTTCTCTCTTTCCTCTTTCTCTCCCTTCTGCAGCTCACCAAGGTCTCTATGGATTCACTAGCTCAGCCCCTACTAGATAAGAAACAATCATCAGGCTCCCTTGAGGTAGAAGGCAAGGAGGGTCAAACACTCCCAATGTTGTGGGAGGGGAACAGGGCAAAGTCTAATAGCTCTTTCCCCCATGGGGGATGAGGTGGGGAGGAGGGATGATTAATGCTTCCCAAACTCTGTTTTCTCCCAAAGAGAAACTTTTACTTCTACTTTGCATTGGGAGAATGTAGGAAAGGACAAATTGCAAGGACTAGTTCTGTGAAACCGCAGCTCCCAGCAGCCCATCCAAGGATATGGCTGCCCTCACTATGGCTGATTCCCTAAGTCAGGCTGAGATCTTACAACATCATATCGCACGGAGAGGAAGAGCAGAATAAAAATAGGGAGTTGAATGAAGCGTGGGAATTATCTATTAGTTTTGCTCATCATTTTCACTCTGGAAAATTGAAAAAGTGAGCTCGTTTTCATTTCTCCTTTGAGTTCCTTAATGGCCAAGTTTTTAGAAAAAAGTGGGTTCCTGACTACAGTGTGCATAGATGTGTTTATTATTATATTTTCTTCTAAAGGGTTTAGTAGTCTGCTTTTCACACTCGGTCTTTAATCCACCTGGAACTGATTTCTGTGTGTAGTGTGAAGTAGAGATTCATTTTTATCTCTATGGATAACCACTTGTCCTGGCACTCATTATGGGGAATCTGTCCCCCACCCCAGACTTGTGAGGCTGCCTCAACCACACGTTGGGTCTCCGTATCTGCCGGTCTTTCCCTGGGCTTCCCACAATCCTTTGGTCCATATGGCCAGCCCAGTGCGAGCATTCCTATCAGCTTGAGTCCTGTTGCCCTGTACATAAATCTTGAAATCATGTAGGTCTGGAGGTTTTTACAGTCCCACTTTTACTCTCATTTTCAAATACAAATAACTTCTAAAATCTTTAGGTTCCATATAGTGAACAATCATCTAAATTGTGGGCTTAAGAAAAATACCTACACTTTATCTCTCCACTTCACTTGCGAAGCATCATGAAATGCACGAAGTGCCAATTACTAACTCAAATATTTTAATTATAATTTGCAGACAAAGGTGTTATTAGCAGTTAATGTATTAGCTGTTTAAGAGGTCTTTAGAAAATGAAAAACATTTTTTTCCCCAAAGAATTAATCATATAAATAAAAGTAGAATTATTTTAACCATTCTGTCATTTTCTTAGTGACATATTTAGGAAATGACTGAGCTATAAAGGATTAACTGTTTTTTCTTGGCCTCATATTGTATATTTTACAATAGTGGACCATTTAATGCCCAATTGCCTATTCCAGCCTATTCAAAAGTGGGTTTTCCCCAGGTGTATGCAGCAGAATTACCCAGGGAAATTTTAAAAACCATTTGGTCCCTTTTCAAATTTCAGTACTCTCAACAAAGTTTTGGAAGCAATAATACATCACTAAAAAATTAGGGCTTTTGCCTCTCTACTAGAAGAACACTGATGCCATCTATTATTATGACCTGTATCAAACTGTCAAGTATGAGCTTCCCTAACTTTTATTCCATAAGTGGCCTTATTGTACCAAGAAGTGGTATCTTCGTTAGCAGAGATAGTTGTGACATGCTTCTTTGCCCCCTTGTTTATGCCAGTTCTCTCAGTCATTTCCAGTGTATTTCTATTCTCTAGTTTTCCTTTTCTAAAGGTAAGCTTTAGTGGATCCCTGGGAGCTACGTTTCATTTCAAGACATGTTGATGTGCCAATGATAACAGTGTGGCCAATTTTAAAAGGCCAGCACAAATGAGTAGGGCTACAAACAGCCAACAGTTTAAAAATTCTGCAATTCACCAATTCCTATACTCTTCTTACAATGGGTGAGGACATTGTGTCGTTTCTCATATGACACATTGGAGCTGTTTTTTTCCTCGAGAAGCCTCTCTAATTTACCTTCAGAAGCTCAAGGAGAATGGGCATGCAACATATCTAGATCAAAGAAGCCTGCCTATTCAATACATTCCTCTGGGGCCCAGGCTGGGAGGCCACCATATTGCACTTTGCCGGCTTCCCCTCAGAGCTCCTTTTAGGGTATCCAACATCCACTGTTCAAAGTTATTATCTTAACTCCTCGTTGACATGCTTCCTTTTCCTTGCAAAAGAGTCTGAACCCTGATATGGATCACACAACTCTGCAACTCTGCCTTCAGGTCTGGGTGGTACTTGCTCCCTCTCCTCCTTGGGCCACTCTCTTGAAAACAGATTCCCAGACCTGAGTGACAGCTCACAGAGCTCTTGCTCTCGGTCCTAGGTAGGACCCACACAATTTTGCAGGCAGGTAACCAAAACACAAATCATCACAAGGTCACCAAAAGGGCCACATGCATTAATTGCAGAAAACAACGCAAGGACTAAACACATCACCTAAGTTTTATATACATATATATATATATATATTTCAACCTTTCATTAAGCACTAAGTAGTGGAAAGTCATTTATAAATTAAACTTTACTTAAGAAAGGCAATAAATGATACGTAAGTGCAGAGCTGCTTTGACTGAAACAGGGCTGTGGGTATGGGGTAGTACTCAGCTTCCTGCTAACTTTACCCCCATTTTATTTGCTGGCTTCCTTTCTGACCTCAGGAGATTCTCTGAAGTCCTGGGGATTATCTTTTCTATATGATTAAAAAGGCACATGGGGAAAAGGGCCCTGTCTTACATTTTCTGTCCTGTTTTATGATACTCCCGGTGCTATCTGGAATTCTAGTCTTTCCCCATATCTATCTATTGAAGGCCCATTAAGACCTCACTCAACTGTCAATTCTTCTAAGGATTTTCTCCAAGACAAAATTGATCTTCCCTATGGCAAATGGTCAGTGTTTTTATTATAACTAGAGGGGCTGCATGGCTTAGATGTGCTGGGATAGTCTCAATTTCTAATATTAGAGTACTAAGGTACTCTCTCGGACTTTTTTTTTTTTTTTTTTTTTGGTCAGACCGCATTTCAATTTTTGTTTTAAAAATATGGTTATGATGGGGCGCCAGGGTGGCTCAGTCAGTTGAGCATCTGACTCTTGGTTTCAGCTCAGGTCGTGATCTCCAGGTGGGGAGACTGAGCCCTGTGTCAGGCTCTGCGCTCAGTGTCGAGTCTGCTTGAGATCCTCTCCTTCTGCACCCCACCCTCACCCCCAGCTCACGGGATATATACCCCCCCCTCTCAAATAAATAAACAAATGAAATGAATCTTTAAAAAAATATATATGGCTGTGATAATTATAGCTCTTGCTGCAGTCAGCCTTATTTCTGAGTTATTGATTGATGTAGACATCATAAAGGACACATTTCTAAAGAGTAGGGATTGTTTCTGCAAAGTAGGTATGTCTTGATCTCCATTTTGTGATGGGGAAGCTCACATTACCCAGCTAGTAAGTAAGCTGAGGTTTGCCCAAATCCAGGCTCTTTCCTTTATGCTACTCTGCTGCCCAAAGCACTTCAGTGTTTCTCTGTATACTCTAGAAACATTTACTCTAGCAAATACTGAATGTATATGCGCTCAATTGCTCAGAATTGAAAGCACACATGACTATATCTAGGCTGTGAATTGAAATATTTCCTTTTCATGCTTGCGTGATTCAGAAAAGAACTTTATACTGGTCTTCAGTGCCATCTGAACTCTCTCTGGTGGTTGAAAAGCAAAGTGGAAAAAAAAAAAAAAAAAAAAAAAAAAAAAAAAAAGCAAAGTGAATCCATTGGGATTTTCAATTTCCTGGCAGTCTGTGGTTAAGGACACCGGCACCCAAGAAACACAGCAGACACTTCTCTGTGACTGGCGATGTCCGAGCCCTGCTGGCTTATCTGAGTGCAGGCTGGGATGGGTTCTCCACACTCCTGAGGTCCATCCCTCACTTCCTACAACACTCCCAAGGGGTGTACTATTCAGCTACTATAGGACAAAAGAAAACAAACTGGCTGGCCGTTTCTCGTGTTCCCTGATATCTAGGAGTTCTGTTCCCCGGCTTTGTGCTTGTGAAGAATGGAGCAGGGAGCAGCTTCTGAGAACATCTGTAGAGGATGGGATGGGGGAGAGGAAGTGCCCAGCAAGATGAAGAGGGAAGCCGTTGTGCTCCTTGCCAGTGTTGTTGGAAGCCTGGTGTAAGGACAGGGGCATTAAATAGAGGTGTCCCCTGGCCATGATATTCTAACCCTCCCGAAAACCCATAAGGTGGGTAGGGTTGTGCTAAGACAGTGGAGGATTTGGAGATGATTATAACACACTATCACGTATCAAAGCCTTTACAATACAACACATTAAATTTACTACAAACTAAAGGCCATGGTTAAACGTTTTTTAAGATGAATCTCTACCTCATACCATATACAAAAACCAGTTGCTGATGGATTGTGGATTTCTATGTGAAAGGTCCAACTTTAAAAGTTATTAAAAATATGACTTTAAGGGGTGCTTGGGTGGCTCAGACGGTTGAGCGTCTGCCTTCGGCTCAGGTCATGATCCAGGGGTCCTGGGATCGAGCCCCGCGTTGGGCTCTCTGCTCAGTGGGGAGCCTGCTTCTCCCTCTCCCTCTGCTTGCCTCTCTGCCTACTTCTCTTTTTCTCTGTCAAATAAATAAATAAAAATCTTTTTAAAAAAATATGGCTTTAAGATAGCAAAGGATGTCCTAAAGCACAAAAATGCAAGTAATAAAAAATATTGATATTTTTGAGTATAAAAAAATTAAGAAGGTGATTTCATCAGAAGAGATTATAAAGAAAAAGGAACTGCCACAAACTGGGAACAGATATGTGCAGCACATATAGCCAACCAAAATACAATATCTATCAAGTCTAAAAATTAATCAGGAAAAGACAACGGTAACAATGGAAATGGGGCAAGAGATACTAAGTTAAGAATCAAAGAAGAGGAGAATGAATAACTCGAACATATAAAAAGATGTTCGTTAATAGGAAGAAAATCAAAACCATAAGGATATAGCATTTTATTTTATTTTTTTAAAGATTTTATTTATTTATTTGACAGAGAGAGAGAGATCACAAGTAGGCAGAGAGGCAGGCAGAGAGAGAGGGGGAGGAAGGCTCCCTGCTGAGCAGAGAGCCCGATGTGGGGCTCGATCCCAGGACCCTGAGATCATGACCTGAGCCGAAGGCAGAGGCTTAACCCACTGAGCCACCCAGGTGCCCAGGATATAGCATTTTATATCCACTAGACTAACAGAAATTTAACATCAATTTCATATCACACATTGACAAGGATATGAAGCAGGGGGGCCCCATATCCAGCATGGAAGAGTATATATATTGTTACAAACACTTTGGAAAATTATCTGGTATTATTTAGTCAACTTGAAGTTTTCCCTAGGACCCAGAAAATCCCCCTAGGAATAGATTCAGGAACTGTTGCCCAGCGAAAATCTTGCACATGTTTACCAGAAGAACTTTACAAGAATGTCTGTAACAGGGATGTTTCTAACAGTAAGAAACTGGAAACCATCTTAACGCCCATCAAGATGGATAAATAAGTTTACATTTATATACCAAAGAACTATGCAGTAGTGAAAATAAATAAATTATGGTAGTATATATTAAATCAGTGACTTTTGTCACCAAGTTGAGCTAAAAAAAATCAAGAAAATACAATTCTGGGTCTATAAAGTTCGATAACATGTGAAACTGAATGATATCTTGTTGAGGGATATATCTATACATGGTAAGCTGTAAAGAAAAGCAAAAGGATGATAAACACAGAATTCAAGAGAGGTGTTACCTCTGGCAGATGGGGGGACGGCAGCGAGAGGAGGTGAGGAAGCCTTCAAATATATTGGCGTTGTTCTATAGAGGTTGTGTGGGTACTTACTTTATTATTGTTACTGAAACTGCGCATACATATTCTATAATCTCTCTTTTAGTGTATTTCATAATAAAAATATATTCAAAAGTGTGCTATGGGGGTGCTGAAGGTGAGTGGGAGGGCAAGGTGAGGTGGGAATTAGCACAGCTTCACGGGGTAGTCAGAGCTGGTCCTTGAGAGATGAGTAGGGTTTTAAGGACAGAGATGGGCAGAGAGGAAATTCCACTTGGAAAGAAAAGGTTGAGGAAAGACAGGAAAGTGTGAGATGGCCGCAGGTGTCCTGGAAGCAGGAACAGTTGGAATATAATCCGTGGAATCAGACTGCCATATAAGGATAGAAAGCTGCTTTGGGCCAGAATGTAGAGGGCCTTTTTTTTTTTTTTTTCTTTTTTAAAAAACAAAAACAACAAAACAACAACCACAAATCAAAACCAAGACCAAACCCAAAAACCTTAACACATTTAGATCATATCCTGCAAGCAAAGGCGGGGTGTTGAAAACTTTCGAGGAGACAAGAGATTTGATTACACCTGTGCTTTAGGAATATACTTTTGATGGTAGTATGAAGCATGAATGGGAGCAATGAGACACTGGTGGGACTCATCTGGCCACTGGAATAGTTCAGGATAAAAAAGAGGAAGGTCTGTATTATGGCAGTCACTCTGGAAGGAAAGGAGGAAATGCCTAATTTGGGATCTGACTTAAGTTTCCTTCATGTCCAATTCCAGAAAGACCCAGACCAAAGCAGTGAGTACTGGCTTCCTTCAGGCCAGCTCTGCTCAGGACTGAGCAGACTCCCAAGTCAGGTAGTTAATTGCAAGCATCAACTCAGCAACTTACTCCCTAATTCCCTTTGATATACCTCCCGGTTTTCTCTCTGGAGCTAGGAAGGCAATTTTTGAAAATGACCCAATATTCAATATTCATTAATCCTTGCCTTTGCTTACTTACATTTGACCTTAACTTCCCTTTCTGGGCTCAATCACTCTCTCAAGGTCTCATACAAAGAAAAGGAATGCTAATAGGTTGAGGAGTCTCCTTCTCTTCCCGCAAGAAGACTAATATTGCTGACAGTGTCCTAAAGACTAGTGCTATATCATTCTTTTGGCAGATAATTACACAAAGGCGTGAGACACTGAGATGGCATAACGTCAAGAACTGGCGGCTGGTTCGAGATGGGAAATGAGTGCCTTGGACATCCAACAGGCAGCTGGAAATTCAGGTTAGGCATTTAGGAGGGATGTCAGCCCATACATCCCTAAGTTGACCAAATAATGAGACAAGCCTGCCTTGAGGGTTATGCTGTTTTACACAGGATCAAGAAGAGGTGATGGATCCCAATACAGAGAAGAAGTACTTATTGAAAAACAAGTATCTGATCAAGTTGAAGCACCCAGGAGTCAGATACAGGAATGCCCTTTTCATCCTGGCGAAGGCAGCAGCAATGTTCCACAGGTCAGAGCAGAGGTCATTTCTTTGTTCAACAGCTCAGATGCTAGGAAGCTGTGGCAGGGAAAGAAGGGACCGGGGCCCAAGGGTGGTTTATTGCCAAGGAAGCCACAGTCTAGGGGCACCCTGAAGAAGAAATACGAATGGCCTGGGAATCACATTTGAAGAATAGAGCATGCAGCCCTCAACATCTTCTGAATCACTCTGCTGTGCCAACCAAATCCTGTGTGAGTCAGGATCAAGATGTGTTTCATGACCACTGTTCTGACGAAAACAGAGAAGTGAATGGTAGACTGGGCAGGCTGAGTGACTCCCGGCCCGCCCACCAGAAGAGCTGGAGGTCTGGGGGAGCGATACAATGACAAAGGATCTCAAGCAGATGGCTCATTTGCATAAATGCTGGGAAGACATTTTTGTAAAAATGAAGAGGGAAGAAAATTTTGACTTATTCTCAGATAAAGACAGAGAAATGATGGTTTAATATAAAGAGGAAACTATCTTCACAAATCCTCCCCTCATTGAAGAGGCAAGTGAAATGTGTTTTTCAGATCACAGCGGTGGTTTCGAAACTTTCTCATTCTTTTCCAAAACCCAAAAACAAAACAAAAACCATGAATAATTAAAATGCAAAGATTCTCCTCACTTGTAATTTATTCAATTTCTTCTCTGTCTTTTCCCACCAAGATGCTATCCTAACGCTAACCCTTTGATTCCTTACCAAACCTTTAACTAGCTCTCATGGGAAGCTGCTTTTGAAATGGTTCAAAGTTGGGCATCCAATGGAAGAAGAAATAGGGCAGAGAAACGGAGCCCTCCCCGCATGGCATAATGAAGTCTGAATAATTGACAAAGGAGTCTAACGCCGAGCGAGCAGGCTCTGCTGCCTATGGCTTCCTTCTCTAATCAAGACAACGCTCTCCCTCCTTCCTGAAAGGGACTCGCGTCACTCATTTAACACTGTGCTCACAGGTCAGGCTCTGAAAAGAAAAAGGTAATGGATTTGATCTTTGCGAGAGGCTTTTCTTTCCCTTCATAAAAGGCATGGAGTAGAACCAAACAATAAAGGAAAACCTTGCATTTGCAGACGATCTGAAGGGTGAGTCACAGTGATGTCTGACAGACGACGGGGCAGCTCAGTGACACAGGCTGTGGGGACAGGGAGAGGCTAACAGCTATGAAGGGATGAGCTCTCTGTGTTTACTGAGTGTCAGCACCCAGAGGTGATGAAAGACTGGCTGGGTGATCTTTGGCAATGCAGGGCCCCAGAAACAATCTACCCAAGTCCAGACAATTGTTTTATTTCTCCAATTGGACTGCTGTTTCCTCCCTTAAGCACCTGTTATCTCTTCTCTCATGCGTTCGATTTCATCAGCCTCCTTAGCTCATCTCTCTGCATTGAACTGATGGGCTCAGCTCTGCAGAGTTCGAATATTCTGCTAAGCTCTAGCTTCCCTATCACCCAACCGATGGCCCTGCTCTCCTGTGTACTATCTCTAATAGGCTCTGGCGCACCTGTCTTGTAACCCTTCATTCTGTCATGTTTTGCATACCTCATGCTTTTGAAGTTCTTCATTATTTCCTGCTTGACCTTATTTTTCACTTTATTTCTATTCTATTTCTATTCCTACTGTGTCATTCACATTTGGTGATTGGGCGTTTACATATGGGGAAAACAAGATGTGAAATGTCACAGAGTTTAAGATTAAAGGCATTTAAAAAATGTTAGGCGCAATAACTACACTACCTCATCGATCCTGCGAAATCTGTAACAATTAAATGTACTCTGAAAAGGACGGTGGATTTACAGTGAGGCGCTAGGGCATAAAAAGCTGACTGTGAGTTAGACTGAATATCCCATATATATTCATATACTCCGTTATATGTGAAATCTGGTTCATCGGGTGCCTTTGTGGCCATGTACTTAGAGAGCTGAGCTAGTTAATTTCCAGAGCCAGAAAACACACCTGCAGTGTTCTGCACTCCGAAGGCTTCTTTTCACATATTCATTCAGCAAACAATACCGATAGAATGTGCACCATGGGCCAGGCATAGTGCTGAGCACTGGGGTACAGTGGGGAGCAAAGAGCGTCACGGCTCCTGTTCTCACAGAGTTTATACTCTGGAGAGTCAGATTTCATAACATAATCATACAAGTGAATGTGAAATTAGCATCGTGACAAGAGCTACAAAGGAGATGTGGCAGCCGATGACAGGCGGATGTGACCTGATTGGAGAGTGAAGAGAAGCTTTCTCTGAAGATGAGATGCTTGAGTTGACAGGAGAAAGAGGAGGAGGAGTTAACCAGGTGGAGAGAAGAGGGAGGAGCTTTTTGGGAAGAGGGGGTGATGTGGGCAAATGCCCTGTGGGCAGGAGGAAGCATGCAGGGCCTGCTAGGGGTCTGATCTTTACCCTGCAAGAAATGGGGTGCCCCTGCAGGGTTTTAAGCAATGGGGAGGTAGATCAGATTTGCGTTTTGAGAAGGACCCCATCTCATCTAACAGACTAGGGAGAGGCAAATACAAGGTGATTTATACTTCAAAGCTTTCACAACCTCTTGACATATATTCTCGCTTAAACAAGCCTTCTATATCTCTGGGATCAGAGTATTGCATATTTTAATAGAAATACAGATCTCAGTGGGAAGGAGGAGGAAGAAGAATAGGAGGAAACTGAGGAATATTGAAGTAGGCACTTTGTCCTTCCTGGAAAAGACTATTCCCATTTTCCAGAAGAGTAAACAGATGCTGTTAAAGAACATTGCATGATATGAGGACACCGCTGTCATTCTTTGAGCTCCTAAGCTGACTCACCTGGTCCTGCTGGCCAGGAGAACACTTTCTCCCTCCCGCCCACCCAGTGCACGCGCCCCGGAAGCTGCCCAGAGGAGGCTGGGGTTTGAGGCTCCTGAGCAGCTGTAAGGTCTTGTCAGGGTAACTTGTCCAAGGTCAGAGCTAGAGAGCCAGGGAGGTGATGAGTCAGTATTTGAACATCAGGTCTGCCGGGCTCCTGCTCTCTTTACAGCCCCGTATTTCCTTACAAGGAAGAAACAGGCTGTGGAAAAAGGAAAGGGAATGGACAGGCTGTGGAAAAAGATAGCGAATGGACTAGGAAGTCAGTAAGACAGGTAGACATGTCCCTCGGAAGGTCATCAGCGTAAGGAAGCAACTGAGTGGGCTGGAGACAATGAAAATATCTTGGACAAGCCGACTGGAAACAAGTGAAGCACATGCGGTTCTTCAGCGTTTGATGGTGACCAGAGGCTTCAGACTGAGATAGACCCACTGATGGGCGTATACCGCTATTTTTACCCAACTTTTTCCTCTGGGAAATTGTGTGTGTGAAAGAGTCTCTTGTTGCTAAGGGAAACAGCCTCGTTGCTTTGTTTCTCTGGATTCAAGGGCATATTAATTCAAGACACTGTGTCATGCCTTTCAGCTCAATGGCAGAATATGAGCAGGATGTGAAGGGGGCTCCTCCCCAGATTCAGGCAGAGCCCCCAGCTGGGCAGGTCCCCTCATTTACAGCCCAGAGAAGCACCCCCAGTCTCGGGGAAGATAAGGTAGGATTCTTCTAAGCGGTCACCAGGAACCCGCATACTACTCAATGTGTCCCCTCCCAGAGCAGATCCCTCTTACATATGGCTGGAGATGACAAACACAAAGGAATCTATCTGAGCCATCAAAATACGTTTCCTGGGAATGAAAACCAGCTTCATAATTTCAAACACAAAGATGAGGCGTAAGAGCAGCAGATTATGCAGGATTTTCCTGGAATGCCCATTTCTAGGGCATTTCACACTTTTCTGCTGTGGGTTCTTCTAACAGCACAAGGGCCATCCTGGAACACTTTTGACTGGCTGTGCTGGGACCCACAGCTACTGGTGTAGAAACAGCCTCAGCCTCCCAGCCCACAACTGCTCCACCTTCTTCTTTTCCTAGTATGTTTACAACAGTGACAAAAATAAGATAGCTGTGGGAGAGGGGGAGCAAGATGACAGAGACCAAATTTTGCCTGGTCCCAGGAATTCAGCTTAGATAGTTATCACACCATTCTGAACACCTACAAACTCAACAGGAGATTGAAGAAAAGAATAACAGCAATTCTATGAACAGAAAAGAGACCACTTTCTGGAAGGTAAGATGTGCAGAGAAGTGAATCTGAGGTGATACACGGGAAGAGAGACCTGCAGGGGGAGAGGTGGCGCCTGGCAAGTGGTAGAGCAGCGGAGCACGAAACCAGAACTTTTAGAAGTCAGCTCCACTGAGGGACGTCACTCCAGTGGCTAAGCAGGGGGTGGAATCCTTGCAGATTCAGTGTGGTCTCAGGACCCACAGGAACACAAAAAGACCAGGGGTGTCTAAGTGTGGCAGAGCTCCCAGGTATCGGAGCGGGGAAGCCAGCTGCAAAAACAGAGCCGAGGAGGGGACTGCCAGCTTGGGGTTGCCTTAAACCATGATCCAAAGCATAGTCGGGCCACTACTCTTAGAGCAGAAATCCCACAAGTGGCAGATCTGGGGATCGCCCCCTCCTTCCTCCTGTGGGAGGAGTGGCGCAGGAGCACACTGCAGGAATCAGCTGGGTTTAGAGACTCCAAATGGGGCCATGCACCAGAGATAGAAATGCTTTGTCACAGGCTGGGTGAGCACAGAGTGTGGCTGGAGACCAGGGAGATGGGAGTGATTGACTGCTTTTCTCTGAGGGCGCACTGAGGAGTGGGGCCCCGGGCTCTTGGCTCCTCCGAGATGGAGATTGGGAGGCTGTAATTTTCATTCCCAACCTCCAAAGCTGTACAGAGAGCGTTCAGGGAACAAAAGCTCCCGAGAGTAAACCCGAGCAGATGACTTATCCCGGCCCCTGGCAAGGGCGGCACAAGTCCACCTCAGGCAAAGACATTTGAGAATCACTGCAACAGGTCCCTCCCTCATAAGGTCAGCAAGAACATCTAGCCAAGACCAAGTTTACTGATCAATGAGAACTGCAAAACTCCAGAGCTAGAGTAATACAGCACATAGAATTCACGGCTTTTTCCCCATGATTCTTTAGTCTTTCAAAGTTAAATTTTTAAAATTTTCTTTACTTTTTCCTTTTCTATTTAAAAATTTTTTTTCTTCTTTCCTATTTTAACTGACATCTTATCTTACCAATACCTTTTTTAAAAACTTAATTTTCATTTTTATAGTCATATTCTATCCCTTCATTGTATTTAACCTTATTTGTTGTATACATATAAGTTTTTCTTTCTTTAAAATTTTGGGATACAGTTCCTTCTAACAGACCAAAATATGCCCTAAATCTAGTGTATGGCCTTGTTCTCGTCTCCCGCCTGGTCACATTCTCTTTTTTTTTTTTTTTTTTTTTAATTTAATTTTTCTTTCTTTTTTCAACAAACTTCTAATCAATTCCTTTTTAAAAATCTTTTTAAATTTTCATCCTTAGTCATATTCCATCTCTTCATATTTACCTTTATTTTTGTGTATATATATAAGTTTTTCTTTCTTTAAAATTTTGGGATACAGTTCCTTCTAACAGACCAAAATATGCCCTAAATCTAGTGTATGGCCTTGTTCTCGTCTCCCGCCTGGTCACATTCTCTTTTTTTTTTAAATTTAATTTTTCTTTCTTTTTTCAACAAACTTCTTATCAATTCCTTTTTAAAAATCTTTTTAAATTTTCATCCTTACAGTCATATTCCATCTCTTCATATTTACCTTTATATTTGTGTATATATATAAGTTTTTCTTTCTTTAAAATTTTGGGAGGCAATTTCTTCTAACAGACCAAAATACAACCAAAATCAAGTGTGTGGCTCTGTTCTATTCACCAGCTTGACTATATATATATATATATATATATATTTATATAAATATATATATATATCAAGTAAAAAATATATATGTATATATTTATATATTATATATATAATATATATTATTTATATATATTATATAAATTATATATATTATATAAATATATATAAAAAATATATACATATATATTTTTTTCCTTTCTTTTATCCCAGTTTTCGGTGTCTTCTGATTTGATTAGTGTATACTTTTCTGGGGTCGTTGTTACCCTTATAGCATTTTATTCTCTCATTCATCTCTAGACAAAATGACAAGGTGGAAAAACTCACTTCAAGTGTTTTTCTTGTTCTTCAAAAAGAACAAGAGGCAGGACCGATTGCTAAGGACCTAATCAACACAGACATTAGTAAGATGTTGGAACTAGAGTTCAGAATGACAATTATAAAGATACTAGCTGTGCTTGAAAAAAGCATAAAAGATACTAGAGAATCCATTTCTGGAGAAATAAAAGAACTAAAATCTAACCAAGTTGAAATTAAAAAAAAGCTATTAATGAGGTGCAATAAAAAATGGAGGCACTTACTGCTAGGATAAATGAGGCAGAAAAGAGAATTAGTGATATAGAAGACCAAATGATGGAGAATAAAAAAGCTAAGAAAAAGAGAGATAAACAACTACTGGATCACGAGGGGAGAATTTGAGAGATAAGTGATACCATAAGATGAAACAATATTAGAATAATTGGGATCCCAGAAGAAGAAGAAAGAAAGAGAGGGGCAGAAGGTATATTGGAGCAAATTATATTAGAGAACTTCCCTAATTTGGGGAAGGAAACAGGCATCAAAATCCAGGAGGCATAGAGAACCCCCCCTCGAAATCAATAAAAATAGGTCAACACGCCGTCATCTAATAGTAAAACTTACGAGTCTCAGAGACAAAGAGAAAATCCTGAAAGCAGCTCAGGACAAGAGGTCTATAACCTAAGTGGTAGAAATATTAGGTTGGCAGCAGACCTATCCACAGAGACCTGGCAGGTCAGAAAGGACTGGCATGATATATTTGGAGCACTAAACAAGAAAAATATGCCGCCAAGAATACTATATCCAGCTAGGCTGCCATTGAAAATAGAAGGAGAGATAAAAAGCTTCCAGGACAAACAAAAACTAAAAGAATTTGCAAACACCACACAAGCCCTACAGGAAATATTGAAAGAGATCCTCTAAGCAAAGAGAGAGCCTAAAAGTAACAGAGACAATATACAGTAACAGTCACCTTACAGGCAACACAATGGCACTAAATTCATATCTTTCAATGGTTACCCTGAATGTAAATGGGCTAAGTGAGCTAATGGGCTAAATGCCCCAATCGAAAGATACAGGGTATCAAAATGGATTAAAAAAACAAGACCCATCAATATGCTGTCTGCAAGAGACTAATTTTAAACCCAAAGACACCTCCAGATTTAAAGTGAGGGGATGGAAAACAATTTACTGTGATAATGGACATCAAAAGAAAGCTGGGGTGGCAATCCTTATATCAGACAAATTAGATTTTAAGCTAAAGACTATAATAAGAGATGATGAAGGACACTATATCATACTTAAAGGGTCTGTCCAACAAGAAGATCTAACAATTTTGAATATCTATGCCCCTAACATGGGAACAACCAATTATATAAACCAATTAATAACAAAATCAAAGAAACACCTCGACAATAATACAATAATAGTAGGGGACTTTAACACCCCCCTCACTGAAATGGATGGATCATCTAAGCAAAAGATCAACGAGGAAATAAAGGCTTTAAATGACACACTGGACCAGATGGACATCACAGATATATTCAGAACATTCTATCCCAAAGCAACAGCATACACATTCTTCCCTAGTCACATGGAACATTCTCCAGAATAGATCACATCCTGGATCAGAAATCAGGTCTCAACCGGTACCAAAAGATTGGGATCACACCCTACATATTTTCAGACCACAATGCTTTGAAACTAGAACTCAACCACAAGAGGAAAGTTGGAAAGAACTCCAATACATGGAGGTTAAAGAGCATCCTACTAAAGAATGAATGGGTCAACCAGGAAATTAAAGAAGAATTTAAAAAATTCATGGAAACAAATGAAAATGAAAACACAACTGTTCAAAATCTTTGGGATGCAGCAAAGGGGTTCCTAAGAGGCAAGTATATAGCAATACAAGCCTTTCTCAAGAAACAAGGAAGGTCTCAAATATGCAACCCAACTCTACACGTGAAGGTTCTAGAGAAAGAACAGCAAATAAAACCTAAATCCAGTAGGAGAAAAGAAATAATAAATAATAAATAAATAAATAAGATCAGAGCAGAAATCAATGAAATAGAAACCAAAAGAACAGTAGAATAGGTCAATGAAACTAGGAGCTGGTTCTTTGAAAGAATTAATAAGATTGATAAACCCCTGGCCAGACTTATCAAAAAGAAAAGAGAAAGGACCCAAATTAGTAAAATCACGAATGAAAGAGGAGAGATCACAACCAACGGCAAAGAAATACAAACAATTACAAGAACATACTATGAGCAACTATACACCAGCAATTTAGACAATCTGGAAGAAATGGATGCATTCCTAGAGATATATAAACTGCCAAAATTGAACCAGGAAGAAATAGAAAACCTGAACAGACCCATAAACCGTAAGGAAATTGAAGCAGTCATCAAAAATCTCCCAACAAACAAGAGTCCAGGGGCCACATGGTTTCCCAGGGGAATTCTACCAAACATTTAAAGAATTAATAGCTGTTCTCCTGAAATTGTTCCAAAAAATAGAAATGGAAAGAAAACTTCCAAACTCATTTTATGAGGCCAGCATTACCTTGATCCCCAAACCAGACAAAGACCCCAACAAAAAGGAGATTTACAGACCAATATCCCTGATGAACACGGATGCAAAAATTCTCACCAAAATACTAGCCAATAGGATCCAACAGTACATTAAAAGGATTATTCACCATGACCAAGTGCGATTTATTCCTGGGCTGCAAGGTTGGTTCAACATCTGCAATTCAATCAATGAGATACATCACATTAATAAAGAAAGAACAAGAACATACAATACTCTCAAAAGATGTAGAAAAAGCATTTGATAAAGTACAGCATCCTTTCTTAATCAAAACTCTTCACAGTGTAGGGATAGAGGGTATAAATCTCAATATCTCCAAAGCTATCTATGAAAAACCCACAGTGAATATCATTCTCAATGGGGAAAAACTGAGAGCTTTTCCCCTAAGGTCAGGAATATGACAGGGCTGTCCACTATCTCCACTGCTATTCAACATAGTACTAGAAAGTCCTAGCCTCAGCAATCAGACAACAAAAAGAAATAAAAGGCATCCGAATTGTCAAAGAAGAAGTCAAACTCTCACTCTTTGCAGATGATATGATACTTTATGTGGAAAAATGAAAAGAATCCACCCTAAAACTGCTAGAACTCAAAAAGGAATTCAGTAAAGTGTCAGGATATAAAATCAATGCACAGAAATCAGTTACATTTCTATATACCAACAGCAAGACAGAAGAAAGAGAAATTAAGGAGTCGATCCCATTCACAATTGCACTCAAAACCATAAGACACCTAGGAATAAATCTAACCAAAGAGGCAAAGAATCTGTACTCAGAAAACTATAGAATACTCATGAAAGTAATTGAGGAAGACGCAAAGAAATGGAAAAATATTTCAAGCTCATGGATTGAAAGGACAAATTTTGTGAAAATGTCTATGCTACCTAGAGAAATCTACACATTTTCTTGTCAAAGATTTTATTTATTTACTTGACAGAGAGATACACAGCAAGAGAGGGAACACAAGCATGGGGAGTGGAGAGGGAGAAGCAGGCTTCCTGCTGAGCAGGGAGCCTGATGTGGGGCTCGATCCCAGGCCCCTGGGATCATGACCTGAGCTGAAGGCAGACATTTAATGACTGAGCCACCCAGGTGCCCCTAGAGCAATCTACACATTTAATGCAATCCCTATCAAAATACCATCAACTTTTTTCACCGAAATGGAACAAATAATCCTAAAATTTATTTGGAACTAGAAAAGACCTCGAACAGCCAGAGGAATGTCGAAAAAGAAAACCAAAGCTGTCAGCATCACAATTCCAGACTTTGAGCTCTATTACAAAGCTGTAATCATGAAGACAGTATGGTACTGAAACAAAAAAAGACACACAGAACAATGGAACAGAATAGAGAGCCCAGAAATGGACCCTCAACTCTATGGTCAACTAATCTTTGACAAGGCAGGAAAGAATGTCTAATGGAAGAAAGACAGTCTCTTCAACAAATGGTGTAGGGAAAACTGGTCAGTCAAATGCAGAAGAATGAAACTGCACCATTTCCTTCACCACACACAAAAATAGACTCAAAATGGATGATAGACCTCAATGTGAGACAGGAATCCATCAAAATCCTTGAGGAGAACACAGGCAGCAACTTCTTTGACCTCAGCTGCAGCAACTTCTTCCCGGAAACATTTCCAAAGGCAAGGGAAGCAAGGGCAAAAATGAACTATTGGGACTTCATCAAGATCAAAAGCTTTTGTACAGCAAAGGAAACAGTCAACAAAACCAAAAGATGACTGACAGAAGGGGAGAAGATATTTGCAAATGACTTATCAGATAAAGGGCTAGTATCCAAAATCTATAAAGAACTTATCACACTCAACACCTAAAGAACAAAGAATCTAATCAAGAAATGGGCAGAAGACATGAACAGACATTTCTGCAAAGACGACATCCAAATGGCCAGGAGACACATGAAAAAGTGCTCAAGATCAGGGAATTACAAATCAAAACCACAGTGAGATACCAGCTCACACCAGTCAGAGTGGCTAAAATGAACAAGTCAGGAAACAACAGATGTTGGCGAGGATGCAGAGAAAGGGGAACCCTCCTACACTGTTGGTGGGAATGCAAGCTGGTGCAGCCACTCTGGGAAACAGTATGGAGGTTCCTCAAAAAGTTGAAAATAGAGCTATCCTATGACCCAGCAATCGTGCTACTGGTTATTTACCCTAAAGATACAAATGTAGTGATCCGAAGGGGCACATGCACCCCAATGTTTATAGCAGCAATGTCCACAATAGCCAAACTATGTAAAGAGCCTAGATGTCCATCAACAGATGAATGGATAAAGAAGATGTGGTATGTATATACAATGGAATACCATGCAGCCATCGAAAAATGAAATCTTGCCATTTGCAACGATGTG